>CM067300.1:2761304-3040643 GCA_034231615.1 Meghimatium bilineatum | reverse complement strand
GATACAATGTTTGATATAGGCATAGATTGGACTGTATGATACAATGTTTGATATAGGCATAGATTGGACTGTATGATACAGTGTTTGATATAGGCATAGATTGGACTGTATGATACAATGTTTTATATAAGCATAGAATGGACTGTATGATACAATGTTTTATATAGGCATAGATTGGACTGTATGATACAATGTTTTATATAGGCATAGATTGGACTGTATGATACAATGTTTGATATAGGCATAGATTGGACTGTATGATACAATGTTTGATATAGGCATAGATTGGACTGTATGATACAATGTTTGATATAGGCATAGATTGGGCTGTATGATACAATGTTTGATATAGACATATATTGGACTGTATGATACAATGTTTGATATAGGCATAGATTGGACTGTATGATACAATGTTTGATATAGGCATAGATTGGACTGTATGATACAATGTTTGATATAGGCATAGATTGGACTGTATGATACAATGTTTGATATAGGCATAGATTGGACTGTATGATACAATGTTTGATATAGGCATAGATTGGACTGTATGATACAATGTTTGATATAGACATAGATTGGACTGTATGATACAATGTTTGATATAGGCATAGATTGGACTGTATGATACAATGTTTGATATAGGCATAGATTGGGCTGTATGATACAATGTTTGATATAGGCATAGATTGGGCTGTATGATACAATGTTTGATATAGGCATAGATTGGGCTGTATGATACAATGTTTGATATAGGCATAGATTGGACTGTATGATACAATGTTTGATATAGACATAGATTGGACTGTATGATACAATGTTTGATATAGACATAGATTGGACTGTATGATACAATGTTTGATATAGGCATAGATTGAGCTGTAGGATACAATGTTTGATATAGGCATAGATTGGACTGTATGATACAATGTTTTATATAGTCATAGATTGGACTGTATGATACAATGTTTGATATAGGCATAGATTGAGCTGTAGGATACAATGTTTGATATAGGCATAGATTGGACTGTATGATACAATGTTTTATATAGGCATAGATTGAGCTGTAGGATACAATGTTTGATATAGACATAGATTGAGCTGTAGGATACAATGTGTGATATAGGCATAGATTGGACTGTATGATACGTTTTATATAGGCATAGATTGGGCTGTATGATACAATGTTTGATATAGGCATAGATTGGGCTGTATGATACAATGTTTGATATAGGCATAGATTGGACTGTATGATACAATGTTTGATATAGGCATAGATTGAGCTGTAGGATACAATGTGTGATATAGGCATAGATTGGACTGTATGATACAATGTGTGATATAGGCATAGATTGGACTGTATGATACAATGTTTGATATAGGCATAGATTGGACTGTATGATACAATGTTTGATATAGGCATAGATTGGACTGTATGATACAATGTTTGATATAGGCATAGATTGGACTGTATGATACAATGTTTGATATAGGCATAGATTGGACTGTATGATACAATGTTTGATATAGGCATAGATTGGACTGTATGATACAATGTTTTATATAAGCATAGATTGGACTGTATGATACAATGTTTTATATAGGCATAGATTGGACTGTATGATACAATGTTTTATATAGGCATAGATTGGACTGTATGATACAATGTTTGATATAGGCATAGATTGGACTGTATGATACAATGTTTGATATAGGCATAGATTGGACTGTATGATACAATGTTTGATATAGGCATAGATTGGGCTGTATGATACAATGTTTGATATAGACATATATTAGACTGTATGATACAATGTTTGATATAGGCATAGATTGGACTGTATGATACAATGTTTGATATAGGCATAGATTGGACTGTATGATACAATGTTTGATATAGGCATAGATTGGACTGTATGATACAATGTTTGATATAGGCATAGATTGGACTGTATGATACAATGTTTGATATAGGCATAGATTGGACTGTATGATACAATGTTTGATATAGACATAGATTGGACTGTATGATACAATGTTTGATATAGGCATAGATTGGACTGTATGATACAATGTTTGATATAGGCATAGATTGGGCTGTATGATACAATGTTTGATATAGGCATAGATTGGGCTGTATGATACAATGTTTGATATAGGCATAGATTGGGCTGTATGATACAATGTTTGATATAGGCATAGATTGGACTGTATGATACAATGTTTGATATAGACATAGATTGGACTGTATGATACAATGTTTGATATAGACATAGATTGGACTGTATGATACAATGTTTGATATAGGCATAGATTGAGCTGTAGGATACAATGTTTGATATAGGCATAGATTGGACTGTATGATACAATGTTTTATATAGTCATAGATTGGACTGTATGATACAATGTTTGATATAGGCATAGATTGGGCTGTATGATACAATGTTTGATATAGACATAGATTGGACTGTATGATACAATGTTTGATATAGGCATAGATTGGACTGTATGATACAATGTTTGATATAGGCATAGATTGGACTGTATGATACAATGTTTGATATAGGCATAGATTGAGCTGTAGGATACAATGTTTGATATAGGCATAGATTGGACTGTATGATACAATGTTTGATATAGGCATAGATTGGACTGTATGATACAATGTTTGATATAGGCATAGATTGAGCTGTAGGATACAATGTGTGATATAGGCATAGATTGGACTGTATGATACAATGTGTGATATAGGCATAGATTGGACTGTATGATACAATGTTTGATATAGGCATAGATTGGACTGTATGATACAATGTTTGATATAGGCATAGATTGGACTGTATGATACAATGTTTGATATAGGCATAGATTGGACTGTATGATACAATGTTTTATATAAGCATAGATTGGACTGTATGATACAATGTTTTATATAGGCATAGATTGGACTGTATGATACAATGTTTTATATAGGCATAGATTGGACTGTATGATACAATGTTTGATATAGGCATAGATTGGACTGTATGATACAATGTTTGATATAGGCATAGATTGGACTGTATGATACAATGTTTGATATAGGCATAGATTGGGCTGTATGATACAATGTTTGATATAGACATATATTGGACTGTATGATACAATGTTTGATATAGGCATAGATTGGACTGTATGATACAATGTTTGATATAGGCATAGATTGGACTGTATGATACAATGTTTAATATAGGCATAGATTGGACTGTATGATACAATGTTTGATATTGGCATAGATTGGACTGTATGATACAATGTTTGATATAGGCATAGATTGGACTGTATGATACAATGTTTGATATAGGCATAGATTGGACTGTATAATACAATGTTTGATATAGGCATAGATTGGACTGTATGATACAATATGTGATATCGGCATAGATTGGACTGTATGATACAATGTTTGATATAGGCATAGATTGGACTGTATGATACAATGTTTGATATAGGCATAGATTGGGCTGTATGATACAATGTTTGATATAGGCATAGATTGGACTGTATGATACAATGTTTGATATAGACATAGATTGGACTGTATGATACAATGTTTGATATAGACATAGATTGGACTGTATGATACAATGTTTGATATAGGCATAGATTGAGCTGTAGGATACAATGTTTGATATAGGCATAGATTGGACTGTATGATACAATGTTTTATATAGTCATAGATTGGACTGTATGATACAATGTTTAATATAGGCATAGATTGGGCTATTTGATACAATGTTTGATATAGACATAGATTGGACTGTATGATACAATGTTTGATATAGGCATAGATTGGACTGTATGATACAATGTTTGATATAGGCATAGATTGGACTGTATGATACAATGTTTGATATAGGCATAGATTGAGCTGTAGGATACAATGTTTGATATAGGCATAGATTGGACTGTATGATACAATGTTTGATATAGGCATAGATTGGACTGTATGATACAATGTTTGATATAGGCATAGATTGAGCTGTAGGATACAATGTGTGATATAGGCATAGATTGGACTGTATGATACAATGTGTGATATAGGCATAGATTGGACTGTATGATACAATGTTTGATATAGGCATAGATTGGACTGTATGATACAATGTTTGATATAGGCATAGATTGGACGACTGTATGATACAATGTTTGATATAGCCATAGATTGGACTGTATGATACAATGTTTGATATAGGCATAGATTGGACTGTATGATACAATGTTTTATATAAGCATAGATTGGACTGTATGATACAATGTTTTATATAGGCATAGATTGGACTGTATGATACAATGTTTTATATAGGCATAGATTGGACTGTATGATACAATGTTTGATATAGGTATAGATTGGACTGTATGATACAATGTTTGATATAGGCATAGATTGGACTGTATGATACAATGTTTGATATAGGCATAGATTGGGCTGTATGATACAATGTTTGATATAGACATATATTGGACTGTATGATACAATGTTTGATATAGGCATAGATTGGACTGTATGATACAATGTTTGATATAGGCATAGATTGGACTGTATGATACAATGTTTGATATAGGCATAGATTGGACTGTATGATACAATGTTTGATATAGGCATAGATTGGACTGTATTATACAATGTTTGATATAGGCATAGATTGGACTGTATGATACAATGTTTTATATAAGCATAGATTGGACTGTATGATACAATGTTTTATATAGGCATAGATTGGACTGTATGATACAATGTTTTATATAGGCATAGATTGGACTGTATGATACAATGTTTGATATAGGCATAGATTGAGCTGTAGGATACAATGTTTGATATAGGCATAGATTGGACTGTATGATACAATGTTTGATATAGGCATAGATTGGACTGTATGATACAATGTTTGATATAGGCATAGATTGGACTGTATGATACAATGTTTTATATAGGCATAGATTGGACTGTATGATACAATGTTTTATATAGGCATAGATTGGACTGTATGATACAATGTTTGATATAGGCATAGATTGGACTGTATGATACAATGTTTGATATAGGCATAGATTGGACTGTATGATACAATGTTTGATATAGGCATAGATTGGGCTGTATGATACAATGTTTGATATAGACATATATTGGACTGTATGATACAATGTTTGATATAGGCATAGATTGGACTGTATGATACAATGTTTGATATAGGCATAGATTGGACTGTATGATACAATGTTTAATATAGGCATAGATTGGACTGTATGATACAATGTTTGATATAGGCATAGATTGGACTGTATGATACAATGTTTGATATAGGCATAGATTGGACTGTATGATACAATGTTTGATATAGGCATAGATTGGACTGTATGATACAATGTTTGATATAGGCATAGATTGGACTGTATGATACAATGTGTGATATAGGCATAGATTGGACTGTATGATACAATGTTTAATATAGGCATAGATTGGGCTATTTCATACAATGTTTGATATAGACATAGATTGGACTGTATGATACAATGTTTGATATAGGCATAGATTGGACTGTATGATACAATGTTTGATATAGGCATAGATAGGACTGTATGATACAATGTTTGATATAGGCATAGATTGAGCTGTAGGATACAATGTTTGATATAGGCATAGATTGGACTGTATGATACAATGTTTGATATAGGCATAGATTGGACTGTATGATACAATGTTTTATATAGGCATAGATTGGACTGTATGATACAATGTTTGATATAGGCATAGATTGGACTGTATGATACAATGTTTGATATAGGCATAGATTGGACTGTATGATACAATGTTTGATATAGGCATAGATTGGGCTGTATGATACAATGTTTGATATAGACATATATTGGACTGTATGATACAATGTTTGATATAGGCATAGATTGGACTGTATGATACAATGTTTGATATAGGCATAGATTGGACTGTATGATACAATGTTTAATATAGGCATAGATTGGACTGTATGATACAATGTTTGATATAGGCATAGATTGGACTGTATGATACAATGTTTGATATAGGCATAGATTGGACTGTATGATACAATGTTTGATATAGGCATAGATTGGACTGTATGATACAATGTTTGATATAGGCATAGATTGGACTGTATGATACAATATGTGATATCGGCATAGATTGGACTGTATGATACAATGTTTGATATAGGCATAGATTGGACTGTATGATACAATGTTTGATATAGGCATAGATTGGGCTGTATGATACAATGTTTGATATAGGCATAGATTGGACTGTATGATACAATGTTTGATATAGACATAGATTGGACTGTATGATACAATGTTTGATATAGACATAGATTGGACTGTATGATACAATGTTTGATATAGGCATAGATTGAGCTGTAGGATACAATGTTTGATATAGGCATAGATTGGACTGTATGATACAATGTTTTATATAGTCATAGATTGGACTGTATGATACAATGTTTAATATAGGCATAGATTGGGCTATTTGATACAATGTTTGATATAGACATAGATTGGACTGTATGATACAATGTTTGATATAGGCATAGATTGGACTGTATGATACAATGTTTGATATAGGCATAGATTGGACTGTATGATACAATGTTTGATATAGGCATAGATTGGGCTGTATGATACAATGTTTGATATAGACATATATTGGACTGTATGATACAATGTTTGATATAGGCATAGATTGGACTGTATGATACAATGTTTGATATAGGCATAGATTGAGCTGTAGGATACAATGTGTGATATAGGCATAGATTGGACTGTATGATACAATGTGTGATATAGGCATAGATTGGACTGTATGATACAATGTTTGATATAGGCATAGATTGGACTGTATGATACAATGTTTGATATAGGCATAGATTGGACTGTATGATACAATGTTTGATATAGCCATAGATTGGACTGTATGATACAATGTTTGATATAGGCATAGATTGGACTGTATGATACAATGTTTTATATAAGCATAGATTGGACTGTATGATACAATGTTTTATATAGGCATAGATTGGATTGTATGATACAATGTTTTATATAGGCATAGATTGGACTGTATGATACAATGTTTGATATAGGCATAGATTGGACTGTATGATACAATGTTTGATATAGGCATAGATTGGACTGTATGATACAATGTTTGATATAGGCATAGATTGGGCTGTATGATACAATGTTTGATATAGACATATATTGGACTGTATGATACAATGTTTGATATAGGCATAGATTGGACTGTATGATACAATGTTTGATATAGGCATAGATTGGACTGTATGATACAATGTTTGATATAGGCATAGATTGGACTGTATGATACAATGTTTGATATAGGCATAGATTGGACTGTATTATACAATGTTTGATATAGGCATAGATTGGACTGTATGATACAATGTTTTATATAAGCATAGATTGGACTGTATGATACAATGTTTTATATAGGCATAGATTGGACTGTATGATACAATGTTTTATATAGGCATAGATTGGACTGTATGATACAATGTTTGATATAGGCATAGATTGAGCTGTAGGATACAATGTTTGATATAGGCATAGATTGGACTGTATGATACAATGTTTGATATAGGCATAGATTGGACTGTATGATACAATGTTTGATATAGGCATAGATTGGACTGTATGATACAATGTTTTATATAGGCATAGATTGGACTGTATGATACAATGTTTTATATAGGCATAGATTGGACTGTATGATACAATGTTTGATATAGGCATAGATTGGACTGTATGATACAATGTTTGATATAGGCATAGATTGGACTGTATGATACAATGTTTGATATAGGCATAGATTGGGCTGTATGATACAATGTTTGATATAGACATATATTGGACTGTATGATACAATGTTTGATATAGGCATAGATTGGACTGTATGATACAATGTTTGATATAGGCATAGATTGGACTGTATGATACAATGTTTAATATAGGCATAGATTGGACTGTATGATACAATGTTTGATATAGGCATAGATTGGACTGTATGATACAATGTTTGATATAGGCATAGATTGGACTGTATGATACAATGTTTGATATAGGCATAGATTGGACTGTATGATACAATGTTTGATATAGGCATAGATTGGACTGTATGATACAATGTGTGATATAGGCATAGATTGGACTGTATGATACAATGTTTAATATAGGCATAGATTGGGCTATTTGATACAATGTTTGATATAGACATAGATTGGACTGTATGATACAATGTTTGATATAGGCATAGATTGGACTGTATGATACAATGTTTGATATAGGCATAGATTGGACTGTATGATACAATGTTTGATATAGGCATAGATTGAGCTGTAGGATACAATGTTTGATATAGGCATAGATTGGACTGTATGATACAATGTTTGATATAGGCATAGATTGGACTGTATGATACAATGTTTGATATAGGCATAGATTGAGCTGTAGGATACAATGTGTGATATAGGCATAGATTGGACTGTATGATACAATGTGTGATATAGGCATAGATTGGACTGTATGATACAATGTTTAATATAGGCATAGATTGGACTGTATGATACAATGTTTGATATAGGCATAGATTGGACTGTATGATACAATGTTTGATATAGGCATAGATTGGACTGTATGATACAATGTTTGATATAGGCATAGATTGGACTGTATGATACAATGTTTTATATAAGCATAGATTGGACTGTATGATACAATGTTTTATATAGGCATAGATTGGACTGTATGATACAATGTTTTATATAGGCATAGATTGGACTGTATGATACAATGTTTGATATAGGCATAGATTGGACTGTATGATACAATGTTTGATATAGGCATAGATTGGACTGTATGATACAATGTTTGATATAGGCATAGATTGGGCTGTATGATACAATGTTTGATATAGACATATATTGGACTGTATGATACAATGTTTGATATATGCATAGATTGGACTGTATGATACAATGTTTGATATAGGCATAGATTGGACTGTATGATACAATGTTTGATATAGGCATAGATTGGACTGCATGATACAATGTTTGATATAGGCATAGATTGGACTGTATGATACAATGTTTGATATAGGCATAGATTGGACTGTATGATACAATGTTTTATATAAGCATAGATTGGACTGTATGATACAATGTTTGATATAGGCATAGATTGGACTGTATGATACAATGTTTTATATAAGCATAGATTGGACTGTATGATACAATGTTTTATATAGGCATAGATTGGACTGTATGATACAATGTTTTATATAGGCATAGATTGGACTGTATGATACAATGTTTGATATAGGCATAGATTGGACTGTATGATACAATGTTTGATATAGGCATAGATTGGACTGTATGATACAATGTTTGATATAGGCATAGATTGGGCTGTATGATACAATGTTTGATATAGACATATATTGGACTGTATTATACAATGTTTGATATAGGCATAGATTGGACTGTATGATACAATGTTTGATATAGGCATAGATTGGACTGTATGATACAATGTTTGATATAGGCATAGATTGGACTGTATGATACAATGTTTGATATAGGCATAGATTGGACTGTATGATACAATGTTTGATATAGGCATAGATTGGACTGTATGATACAATGTTTTATATAAGCATAGATTGGACTGTATGATACAATGTTTTATATAGGCATAGATTGGACTGTATGATACAATGTTTTATATAGGCATAGATTGGACTGTATGATACAATGTTTGATATAGGCATAGATTGGACTGTATGATACAATGTTTGATATAGGCATAGATTGGACTGTATGATACAATGTTTGATATAGGCATAGATTGGGCTGTATGATACAATGTTTGATATAGACATATATTGGACTGTATGATACAATGTTTGATATAGGCATAGATTGGACTGTATGATACAATGTTTGATATAGGCATAGATTGGACTGTATGATACAATGTTTGATATAGGCATAGATTGGACTGTATGATACAATGTTTGATATAGGCATAGATTGGACTGTATTATACAATGTTTGATATAGGCATAGATTGGACTGTATGATACAATGTTTTATATAAGCATAGATTGGACTGTATGATACAATGTTTTATATAGGCATAGATTGGACTGTATGATACAATGTTTTATATAGGCATAGATTGGACTGTATGATACAATGTTTGATATAGGCATAGATTGAGCTGTAGGATACAATGTTTGATATAGGCATAGATTGGACTGTATGATACAATGTTTGATATAGGCATAGATTGGACTGTATGATACAATGTTTGATATAGGCATAGATTGGACTGTATGATACAATGTTTTATATAGGCATAGATTGGACTGTATGATACAATGTTTTATATAGGCATAGATTGGACTGTATGATACAATGTTTGATATAGGCATAGATTGGACTGTATGATACAATGTTTGATATAGGCATAGATTGGACTGTATGATACAATGTTTGATATAGGCATAGATTGGGCTGTATGATACAATGTTTGATATAGACATATATTGGACTGTATGATACAATGTTTGATATAGGCATAGATTGGACTGTATGATACAATGTTTGATATAGGCATAGATTGGACTGTATGATACAATGTTTAATATAGGCATAGATTGGACTGTATGATACAATGTTTGATATAGGCATAGATTGGACTGTATGATACAATGTTTGATATAGGCATAGATTGGACTGTATGATACAATGTTTGATATAGGCATAGATTGGACTGTATGATACAATGTTTGATATAGGCATAGATTGGACTGTATGATACAATGTGTGATATAGGCATAGATTGGACTGTATGATACAATGTTTAATATAGGCATAGATTGGGCTATTTGATACAATGTTTGATATAGACATAGATTGGACTGTATGATACAATGTTTGATATAGGCATAGATTGGACTGTATGATACAATGTTTGATATAGGCATAGATTGGACTGTATGATACAATGTTTGATATAGGCATAGATTGAGCTGTAGGATACAATGTTTGATATAGGCATAGATTGGACTGTATGATACAATGTTTGATATAGGCATAGATTGGACTGTATGATACAATGTTTGATATAGGCATAGATTGAGCTGTAGGATACAATGTGTGATATAGGCATAGATTGGACTGTATGATACAATGTGTGATATAGGCATAGATTGGACTGTATGATACAATGTTTAATATAGGCATAGATTGGACTGTATGATACAATGTTTGATATAGGCATAGATTGGACTGTATGATACAATGTTTGATATAGGCATAGATTGGACTGTATGATACAATGTTTGATATAGGCATAGATTGGACTGTATGATACAATGTTTTATATAAGCATAGATTGGACTGTATGATACAATGTTTTATATAGGCATAGATTGGACTGTATGATACAATGTTTTATATAGGCATAGATTGGACTGTATGATACAATGTTTGATATAGGCATAGATTGGACTGTATGATACAATGTTTGATATAGGCATAGATTGGACTGTATGATACAATGTTTGATATAGGCATAGATTGGGCTGTATGATACAATGTTTGATATAGACATATATTGGACTGTATGATACAATGTTTGATATATGCATAGATTGGACTGTATGATACAATGTTTGATATAGGCATAGATTGGACTGTATGATACAATGTTTGATATAGGCATAGATTGGACTGCATGATACAATGTTTGATATAGGCATAGATTGGACTGTATGATACAATGTTTGATATAGGCATAGATTGGACTGTATGATACAATGTTTTATATAAGCATAGATTGGACTGTATGATACAATGTTTGATATAGGCATAGATTGGACTGTATGATACAATGTTTTATATAAGCATAGATTGGACTGTATGATACAATGTTTTATATAGGCATAGATTGGACTGTATGATACAATGTTTTATATAGGCATAGATTGGACTGTATGATACAATGTTTGATATAGGCATAGATTGGACTGTATGATACAATGTTTGATATAGGCATAGATTGGACTGTATGATACAATGTTTGATATAGGCATAGATTGGGCTGTATGATACAATGTTTGATATAGACATATATTGGACTGTATGATACAATGTTTGATATAGGCATAGATTGGACTGTATGATACAATGTTTGATATAGGCATAGATTGGACTGTATGATACAATGTTTGATATAGGCATAGATTGGACTGTATGATACAATGTTTGATATAGGCATAGATTGGACTGTATGATACAATGTTTGATATAGGCATAGATTGGACTGTATGATACAATGTTTTATATAAGCATAGATTGGACTGTATGATACAATGTTTTATATAGGCATAGATTGGACTGTATGATACAATGTTTTATATAGGCATAGATTGGACTGTATGATACAATGTTTGATATAGGCATAGATTGAGCTGTAGGATACAATGTTTGATATAGGCATAGATTGGACTGTATGATACAATGTTTGATATAGGCATAGATTGGACTGTATGATACAATGTTTGATATAGGCATAGATTGGACTGTATGATACAATGTTTTATATAGGCATAGATTGGACTGTATGATACAATGTTTTATATAGGCATAGATTGGACTGTATGATACAATGTTTGATATAGGCATAGATTGGACTGTATGATACAATGTTTGATATAGGCATAGATTGGACTGTATGATACAATGTTTGATATAGGCATAGATTGGGCTGTATGATACAATGTTTGATATAGACATATATTGGACTGTATGATACAATGTTTGATATAGGCATAGATTGGACTGTATGATACAATGTTTGATATAGGCATAGATTGGACTGTATGATACAATGTTTAATATAGGCATAGATTGGACTGTATGATACAATGTTTGATATAGGCATAGATTGGACTGTATGATACAATGTTTGATATAGGCATAGATTGGACTGTATGATACAATGTTTGATATAGGCATAGATTGGACTGTATGATACAATGTTTGATATAGGCATAGATTGGACTGTATGATACAATGTGTGATATAGGCATAGATTGGACTGTATGATACAATGTTTGATATAGGCATAGATTGGACTGTATGATACAATGTTTGATATAGACATAGATTGGACTGTATGATACAATGTTTGATATAGACATAGATTGGACTGTATGATACAATGTTTGATATAGGCATAGATTGAGCTGTAGGATACAATGTTTGATATAGGCATAGATTGGACTGTATGATACAATGTTTTATATAGTCATAGATTGGACTGTATGATACAATGTTTAATATAGGCATAGATTGGGCTATTTGATACAATGTTTGATATAGACATAGATTGGACTGTATGATACAATGTTTGATATAGGCATAGATTGGACTGTATGATACAATGTTTGATATAGGCATAGATTGGACTGTATGATACAATGTTTGATATAGGCATAGATTGAGCTGTAGGATACAATGTTTGATATAGGCATAGATTGGACTGTATGATACAATGTTTGATATAGGCATAGATTGGACTGTATGATACAATGTTTGATATAGGCATAGATTGAGCTGTAGGATACATTGTGTGATATAGGCATAGATTGGACTGTATGATACAATGTGTGATATAGGCATAGATTGGACTGTATGATACAATGTTTGATATAGGCATAGATTGGACTGTATGATACAATGTTTGATATAGGCATAGATTGGACTGTATGATACAATGTTTGATATAGGCATAGATTGGACTGTATGATACAATGTTTGATATAGGCATAGATTGGACTGTATGATACATGTTTGATATAGGCATAGATTGGACTGTATGATACAATGTTTGATATAGGCATAGATTGGACTGTATGATACAATGTTTGATATAGGCATAGATTGGACTGTATGATACATGTTTGATATAGGCATAGATTGGACTGTATGATACAATGTTTGATATAGGCATAGATTGGACTGTATGATACACTGTTTGATATAGACATAGAATGGACTGTATGATACAATGTTTGATATAGACATAGATTGGACTGTATGATACAATGTTTGATATAGACATCGATTGGACTGTATGATACAATGTTTGATATAGGCATAGATTGGACTGTATGATACAATGTTTGATATAGGCATAGATTGAGCTGTAGGATACAATGTGTGATATAGGCATAGATTGAGCTGTAGGATACAATGTTTGATATAGACATAGATTGGGCTGTATGATACAATGTTTGATATAGGCATAGATTGGACTGTATGATACAATGTTTGATATAGGCATAGATTGGACTGTATGATACAATGTTTGATATAGGCATAGATTGGACTGTATGATACAATTTTTGATATAGGCATAGATTGGACTGTATGATACAATTTTTGATACAGGCATAGATTGGACTGTATGATACAATGTTTGATACAGGCATAGATTGGACTGTATGATACAATGTTTGATACAGGCATAGATTGGACTGTATGATACAATGTTTGATATAGGCATAGATTGGACTGTATGATACAATGTTTGATATAGGCATAGATTGGACTGTATGATACAATGTTTGATATAGGCATAGATTGGACTGTATGATACAATGTTTGATATAGGCATAGATTGGACTGTATGATACAATGTTTGATATAGACATAGATTGGACTGTATGATACAATGTTTGATATAGGCATAGATTGGACTGTATGATACAATGTTTGATATAGGCATAGATTGGACTGTATGATACAATGTTTGATATAGGCATAGATTGGACTGTATGATACAATGTTTGATATAGACATAGATTGGACTGTATGATACAATGTTTGATATAGGCATAGATTGGACTGTATGATACAATGTTTGATATAGGCATAGATTGGACTGTATGATACAATGTATGATATAGGCATAGATTGGACTGTATGATACAATGTTTGATATAGACATAGATTGGACTGTATGATACATTGTTTGATATAGGCATAGATTGGACTGTATGATACAATGTTTGATATAGACATAGATTGGACTGTATGATACAATGTTTGATATAGGCATAGATTGGACTGTAGGATACAATGTTTGATATAGACATAGATTGGACTGTATGATACAATATTTGATATAGGCATAGATTGGACTGTATGATACAATGTTTGATATAGGCATAGATTGGACTGTATGATACAATGTTTTATATAGGCATAGATTGGACTGTATGATACAATGTTTGATATAGGCATAGATTGGACTGTATGATACAATGTTTGATATAGGCATAGATTGGACTGTATGATACAATATTTGATATAGGCATAGATTGGGCTGTATGATACAATGTTTGATATAGACATATATTGGACTGTATGATACAATGTTTGATATAGGCATAGATTGGACTGTATGATACAATGTTTGATATAGGCATAGATTGGACTGTATGATACAATGTTTGATATAGGCATAGATTGGACTGTATGATACAATGTTTGATATAGGCATAGATTGGACTGTATGATACAATGTTTGATATAGGCATAGATTGGACTGTATGATACAATGTTTGATATAGACATAGATTGGACTGTATGATACAATGTTTGATATAGGCATAGATTGGACTGTATGATACAATGTTTGATATAGGCATAGATTGAGCTGTAGGGTACAATGTTTGATATAGGCATAGATTGGACTGTATGATACAATGTTTGATATAGGCATAGATTGGACTGTATGATACAATGTTTGATATAGGCATAGATTGGACTGTATGATAAAATGTTTGATATAGGCATAGATTGGACTGTATGATACAATGTTTGATATAGGCATAGATTGGGCTGTATGATACAATATTTGATATAGGCATAGATTCGACTGTATGATACAATGTTTGATATAGGCATAGATTGGACTGTATGATACAATGTTTGATATAGGCATAGATTGGACTGTATGATACAATGTTTGATATAGGCATAGATTGGGCTGTATGATACAATGTTTGATATAGGCATAGATTGGGCTGTATGATACAATGTTTGATATAGGCATAGATTGGACTGTATGATACAATGTTTGATATAGACATAGAATGGACTGTATGATACAATGTTTGATATAGACATAGATTGGACTGTATGATACAATGTTTGATATAGACATCGATTGGACTGTATGATACAATGTTTGATATAGGCATAGATTGGACTGTATGATACAATGTTTGATATAGGCATTGATTGGACTGTATGATACAATGTGTGATATAGGCATAGATTGGACTGTATGATACAATGTTTGATATAGGCATAGTTTGGACTGTATGATACAATGTTTGATATAGGCATAGATTGGACTGTATGATACAATGTTTGATATAGGCATAGATTGGACTGTATGATACAATGTTTGATATAGGCATAGATTGGGCTGTATGATACAATGTTTGATATAGGCATAGATTGGGCTGTATGATACAATGTTTGATATAGGCATAGATTGGACTGTATGATACAATGTTTGATATAGGCATAGATTGGACTGTATGATACAATGTTTGATATAGGCATAGATTGGACTGTATGATACAATGTTTGATATAGGCATAGATTGGACTGTATGATACAATGTTTGATATAGGCATAGATTGGACTGTATGATACAATGTGTGATATAGACATAGATTGGACTGTATGATACAATGTTTGATATAGGCATAGATTGGACTGTATGATACAATGTGTGATATAGGCATAGATTGGACTGTATGATACAATCTTTGATATAGGCATAGATTGGACTGTATGATACAATGTTTGATATAGGCATAGATTGGACTGTATGATACAATGTTTGATATAGGCATAGATTGGACTGTATGATACAATGTTTGATATAGGCATAGATTGGACTGTATGATACAATGTTTGATATAGGCATAGATTGGACTGTATGATACAATGTTTGATATAGGCATAGATTGGACTGTATGATACAATGTTTGATATAGGCATAGATTGGACTGCATGATACAATGTTTGATATAGACATAGATTGGACTGTATGATACAATGTTTGATATAGGCATAGATTGGACTGTATGATACAATGTTTGATATAGGCATAGATTGGACTGTATGATACAATGTTTAATATAGGCATAGATTGGACTGTATGATACAATGTTTGATATAGGCATAGATTGGACTGTATGATACAATGTTTGATATAGGCATAGATTGGACTGTATGATACAATGTTTGATATAGGCATAGATTGGACTGTATGATACAATGTTTGATATAGGCATAGATTGGACTGTATGATACAATGTTTGATATAGGCATAGATTGGACTGTATGATACAATGTTTAATATAGGCATAGATTGGACTGTATGATACAATGTTTGATATAGACATAGATTGGACTGTATGATACAATGTTTGATATAGGCATAGATTGGACTGTATGATACAATGTTTGATATAGGCATAGATTGGACTGTATGATACAATGTTTGATATATGCATAGATTGGACTGTATGATACAATGTTTGATATAGACAAAGATTGGACTGTATGATACAATGTTTGATATAGGCATAGATTGGACTGTATGATACAATGTTTGATATAGACATAGATTGGACTGTATGATACAATGTTTGATATAGGCATAGATTGGACTGTAGGATACAATGTTTGATATAGACATAGATTGGACTGTATGATACAATGTTTGATATAGGCATAGATTGGACTGTATGATACAATGTTTGATATAGGCATAGATTGGACTGTATGATACAATGTTTGATATAGGCATAGATTGAACTGTATGATACAATGTTTGATATAGGTATAGATTGGACTGTATGATACAATGTGTGATATAGACATAGATTGGACTGTATGATACAATGTTTGATATAGGCATAGATTGGACTGTATGATACAATGTTTGATATAGGCATAGATTGGACTGTATGATACAATGTTTGATATAGGCATAGATTGGACTGTATGATACAATGTTTGATATAGACATAGATTGGACTGTATGATACAATGTTTGATATAGGCATAGATTGGACTGTATGATACAATGTTTGATATAGGCATACATTGGACTGTATGATACAATGTTTGATATAGGCATAGATTGGACTGTATGATACAATGTTTGATATAGGCATAGATTGGACTGTATGATACAATGTTTGATATAGGCATAGATTGGGCTGTATGATACAATGTTTGATATAGGCGTAGATTGGACTGTATGATACAATGTTTGATATAGGCTCGATTGGACTGTATGATACAATGTTTGATATAGGCATAGATTGGGCTGTATGATACAATGTTTGATATAGGCATAGATTGGGTTGTATGATACAATGTTTGATATAGGCATAGATTGGACTGTATGATACAATGTTTGATATAGGCATAGATTGGACTGTATGATACAATGTTTGATATAGGCATAGATTGGACTGTATGATACAATGTTTGATATAGGCATAGATTGGACTGTAGGATACAATGTTTGATATAGGCATAGATTGGACTGTATGATACAATGTTTGATATAGGCATAGATTGGACTGTATGATACAATGTTTGATATAGGCATAGATTGGACTGTATGATACAATGTTTGATATAGGCATAGATTGGTCTGTATGATACAATGTTTGATATAGGCATAGATTTGACTGTATGATACAATTTTTGATATAGGCATAGATTGGACTGTATGATACAATTTTTGATATAGGCATAGATTGGACTGTATGATACAATGTTTGATATAGGCATAGATTGGACTGTATGATACAATGTTTGATATATGCATAGATTGGACTGTATGATACAATGTTTGATATAGGCATAGATTGGACTGTATGATACAATGTTTGATATAGGCATAGATTGGACTGTATGATACAATGTTTGATATAGGCATAGATTGGACTGTATGATACAATGTTTGATATAGGCATAGATTGGACTGTATGATACATTGTTTGATATAGGCATAGATTGGACTGTATGATACAATGTTTGATATAGACATAGATTGGACTGTATGATACAATGTTTGATATAGGCATAGATTGGACTGTATGATACAATGTTTGATATAGGCATAGATTGGACTGTATGATACAATGTTTGATATAGGCATAGATTGGACTGTATGATACAATGTTTGATATAGGCATAGATTGGACTGTATGATACAATGTTTGATATAGGCATAGATTGGACTGTATGATACAATGTTTGATATAGGCATAGATTGGACTGTATGATACAATGTTTGATATAGGCATAGATTGGACTGTATGATACAATGTTTGATATAGGCATAGATTGGGCTGTATGATACAATGTTTGATATAGGCATAGATTGGACTGTATGATACAATGTTTGATATAGGCATAGATTGGACTGTATGATACAATGTTTGATATAGGCATAGATTGGGCTGTATGATACAATGTTTGATATAGGCATAGATTGGGCTGTATGATACAATGTTTGATATAGGCATAGATTGGACTGTATGATACAATGTTTGATATAGGCATAGATTGGACTGTATGATACAATGTTTGATATAGGCATAGATTGGACTGTATGATACAATGTTTGATATAGGCATAGATTGGACTGTATGATACAATATTTGATATAGGCATAGATTGGGCTGTATGATACAATGTTTGATATAGACATATATTGGACTGTATGATACAATGTTTGATATAGGCATAGATTGGACTGTATGATACAATGTTTGATATAGGCATAGATTGGACTGTA
This sequence comes from Meghimatium bilineatum, assembly GCA_034231615.1. Lineage (NCBI taxonomy): Eukaryota > Metazoa > Mollusca > Gastropoda > Stylommatophora > Philomycidae > Meghimatium > Meghimatium bilineatum. The sequence continues at coordinate 3,020,630 of CM067300.1, read as the reverse complement.
TGATACAATGTTTGATATAGGCATAGATTGGACTGTATGATACAATGTTTGATATAGGCATAGATTGGACTGTATGATACAATGTTTGATATAGGCATAGATTGGACTGTATGATACAATGTTTGATATAGACATAGATTGGACTGTATGATACAATGTTTGATATAGGCATAGATTGGACTGTATGATACAATGTTTGATATAGGCATAGATTGAGCTGTAGGGTACAATGTTTGATATAGGCATAGATTGGACTGTATGATACAATGTTTGATATAGGCATAGATTGGACTGTATGATACAATGTTTGATATAGGCATAGATTGGACTGTATGATAAAATGTTTGATATAGGCATAGATTGGACTGTATGATACAATGTTTGATATAGGCATAGATTGGGCTGTATGATACAATATTTGATATAGGCATAGATTCGACTGTATGATACAATGTTTGATATAGGCATAGATTGGACTGTATGATACAATGTTTGATATAGGCATAGATTGGACTGTATGATACAATGTTTGATATAGGCATAGATTGGGCTGTATGATACAATGTTTGATATAGGCATAGATTGGGCTGTATGATACAATGTTTGATATAGGCATAGATTGGACTGTATGATACAATGTTTGATATAGACATAGAATGGACTGTATGATACAATGTTTGATATAGACATAGATTGGACTGTATGATACAATGTTTGATATAGACATCGATTGGACTGTATGATACAATGTTTGATATAGGCATAGATTGGACTGTATGATACAATGTTTGATATAGGCATTGATTGGACTGTATGATACAATGTGTGATATAGGCATAGATTGGACTGTATGATACAATGTTTGATATAGGCATAGTTTGGACTGTATGATACAATGTTTGATATAGGCATAGATTGGACTGTATGATACAATGTTTGATATAGGCATAGATTGGACTGTATGATACAATGTTTGATATAGGCATAGATTGGGCTGTATGATACAATGTTTGATATAGGCATAGATTGGGCTGTATGATACAATGTTTGATATAGGCATAGATTGGACTGTATGATACAATGTTTGATATAGGCATAGATTGGACTGTATGATACAATGTTTGATATAGGCATAGATTGGACTGTATGATACAATGTTTGATATAGGCATAGATTGGACTGTATGATACAATGTTTGATATAGGCATAGATTGGACTGTATGATACAATGTGTGATATAGACATAGATTGGACTGTATGATACAATGTTTGATATAGGCATAGATTGGACTGTATGATACAATGTGTGATATAGGCATAGATTGGACTGTATGATACAATCTTTGATATAGGCATAGATTGGACTGTATGATACAATGTTTGATATAGGCATAGATTGGACTGTATGATACAATGTTTGATATAGGCATAGATTGGACTGTATGATACAATGTTTGATATAGGCATAGATTGGACTGTATGATACAATGTTTGATATAGGCATAGATTGGACTGTATGATACAATGTTTGATATAGGCATAGATTGGACTGTATGATACAATGTTTGATATAGGCATAGATTGGACTGCATGATACAATGTTTGATATAGACATAGATTGGACTGTATGATACAATGTTTGATATAGGCATAGATTGGACTGTATGATACAATGTTTGATATAGGCATAGATTGGACTGTATGATACAATGTTTAATATAGGCATAGATTGGACTGTATGATACAATGTTTGATATAGGCATAGATTGGACTGTATGATACAATGTTTGATATAGGCATAGATTGGACTGTATGATACAATGTTTGATATAGGCATAGATTGGACTGTATGATACAATGTTTGATATAGGCATAGATTGGACTGTATGATACAATGTTTGATATAGGCATAGATTGGACTGTATGATACAATGTTTAATATAGGCATAGATTGGACTGTATGATACAATGTTTGATATAGACATAGATTGGACTGTATGATACAATGTTTGATATAGGCATAGATTGGACTGTATGATACAATGTTTGATATAGGCATAGATTGGACTGTATGATACAATGTTTGATATAGGCATAGATTGGACTGTATGATACAATGTTTGATATAGACAAAGATTGGACTGTATGATACAATGTTTGATATAGGCATAGATTGGACTGTATGATACAATGTTTGATATAGACATAGATTGGACTGTATGATACAATGTTTGATATAGGCATAGATTGGACTGTAGGATACAATGTTTGATATAGACATAGATTGGACTGTATGATACAATGTTTGATATAGGCATAGATTGGACTGTATGATACAATGTTTGATATAGGCATAGATTGGACTGTATGATACAATGTTTGATATAGGCATAGATTGAACTGTATGATACAATGTTTGATATAGGTATAGATTGGACTGTATGATACAATGTGTGATATAGACATAGATTGGACTGTATGATACAATGTTTGATATAGGCATAGATTGGACTGTATGATACAATGTTTGATATAGGCATAGATTGGACTGTATGATACAATGTTTGATATAGGCATAGATTGGACTGTATGATACAATGTTTGATATAGACATAGATTGGACTGTATGATACAATGTTTGATATAGGCATAGATTGGACTGTATGATACAATGTTTGATATAGGCATAGATTGGACTGTATGATACAATGTTTGATATAGGCATAGATTGGACTGTATGATACAATGTTTGATATAGGCATAGATTGGACTGTATGATACAATGTTTGATATAGGCATAGATTGGGCTGTATGATACAATGTTTGATATAGGCGTAGATTGGACTGTATGATACAATGTTTGATATAGGCTCGATTGGACTGTATGATACAATGTTTGATATAGGCATAGATTGGGCTGTATGATACAATGTTTGATATAGGCATAGATTGGGTTGTATGATACAATGTTTGATATAGGCATAGATTGGACTGTATGATACAATGTTTGATATAGGCATAGATTGGACTGTATGATACAATGTTTGATATAGGCATAGATTGGACTGTATGATACAATGTTTGATATAGGCATAGATTGGACTGTAGGATACAATGTTTGATATAGGCATAGATTGGACTGTATGATACAATGTTTGATATAGGCATAGATTGGACTGTATGATACAATGTTTGATATAGGCATAGATTGGACTGTATGATACAATGTTTGATATAGGCATAGATTGGTCTGTATGATACAATGTTTGATATAGGCATAGATTTGACTGTATGATACAATTTTTGATATAGGCATAGATTGGACTGTATGATACAATTTTTGATATAGGCATAGATTGGACTGTATGATACAATGTTTGATATAGGCATAGATTGGACTGTATGATACAATGTTTGATATATGCATAGATTGGACTGTATGATACAATGTTTGATATAGGCATAGATTGGACTGTATGATACAATGTTTGATATAGGCATAGATTGGACTGTATGATACAATGTTTGATATAGGCATAGATTGGACTGTATGATACAATGTTTGATATAGGCATAGATTGGACTGTATGATACATTGTTTGATATAGGCATAGATTGGACTGTATGATACAATGTTTGATATAGACATAGATTGGACTGTATGATACAATGTTTGATATAGGCATAGATTGGACTGTATGATACAATGTTTGATATAGGCATAGATTGGACTGTATGATACAATGTTTGATATAGGCATAGATTGGACTGTATGATACAATGTTTGATATAGGCATAGATTGGACTGTATGATACAATGTTTGATATAGGCATAGATTGGACTGTATGATACAATGTTTGATATAGGCATAGATTGGACTGTATGATACAATGTTTGATATAGGCATAGATTGGACTGTATGATACAATGTTTGATATAGGCATAGATTGGGCTGTATGATACAATGTTTGATATAGGCATAGATTGGACTGTATGATACAATGTTTGATATAGGCATAGATTGGACTGTATGATACAATGTTTGATATAGGCATAGATTGGGCTGTATGATACAATGTTTGATATAGGCATAGATTGGGCTGTATGATACAATGTTTGATATAGGCATAGATTGGACTGTATGATACAATGTTTGATATAGGCATAGATTGGACTGTATGATACAATGTTTGATATAGGCATAGATTGGACTGTATGATACAATGTTTGATATAGGCATAGATTGGACTGTATGATACAATGTTTGATATAGGCATAGATTGGACTGTATGATACAATGTGTGATATAGACATAGATTGGACTGTATGATACAATGTTTGATATAGGCATAGATTGGACTGTATGATACAATGTGTGATATAGGCATAGATTGGACTGTATGATACAATCTTTGATATAGGCATAGATTGGACTGTATGATACAATGTTTGATATAGGCATAGATTGGACTGTATGATACAATGTTTGATATAGGCATAGATTGGACTGTATGATACAATGTTTGATATAGGCATAGATTGGACTGTATGATACAATGTTTGATATAGGCATAGATTGGACTGTATGATACAATGTTTGATATAGGCATAGATTGGACTGTATGATACAATGTTTTATATAGGCATAGATTGGACTGCATGATACAATGTTTGATATAGACATAGATTGGACTGTATGATACAATGTTTGATATAGGCATAGATTGGACTGTATGATACAATGTTTGATATAGGCATAGATTGGACTGTATGATACAATGTTTAATATAGGCATAGATTGGACTGTATGATACAATGTTTGATATAGGCATAGATTGGACTGTATGATACAATGTTTGATATAGGCATAGATTGGACTGTATGATACAATGTTTGATATAGGCATAGATTGGACTGTATGATACAATGTTTGATATAGGCATAGATTGGACTGTATGATACAATGTTTGATATAGGCATAGATTGGACTGTATGATACAATGTTTGATATCGGCATAGATTGGACTGTATGATACAATGTTTGATATAGTCATAGATTGGACTGTATGATACAATGTTTGATATAGGCATAGATTGGACTGTATGATACAATGTTTGATATAGGCATAGATTGGACTGTGTGATACAATGTTTGATATAGGCATAGATTGGACTGTATGATACAATGTTTGATATAGGCATAGATTGGACTGTATGATACAATGTTTGATATAGGCATAGATTGGACTGTAGGATACAATGTTTGATATAGGCATAGTGTGGACTGTATTATACAATGTTTGTTATAGGCATAGATTGGACTGTATGATACAATGTTTGATATAGGCATAGATTGGACTGTATGATACAATGTTTGATATAGGCATAGATTGGACTGTATGATACAATGTTTGATATAGATAGTGTGAATATCATGATCATCATGTACCGTGTCGTGCTTTGTTTTCTTAGATCTCCTTTCCCCTCAATTTTGCCTGTTGTTATATATACCCCCCCTCCTCTCTCCGGACTCATAATCTAGAAACAAATGTGGACTATTACCTTTTGATGTTTGTAATTAACTTCCTGTTGGTGTCAAACTCTATCAGTATACCTTCAGTAGTTTTTCTAACTTGCAACTGGAATATCAACATTCTCCTCAAGCATATCTTCAGTAGTTTTTCTAGCTGCTCCACTGAATTCTCAGCATTCACCTAAAGAACCACAACTCTTTAACTTCTAGTTTTCTACTTTCTTTTTATTGATTGTCCTTGATTCACTTCAATATGACACATGTTGCACAGTAGCATTTTTTTGTCGTTCGCTCTATTGTAATCAGCACGGATATCAGTGTGATTTCCGCAGGGAGCGTTATTACGTTGAGCCACCGTTATGCGCCTTGTAGGCCTAGCACATCCGATTTCGGCATGCCGAAACAATTCAGGTGGGCTATCCTAGCTTATGACAGCCTCCCTATCTGTCGCCAGGCACGCATGTGTGTGGTGACTCTTCGCCCAGACGATTTTTGCTCACGTCTGTCTCGCACGAGGTGTTCCACTGTCTATTAACTTGTCTCGTGTAATTGGACGTACTGTGTCTGTGCCCATCGGGTACTGAACAGTTTCTCATCCGTGAGCCTGGTTCCTTAAAAGGAATAACTCAATAGAAGAGTTGGACCCTGGCTCTTTCGTCCTCTTAGACGAGGTGTCATTCACCGACATCGTGAACCCCTCGCCCAAGTTCGAGTGTCACACCACGCGGTTGAGAGCAAGGCGTTCTCGAGCTGAGCGACCTTGTCCCAATAGCGCCTGAGCCCATCAAATACTGAACCCTTTCTCTCTGCAAGTGTAGTTCCGGTATAGGAAAATCTGACAGTAGAGTTTGGCCAGGGCTAAACTCGTCGTCTCTTTTGTGCCTGAGCCCATCGGGTACGGAACCCTTTATCTCTGCAAGTGTAGTTCCAGTATAGGAAGGCTTGACAGTAGAGTTGGGCCAGGACTGCGATCTTTGTCCCTTTCTTGCCTGAGCCTATCGGTTACGGCACCCCTTCTCTTTGCGAGCATGTTTCCGGTATAGGAAGACTCGACATTAGAGTTAGGTCAGGTCTTTTTGCTTTGCTAGACGCCCATTATTGGGTATGGGTCTCTGCCTATAAGTAAATCAAGTAACTAAAAGCTCGTCACGAGCTAACAGAGCTTGTAGTTCCCATTTCCGCAATTGTTTCCACTATCTATTTGCAGTTTGCGCTGCCCTCTAGCGCAGTTCTGCCATTTCATTTTTTTTCCATTGTACTCAGTATGAGATATGTCTGTCTGTCGCCACACATCAACCTTTTCATGCTTTTTTCATGCCTCTCCAATGTTCGGACTGGACTAACTAGCTTCACTGTAGCTTCACAGTGTCGCTATATGTGGTGTTGCTGGTGGTGTCGGAGATATTGTCTGTCTTTTATGCATTCAAATCTCTTTCCATCTTCTACCTTCACATTCTCGGACACGATCCCCAAATGATTTGACGAGAATCAGCTCGATCTGCTGTATTTCTATTTCCAGGGTGCACCGCGAGGAGGTACATTTGGGATCTTGGTTATCTGATAACCCTGGGTGCGCCGAGAGCAATGCGTTCCCTTTGCACCCCTACAGTAGCATTGAGGGCGATGTTCTTCATTTCTTGTGATACATGTCGTATGCACATGAGATCCTGTTTTGATTGTGTGAAAAGTATCTTTTGCCAGTCCGTTTCTTTTCCATATTCCTATGTATTTTTCCTATTCAATGGTCCTGATATATATATATATTTTTATTCAATGTTGCTTATGTATTTTTCTATTCAATGTTGCTGATGTATTTTTCTATTTAATGTTGCTGATGTATTTTTCTATTCAATGTTGCTGATGTATTTTTCTATTTAATGTTGCTGATGTATTTTTCTATTCAATGTTGCTGATGTATTTTCGTCCATCTGATATTATCACGGCTCCTATGTACAATATGCATATACAAGCACTCAATTTCACAAATAATAATATGTATTCTCTTAAACACACGCATCTAGATGACCTTCACAAAAACGTCCGTAATCGTTCTCTCTTGAAACTCTTAATGACACCCAGGTCAAGTTTATCTACGTTGTGGATGAATCGAGTTTTGTATTCATAGAGTGTCTCATTTATACAAAATAGACATGTTTCAATAAAATAAACAATCATTACCGAACATAATGTACACGCAGTTGCTGCAACGAACGTTAGGAAAGTTGATAAGACATTCACATCAGGGTTGCCATATAATAATAGTTTGAAATGGCCAAATTTAAAATTTCAGTTATTCCTAAATTATTTACATAAACGACTAGATGTAATATAACTAGTAATATTCGATGAAAGGGATTATATTATCTATTGCTAATAACTATATATCTATCGATAAACTCGTAACCAATCAGGGTCGTAGGGGTACACGTTGAATGCATCAACACACAGAGTTCTCAAGCGATCTATGTCTCAAACAATGTTAATGAGTGTGAAGAAATCTAGTCTTGTCCAGTACATGATTTTGTTTGTCCATGTTTTTATTTACTTGTCGTCCTCACGTTTCTTTCACCTTCAACAGTTTCCAGCAGTATCTTTTTTGACTAAAATTCGCACCCCTACAAACTAAAGCTCGCACCCTTACTTTTAACGGCAAGTTTGTGGACCAGTAGGGTCATCACCAACCGTGACCAGAGAATAGACAAGTAGCTTGTTGGTTGCCTCAACCGGAAATGAGAGCAAAGAATAGCGATACTATTGCCTGCTATACATGTTATGAGAGGCTACTAAGGGCATTTGGAAGATGTATTTGCTTGTCATATCATATAAGTGGTCAAGTGACTTACAGACCACGCTGAAGTCAGGGCGAAAGGTACAGATATCGCCGAGAATCTGTAAACCATGACACAACACATTTCATTCTCTGGACTACAGTTTTGTAAAATCCAAGATAAGAATTTGAAAATGAACTCAGGTGAATAACAAAAGAATATATCATTCTGTTTTTCGTACAATATTCGTACATTCTGTACTTCTAGTCTACATAAATGTCAAACTATCTGGACCTGGCGATTCCCAAAAATTGATATCCACCCACCAATGTCTATAGTGTTTATTTTCAATAACCACTTCAAGAACAGAAGAACTGTTTATCTGCATTTATGAGATTTCTAATTTATCCTTTTCTTCTATTTCTGGGTTCTTTCTTAAACTTCTACAGATTAGCAAGATGTAGTCCGGAGGACAGTGCATTGGTGTCCAGCTCTACTGCGATATCTGCAACTTTCATCAAGATACATTCAGTGTCAGCATGACTTCTTGGTCGATTTGGCAATCTATGGGCTAGGAAAGCCAACTCCATCCAAATAATCCCCCTTAGTCGCATCTTATGACGTTCATGACAAAAATTCATGTCATCACCATTTCCTAATCTCTCCTCTCTTCCCTGTCTCTCATTCATGTCATCACCATCCCATTTATCGCCAATTCCCTCTTTCTCAGACATCCCGTTGAATCCCTGCCCAAGTATGTCGGTCTGTTAATGCAGAATATATATCAAGCGGTTACATGACAAACGATCTGATTGTAACCATGCTCATGTCTCTGAGTGTGGAGGATTCCCCTGATTTATCTTGTTTCACTGTTGCTAAATTTTATCTTCTGCTGCTCTGTTTTCTTTTCTTTTCTTATTTTCTTACAGACCATTGGATAAGCCAAATATGACCCGTGGGCTAAAACCATGTCCGTCTTTGGAACTCTTCCTCAAGCAGGTCCAAAAACAGCATAACTTACTTTCGTTGATGCTAATTTATTCGACGCTTTCATTGGCTGATGTAATAAATTGTACACAGAGACTTCTGATAATTTACCTCAATGTTGATGTTTACGAAATAATCCATTCATTCGTGAGCAGATAGCTTTGGACAACCCATATCCTTTCTAACAAAAGAACAAAGATTCAATGTCCAGTCGGCTGCATCTGTCCGACATCCATTGGGATTATTTGACGGAAGATCAGAATGAACATTGAAAGTATAACAATTATCTGTTGACCTGTAAATTACCAAATTTTTATTGTCACCTTCTACGACATGTCTGGATAGATTACAGTGGTCCTACTCTTTACACCCTGACCTGGAACCCTAGGCCGCGGTTATAACAAGGGCGTACACTCAAATGCCGACAAGTGACCATGTTTTGTATTTGCGTGCGGGAGTATCTCACGTTTCATGTACCACAAAAGTTCCCGGTGTCAACACATTTTTTGCCCGGGATATTCCTTACATTAAATGCACAGTTAATTTCTAGAATGGTCCAAAAATCGCAAACACAAATTCATGAATTTTGGCTGGTACGACTCATCATCAACAAGCTTTGCGTACACTTCATTTTGCCAGCCAAAGAAGAACATTAAAATAGTCAGATAAACCAAAATAGATACAGCACGTAGGAATATATCTGTAGAAGGGCTTGGTTTATACTACTTTCAAACCGTTAACAATTGTCAATACCAGACCTATTAACTCATTGGGAAATAATTGATGTTAAACAGTCTAGACCTGCTTGCTCACTAGAAAAAAGAAATGGATGTTAAATAGTCTTATAAAGTAACAATATATAATGATTCTAAAATAATGTGTGTTAAACAGTCTCATAAACTACAAATAATGTTGATTAAACAGTCTCATAAACTACAAATAAAGTTGATTAAACAGTCTCATAAACTACAAATAATGTTGATTAAACAGTCGTATTACGTGAAAATTATGGGTGTTAGTCTTCTGAACTGTAAATGGTGTGTGTTAAACAGTTTTATAAAATAACCTTTTTTTTTCATTAGAAAACAATGGGTGTCGTTACCATTTATCTTTACGAAGACATTTGTTCTCGAAACTCAGTAATGTCTTTTCTGAAGATAAAGAGCTTTTCCTGCTCACACATCCATATGATAGCACCGGAATAACGCAGGAATTAAATAAGCGCACTTTCGTGAGTGTGCTGATTGATTTTGACTTCCAGCACTTGACTTAAATGCACTTGATGCTATGGCTATTCGATTTGTAATTTCTGGCATGACATCACCGTCGAGTGTTAATTTGCTTCCTAGATAGCAGAATGTGTGTACATTTTCAAGCTGTTGCTCATTTAAAGTAATTTCGTTAGGTGAATTGGTGAAGCACATAATTTTTGTTTTTGATGAATTGATTTGGGGACCTATTTGTCCTGCAATGAGTTTTTGTTTGTGCATCTTGATGGTTTTCACTCAATAGTGCAAGATCATCGGCAAAATCCAGGTCTTCTAATGTTGTTTTATTTATCCATTTGATTCCCAAATTTGTGTTTTTTTTCATAGTCCAGTCAATTGCGATATTGAATAGTAATGGTGACATAAGGCGGCCTTGTTTAACACCAGTAATCAAAGTAATCACAGTAATCACAGTAATCACTTTACAGTAATCTCATATATTGAGATCAGTGAGAAGGAAGTGACTATATATTGAAATCATTTGGGAGGAAGTGAATATATATTGAAATCATTTGGGAGGAAGTGACTATATATTGAAATCATTTGGGAGGAAGTGACTATATATTGAAATCATTTGGGAGAAAGTGACTATATTTTATTCTAAACTAACAATTTAAAGATCATGTAGTGTTTGCAGTGGCAACAAACTGGTGCGAGACTTGGACTTTGAAAAAGACAATATCCAGACGGATAAATCGATTTGAAATAAAGATGCTACGAATATCAAGGGCAGAGACAAAGGAGAACACAACAATTGTGAAATTACTGAAACTATATGTTTATTGGTCCTAGTTGGAAAATTAGTTTTCATTTACCACAAGCTTCTACTGCAGTTCTTCGTGTTTGTTCAATTTAGACTGAATCAAGGGCGGCGTCTAAATATAATCATAAGAAAGATGCTACAGTAATTTAAACACTTAAAGAACCATAATGACATAGAAATGATGATTCATGATGGCAGGGTGTCAGGGAAGGGAGAAGAAGTGATGATTCATGAGGGCAGGGTGTCAGGGAAGGGAGAAGAAATGATGATTCATGAGGGCAGGGTGTCAGGGAAGAGAGAAGAAATGATGATTCATGAGGGCAGGGTGTCAGGGAAGAGAGAAGAAATGATGATTCATGAGGGCAGGGTGTCAGGGAAGAGAGAAGAAATGATGATTCATGAGGGCAGGGTGTCAGGGAAGGGAGAAGAAGTGATGATTCATGAGGGCAGGGTGTCAGGGAAGGGAGAAGAAGTGATGATTCATGAGGGCAGGGTGTCAGGGAAGGGAGAAGAAATGATGATTCATGAGGGCAGGGTGTCAGGGAAGGGAGAAGAAGTGATGATTCATGAGGGCAGGGTGTCAGGGAAGGGAGAAGAAGTGATGATTCATGAGGGCAGGGTGTCAGGGAAGGGAGAAGAAGTGATGATTCATGAGGGCAGGGTGTCAGGGAAGGGAGAAGAAGTGATGATTCATGAGGGCAGGGTGTCAGGGAAGAGAGAAGAAGACGAAGACCAAGAAGACGATGGAACAGCGAAATTTAAGAATGTATGTACAGTCTCTGGCTAACGGAGACCTGCTTGCTCGGAACAGAGAGGCGTTCAGAGTATCCACGACGAAGAGAATATTCTGGAAATAATATGCCACTTGATATAGATATATACATTTATATTCCATGAGGTTCACTGGCCATGTTGTATATACAGGGAGCCGCGTAGCGCAGGGGTTAGCGCACTTACTTCGCATATGAGTGGTCCTGGATTCATTCCCCAGTTTTGGCGGAATTGTTTTTCAGATCGCAACGACTCCCCGGTCGACCCAACCTTAAATGGGTACCGGTTTAATCCGGGAAGTAGAGACTGCGAGGGAGAGGAGATGGCTACCGCCTTCATTTGCAGAGCCACTGAAATGTATATAGCCACTTTACTATATACTTAACAAAAGAGACAGAGTTGTGGAGAAGCTTGATCGTCTACTCCACTCGGCGCGACACTTGATTCATTGAATGTCGACAGCCAATGGAAATCACGATAAAAGCCAAATGGTTTTTTTAGAATCATCATCATAATCAGGTGCCATGCCAGGTGGCGTAGGCGTTCATGGCTCTCCACAGCTCTCTGTCCATAGTATTATGTATCAAAGTCGTTGTTGTTTCCTTGCTGTGCCAGGTTGTCAAACTGTCTAATATTTTCTCACGTTGTCGCCCTCTGTCTCTGGTGCCTTCAATCTTGCCTGTTTTTTTAGAATGCTGGTATACAATTAGCCAACATGTAATATAAGGGCAAATGACACTGACAAAGTAACCAATAAAAATCATGCGAAAAGTCAAATAGCGTAATTTTAGCAGGATGATTCCTAATGAGTCCATAGAACCAATATTGATTAGATACTCGGAAAGAATACTGTCGACTTCCTGTTTAAGAAATGATTACGTAGCGGCTGATCCGATCTCATGGCATTCCAGACAAACTTTATACACGTCCTTTTCAAGAATATTTCTTCTCACTCATCTCAACTTGAGTCATTCATCTTGGCTGATGCGAGTGATCATTGGTTGCTTTGCGAATACCTTGTATCGCATCCAATCAAAAGCACGGAAATAGTCAGAAAAGCCAAGATAAGTGACACTATTTAGGGTCAACGGACAGCGCTATTCTAGAGAAAGAGTTTCCACATTTAGAATAATTTTTGCAAGAAAATGGCAATGTTATACTTGATGGCACAGGGAAAAGAGATATATCTAAGTTATTAGGGGAACTGTCAGCGGGTGTTGCTATGTCAATAGCGACGCAAGAAAGCGGCAAAATATTCAAGCATATGTGACTGGTTAGTTTTGAGCTTCGTGACGAGTGTATAAATACGATTATCAGTTGTCCCGTACGACTGGCGCACGATGCTGCTATTTGCTTACAGCTGTCCATCATTCAGTGCAAGCGGTAAAAACAATAAACGTCGTAGGTACAATTGATAACGTCGAATGTGTCGGGTTATTGGCGCCAAGGTAAAACGGCGTACAATGCATTTCCGTTTTCTGAACTACATCCTGCAGGATCTTTTGTCCTGCTATCATAGATTACTCAGTGGGAATTTGAGAACGGACGAAAAATAAGCCAAGTTATCAGTGCACTACAAAATAAGCCAAGTTATCAGTGCACTACAAAATAAGCCAAGTTATCAGTGCACTACAAATAAGCCAAGTTATCAGTGTACTACAAAATAAGCCAAGTTATCAGTGTACTACAAAATAAGCCAAGTTATCAGTGTACTACAAAATAAGCCAAGTTATCAGTGTACTACAAAATGAAAAAAAAAACGACCTTACTTTATTGCTGTCCATGGTGTTTTGGGTAATAATTTGTTACTTCTGTTCTTAAATCTTGCCCCCTTTTCAACAAAACCCACTTCAATTAATACATGTTCACATGTACGTCATTGTCAACAGGGAAATTATGTAATAGTTATGATGCAGAAATGTAGACAATTAGTGTAGCAACTGAAAAATTGATGAGCTCCAACCCTGGCCCTCAGCCCGTGGTATTCATGACAGATGCAAGGTCAGTGCTTAAAGCTTTCTAGTCTGGAAAACTAACAGACTTAACAGAAACTAATTAATGAACTGTTTTACCAGTATAGGGTAACTATGCAGTGGATGCCCTCTCACTGTGGAATAACAGGAAATTAAAAAACAGACCAACTGGGTAAGGAAGGTACTGCCGAAGACCAACCAGATGTACCAATCACCTACCATGAGAAAAAACACAGATGATTAAGTTATTAATAAAGCCACAAACACCAACACAAGATGACTATCACATTATGAACAGATCAGAACAAGTTATTATTCTACGTCTCAGAACGGGACACAACCGGCTAAGCAGTCACGTGTACACAAAGTTCAAGATTCGCAAAAGGGCCATGTGTACATGTGGACAGGCAGCACAGAGTACCAAACATAACTTCAAGAGTATTCGGAGTATGAAACGTTGAGGAAGACATATTGGCCAGAGGAAACAGCACTGGAATCAAAGCTTTATGGGACACTGTACAACACTGGAATCAAAATTCTATGGGACACTGTATTAACTACAAAAGTCAGTGAGTTTATTCAGGAGACAGAATTACAGATATAGACCTGTTTTAAGTGAACAAAGGAGGAGTCACATTGAACTTCGTATTGTTTACATGTCAATAGTGTATCTAGTTATTCTGTGGTGGTAAAATTGTTTATACTATTTTCATTGTTTTCCACTGTTTGTTTTGTATATTCTTGACGAAGACATAGCTTTTCGAAACGTTGAAATTGTCTCGTGTATTGTCATTTGTATGTTTTCGTGTTTACAACCGATAGTCCGTTAATGATAGTTTGTCAATTGTGTTCAAATGAAACTACAAAAACCTGTGTTATACGTTAGTATGAATGTTTTTCTGTTTCACATCTGTATAATGAAGTTTTGCTAATAATATGAAACACACATAGGAACAAACACAAATTGACTTTTCGACAGAAAGCCTTTATTAAGGATAACATACACGTCTAAATCAAAAACAAAGGCACAACTTGCATCACATGTCCAGCGAAATGACCGAAATGATTCATATTAATTCCGTCCATTTCGATAGACATGTGAACGCAAGTTATGTGGTCGTTGTTTTTTATTTATACGTGTATGTTATCTTTGATAAAGGCATTTCGGTCAAAACGTTGTGTTTGTGTGTTCCTTTATGTATTTCATGTTATTAGCAAAAAGAATTAACCTGTTTCACGTTTTACATGTTGGATTTCAGTTTTGCGCAGTGAGTACACATTTTCGATTCACAGCTGTATTACATTTTATTGATTGTATGAAATGAAGGGAAGGCTGAACGAGGCAAATATTGATTGTATGAAATGAAGGGAAGGCTGAACGAGGCAAATATTGATTGTATGAAATTAAGAGAAGGCTGAACGATTTAAATATTGATTGTATGAATTGAAGAGAAGGCTGAACTATTTAAATATTGATTGTATGAAATGAAGAGAAGGCTGAACGATTTAAATATTGATTGTATGAAATGAAGGGAAGGCTGAACGAGACAAAAATTGATTGTATGAAATGAAGAGAAGGCTGAACGATTTAAATATTGATTGTATGAAATGAAGGGAAGGCTGAACGATTTAAATATTGATTGTATGAAATGAAGAGAAGGCTGAACGATTTAAATATTGATTGTATGAAATGAAGAGAAGGCTGAACGATTTAAATATTGATTGTATGAAATGAAGTGAAGGCTGAACGAGACAAATATTGATTGTATGAAATGAAGAGAAGGCTGAATGATTTAAATATTGATTGTATGAAATGAAGAGAAGCCTGAACCAGACAAATATTGATTGTATGAAATGAAGAGAGCGCTGAACGATTTAAATATTGATTGTATGAAATGAAGGGAAGGCTGAACGAGACAAATATTGATTGTATGAAATGAAGAGAAGGCTGAATGATTTAAATATTGATTGTATGAAATGAAGAGAAGGCCGAACGAGACAAAAACTCATGTACAGAGAATGATATAAGTGAGCTTGGGAGAGGGTAGAACTGCCTTTCCCGAAAGGTCTGAAGAACGCTTGCTCAACGACCAACTGCGACACTGAATGTATACGCTCTTAGATATATCTGATGGCTTGATTTTTTGATGATCTGATAGTCTGATGGTCTGATGACATGATGATCTGATGGGTTAATGATCTGATGGTCTGATGATCTGATGGTCTGATGATCTGATGGTCCTATGATCTGATGATCTGGTGGTCCTATGAACTGATGATCTGGTGTTCTGATTAGGTGATGGTCTGATGACATGATGGTCTGATGAGCTGAGCATTTGCGGGAATATGACAAGAAATAAATAAATAATAATAAATCTAATATCCCTTCAGGGTCGTATTTGTGTTACACTGTGACATAACACTTCAATTTCGTAGGTGTGTCACATTTACACACCCAATTTGTGTCGTCTGTGTGTTAAATTGTGACATAATCCGTCAGGGTGGTAGATATGTAACATTGAGACATAACCCGTTAGAGTCGCATGTGTGTCACATTGTGACATACCCAAACATTGACGTAGGTGTTTCACAGTCACATTGTGACATACCCAAACATTGACGTAGGTGTTTCACAGTTTGACATATCACGCGAGGGCCGTAGGTGTGTCTCATTTGAGACATTTTATACAGAAAGAAGTCCACACATTTATATCCTCTACCATCATGATGAGTGAAAACTTCACAGCCTGTCCAGTTATTGATATTATTCATCCATGTCTTCTTCTGTCCACCTCGTCTTCTTCAACTCTCCACCGTAACCTTTTTTTTATTTAATTAGCCTAACACTCTTACTTAATGTCTCCAATTGGCTATTCAGTGGGGCAGCTTGTTTTAATATTGTGGTGCCCAAACCCCATCTGAATCCATCACTATTAAATTCCCACAGAAAAACACATATGCCATGACACACCATTTTACCGGAAGATTCCCACAGAAAAACACAGCTGCCATGACACACCATTTTACCGGAAGATGCCCAAAATATCGTGATACTAATTCTTACTCAAGAATCATTATCTTCATTGAGAATCGCCTCAGAAGCGAAGTTTATTTGCACCCGACTTCGAACATCTTCTATCTTCTGCCTAGGGGTACACTCTCCAGGCTAGGGGTACACTCTGCTGGGCTGTATATAATTAAAACCTAAGAATTTGTCATTTTTATTTTTAAAAATTCACAAATAAAAAGTTAGGTTTTTTTTCAATCGATAAACATAGTTTTCCTGTTGAGACATTTTCCGCGTCGAATGAAATATTTCCATCTTGGGAAATCTGAAATTATTCAAAGATACATTATGCACACATATATTTGGCGAGCTTATTTTGATTTTTTTAAAAACAACTAGAAATCGATAAATCTAGATTACGAATTTATTTTTTTAACAGAATGACCCACCCACGCATTGCACGCGAGATTTAAGCCAATCCAGTTCAGCGAATAAGATTTCAAATGTGAGCCGTTGTGCTGAGCTTGCCATCTCTAACATACACTCAGCTGTCTTTGACTACGCGGACAAAGTTGGCGTGACAATATAGATGTCAGGTATTGTCTTTCTATCGACTTGGATTCTATCTATCGAAACATCTTCATGGCAGATGACCATTGTCCATTTAGTTTCTTCAATGAACATCTTCACCTTTATGGATAAATGGATAACATCTGTACTGAAACTATGAGGAAGGAAAATATCTAATTTATGTTTTGTTCTTGAAGTGTGGTACACTTATCTGAAGTTTCTACACACATTGTATGTGCAGAAGAAATATTTCTCAGTCATTGTTTTCATTGGCATATACCCGCAGGTAAATATTGCAAAATTTACCTTTTGTAATTAATTTCGGTGTTTTTTGTTTGAAATAGAAGAATTTATATCTCGGTGTTTTAATTATGGAAGTTCATTTAAAAAAAAATAACTGAAGACTTAATTTGTGAATTTCTTAAGTTAAAAAAAAATGTACTGGCTGTTTTAAATTTAAGAGTTTTTTTTGGTTTATCTTTATTTGAAGACTTAATGTGTGGGTTTCCTTTATTTGAAGACTTTATGTGTGGGTTTCCTTTATTTGAAGACTTTATGTGTGGGTTTCCTTAATTTGAAGACTTTATGTGTGGGTTTCCTTTATTTGAAGACTTAATTTTTGGGTTTAAAAAAAAATTAAAACAAACAAAAATTAGTGACTGTTTGAAATTTAAGAGTTCATGTCTATTTATTTTATTCACGAGTTACAAGTTTATCCACTAATTACCTCGCAAATAGAAATTTTAACCATATTTTTTACCCTCTCCTTAGAAACAAATGCCAAGCATTTAGCAATCCCCCCTCCTACCAGCGTGCACCCCTCCCCTCATTCCCTAGAATATTTAGCAGCACAGATATTATCATATTGTTTCTGATTTTCAGAAAAGTATTTCAAATTCATATAATTTAATTGGTGTAAGAGAACAATATGGGAGATATCAGCTTTTATCAAACTTTCCCTTCTCTGCTTGTCAGCAACTGTTAAGGTATTCATACATCACAATTGTCTTCACAACTGTTGACCTTATTTATGGACATCCTATAGTTTCTGCTTGTTGTGTATTAAGGGTTAATTTCTTGTTCATGTTATTGATGACATCAATTCAAATGATATTTTGATTATCTGATTCCCGGATGTACATATTAGCTGGTCTAGACAAATGTATTGTTTGATATGATGCAGCCTCGGACACACGATCAACACATCATGAATATAATTGCTTTAATAAAACACCGCTACAGGACACACATCATGGGAAGAATAGAAGTCAACTACAGGACACACATCATGAGAATAATAGAAGTCAACTACAGGACACACATCATCATGAGAATAGAACTCAACTACAGGACACACACATCATGAGAAGAATAGAAGTCAACTACAGGACACACATCATGAGAATAATAGAAGTTAACTACAGGACACACATCATGAGAATAATAGAAGTCAACTACAGGACACACATCATGAGAATAATAGAAGTTAACTACAGGACACACATCATGAGAATAATAGAAGTCAACTACAGGACACACATCATGAGAATAATAGAAGTCAACTACAGGACACACATCATGAGAATAATAGAAGTCAACTACAGGACACACATCATGAGAATAATAGAAGTTAACTACAGGACACACATCATGAGAAGAATAGAAGTCAACTACAGGATACACACATCATGAGAATAATAGAAGTTAACTACAGGACACACATCATGAGAAGAATAGAACTCACCTATAGCTTATTGCATGTCATTTTAAGGGAATGGCTTGATGAACGTATGATAATGCTTTTGTGTCTGTTAAGTAGCAATAGCATTGTGCAGAAAAATCTCGAAATGTTTATCTTTTTCTTCTTCAGCGTTCATTCTCAAACTCCCACTAGATATCTCTTGTGGCAGGACCATGGTCCTATTAGATTTCCAGAAGGATGTAGTCCAGAGAATAGAAATGCGTTGTGTCTCCGTGTTATTTGCGATAATGGCCCGACACATCCGACTTCGGCGGAGACATATTTATAATAACATGTAATATTAGAAGATTTATTTCTTTTGCTCAATGCTACGTTTCGGATGATACTATTGTTGGGGATGCGTCTATTGGCCACGTATCACCGACTTCAGCACTGTGTTTAGTTTGGCAGTACTGTGATCATGCTCGTTTAGAGGATTGCCCGAGCAACCTTACTTTTCAGAATCTGTTATCTGGACTAAGTCCAATCTCTACTTAAATAAATTGTCTTGATCTTGATTGGGGTAGGGGGGGGGGTTGGCAGATTGGGTGAGAACAATGCACTTATCATTGGACTTGAAGAATAATACCTTTCCAAAAGAAACACAAATATTTGTGTATATATTTTTAACTCACCAATCAACAAAAATGGTAGAAAAAAGTGTGCGAACATTCATCATCTGTTACCTGTTTACAAAAACAAAATTACACGATGAGTATTCAAAGAAAACTGTTTATACAAATATTGATAAGCAGGTTTTCAAATATTTATTACATATTGGGATCGATCAACAGGATTTTTATTACAAATATATCAATGACATTTGATTACTAATATACACTAATCGATTTATTACAAATCTATCAATGACATTTGATTACTAATATACACTAATCGATTTATTACAAATCTATCAATGACATTTGATTACTAATATACACTAATCGATTTATTACAAATCTATCAATGACATTTGATTACTAATATACACTAATCGATTTATTACAAATCTATCAATGACATTTGATTACTAATATACACTAATCGATTTATTACAAATCTATCAATGACATTTGATTACTAATATACACTAATCGATTTATTACAAATCTATCAATGACATTTGATTACTAATATACACTAATCTATCGCTGTGATTGTAATTACACATCCGTCGATCACTGTGATTGTTTAGTTAATCATAGCTATTTATGGTGTGTTGGAAAGTTTTCTTTAAAAAAGTTAAAATAAATATCAAAAGATGCAAGATGAAAGAAAATAATACGTATCTCATTGCATATGCTTCGTCCACGTAAGCTGCACTAGTCCTAATCCTAACCCTAAGTCTTAACCCCTAACCCCTAATCATATATGATTAGACATAATAATAATAGAAATGTAGAATCTGTATTGGATGTATGGGTGTGACACTGGAGACATTAGCAGAAGGAGTCCTCGAATCATCTCTATCCTCAGCCATTCCACGGAGTGTAGAAAAAAATCATGCCCAGATCATCCCTTGAAGTTAATTTATTATGTTCTTTGTTCGCCACCTCTCCTTCTACCCTCAAATGTTCCTTGCAAAATAATTTTAAAATGTGAGTCGTGTCTCGTTAAATGTCTATAAAAGAATAGATTTACGCATCTCAACGGAAACATCTATTGAAATGTTGCGCAGTCAATCAAATTTTCATTGATTATGTTAAAGACATTGCAAGGTCAATCAAATTTTGAATGATTATATTTTAGACATTGCAAAGTGAATCAAATTTTGATTGATTTCTACTTTGGAGAGTTGTTATTATTTCTAGAATCTGATTTTAAAGCAGAAATGGGTAAAATGTGTATGTCCGCGGGCCGAATTGCATTTTTTTACGTGCGGTTTGAGGTGACAAATGGACGTTACCTCTTAGCTCTGTTTAGAGTTCCACGTACATTTAGATCAAGCTGAGAGGTATTAACGTCACGTTGACGAAGCGGATTTTGCCCGCGGGCCGTATTTCCTCCCTGAAATGGGATAAAACGATTATTTTTCGTGAAGTTGTTGAACAAAAGTAGGACCATGACATACGGTGTCAGTTTGTTTTATTGTAATCCACATGAATTATGAGCAAGATAGCTTCTGTATACTTTTGTGTAATTTTGAGAGAAGTGTTTCTTCAGTTCTTGTGTTTGTCATCTTCGTGGTCTCCGATAATCAACACGGAATTTCGTGTGATTGTCACAGGTGAGCGTTAAGTACGTTGTGCATCTAGTGTACAGCGGAGCTGCGTTATTTTCTATCTTACAGCCCAGCACATAGGATTTCAGAAAGTGTCCAAAGCTTTATTTCATTCTCAGAAACCGGCAACACTGATCGGCGTGCATTGACATGAGAAATAGCCTCCTACACAGAGAGACACAATTCTGAATATGAAGTTATCAGAGGGATTTAAAAATTCCAACTGGTAGCTGTAAGAGCACATAATCTAGATATGAAGTGATGTGATGAGGACATTTAACATTCACTCAGTCAGTCCCTCTTTTGCCAAGTTTGACACATAGGGCGGATGTCATAGTTCTCCATGCCTGTCGGTCAGTTCATCGTCAGGGGTAGAAGAGTTTTCTGGAGATGGCCGTCGTGTGTGCTGAATTGTTACTCTTAGTATGTCGTTTGATTTGAAGTCTTTCCAATTAGTATTTGTGATTTTTCTGAGGCATCTATTCTCGACGGCAACTAACTTCTTATCCATTATTTCAGTAGATTTCCAACTTTCACATCCATATGTCAATGATGGAATCACACTTTCATTGAATAGTCGCAGTTTGATGTGTTTACTTGCGATCTTCGATCTCCAGATGTTTGAGAGTTTGTTAAAGGCCTCGGAGGCGAGAGCGATTCTAATCTTGGTTTCTGAGTTGGAATCACCGTCTGATGTTATCTTGATTCCCAAATATACGAAATTTGAAAAGTTGTCTAGTATATTATCATCTAATTTAATTTATTCTGTCAGGCTGGTAAAGTTCATAATTTTGTTTTATGTGTGTTCATTTGAAGGTCTATCTGTTGCGCAAAAGATTTAACATTAGAGCTATCTATCCATCCATCCATCTATCAATCCATCCATTCATCTATCAATTCATCTATCTATCTATCAATTCATATATCTGTCTATCAATTCATATATCTGTCTATAAATTCATATATCTGTCTGTCAGTCCGTCCGTCCGCCCGCCCGATCTGGAAGCCCGCCCATCTGGAAATTCACATGTTTGTACTGCGATCTTTAACTACCACATACAGAAAGAAATCACATATTCCATGCGAATAGTCCAGAAACATTGAACTAAACTTCCATTTTTGGTCAGAAGAAATAACACAGTTGTCACTTCACGCCATTTTATCGGAAGTATCCGCTATAAGAACTCCCCAAAATAAGAGAATATACACTAGATATGAAGTTATACAGGGAATTTAACATTTGGAAATGGTCACTATAAGGAAATATAATCGATCTGGGGATAACTATTGAGTCGTGATTTGTCAGATCATGGTCTCGCTCCACCGGTGATATCTTCACACCAACATCATGTGATCTGCTGATACTTACATCAACATAATTAGATATTACATTGCCTTCAGTTTTGATGTATTTCGGATTATTTTTTTCAAATCGTTATTCAACTCCGTACATCTTTTTTACTTTTTTTCCGGAAATATCTGATTATCCAGTTACCTCGCGCTGGATTGAAATATCTGATTATCCAGTTACCTCGCGCTGGATTGAAATATCTGATTATCCAGTTACCTCGCACTAGATTTATAACCGCTACTTTAAGCTTAAATTTGTAGAAAGATGTCACAAACGTCACGAGTTATATGGGACTCTGAGATGCTGTATGTCAGTAGACGGAATAATGTCATTCTCTTAACGCTGTAAGTCAGGCACAGTGTGCCTATACTGGCAACCCTCAATTTGCCGATTGCTTTAGGGCAAGGAGTCCATGTGGGAGAATACAAGGCTTATCTTAGGGCCAGGAAATGCAGCACAGTGAAATATTGTCGCAGGGCATACCAAGACCGTAGTCTTTGTTGACAGCTGGTATAAATTAGGAGTAACGATATATGGATAGATACATCACTATTCTGCAAATCCCGTATCACAAGCTGTTTTCCTTGTCACAAATGTATTGTTATTATCTTTCCTTTGGGGCGACATGGCAACCAGAGAGTAGGATTATGATGAACTTTGAAGCTGACAAGGCAACCAGAGAGATGGATTATGATGCACTTGCAGTAACAACACATGGTCATATATTTCAGCCTGGGAACTGTACTATATAGATGATACTTCATCACTGATATTAATGGGTCTCAATATCAAATCCGGAAGATAGCAGATACCGGTTATAAGTCCGTGCCTATTGGTATAGACTAAGGGCGTCAAGGGAACTCTGACGGTGGAAGACAATTTCGGTGACATTGATTAGCTAATGCCCGACCCAAGATGGGCAGGCCCAACACCCTCTCCCAATCTATCTATAAGGTGTTGATCCACCACAGCACATTTGCTTCAATGAATTTGGCGATTAAAGTATGTTCTATGGTGAGTCTGCGCAGCCGTGGATAGCTGGAACACATTAAGAGGATGGAAGAATACCGAAAGATCTCCTTTATGGAGAATTAAATTCTGAGAAATGATCTCAGTGTCGATGTTTACATTGGTACAAAGACGAACGCTAAATGAAAATCCATGATACATGCATGGACACGAAATCATGCGAATACTATGACATGGGTCAGTTTGCATGGAGGAGAAAGATGAACAATGATATAAAGATAAATGAGAACGATGATAACAGTTAGTTCACTGGCTGCATGATTACAGGATGATAAAAGCTGGCATTATGATTACTTGTACATCTAGTGTGAAAGATTATTTGTGTCTGAGATTATGATTACGTGTACATCTAGTGTGAACGATTATTTGTGTCTGAGATTATGATTACTTGTACATCTAGTTTGAAAGATTATTTGTGGCTGAGATTATGATTACTTGTACATCTAGTTTGAAAGATTATTTGTGGCTGAGATTATGATTCCTTGTACATCTAGTTTGAAAGATTATTTGTGGCTGAGATTATGATTACTTATACATCTAGTGTGAAAGATTATTTGTGGCTGAGATTATGATTACTTGTACATCTAGTGTGAAAGATTATTTGTGGCTGAGATTATGATTACTTGTACATCTAGTTTGAAAGATTATTTGTGGCTGAGATTATGATTACTTATACATCTAGTGTGAAAGATTATTTGTGGCTGAGATTATGATTACTTATACATCTAGTGTGAAAGATTATTTGTGGCTGAGATTATGATTACTTGTACATCTAGTGTGAAAGATTATTTGTGGCTGAGATTATGATTACTTGTACATCTAGTGTGAAAGATTATTTGTGGCTGAGATGTGTCTTGTGAGTCACATCCATCTTCGCCATGGATCGTAGATGATACATCTTACATAAAAACATATCATGTCTGAAATATGCTTACTGTATGGAATTGAAATTCAGATTCAGCGGATACCTTAACATGTTTGTGTATACTACAAGGAATAGACAAATAGCTAGCGAGGCTAGGGGGCATCGTTGCCACAAGTCGAACACGTGCATATGGCAACAGTAAGATAAATGATCATAGAAAGTTATAAAAGAGGATTGGAGAAATGCATGGGCAACAGCAACATCAGCGACAATCTATCTTTACCACCTTGAGTAGACGTCATTAAGCTCCGTGAACGCAAATACAAAACATACATTTTTAGATTTACTAAAAATACATTTTCTGCTTAATCACAACCAAAACAGAATCACTCTCGGTAATGACCTAATTGGCAGACAATGCCATCACACTAGCGAGACAGTAGAGAACAGTCTGTGCCCTATTCCAGAATATATAAGGTATACTCTTCTGGAATATATAAGGTATACTCTTCTGGAATATATAAGGTATACTCTTCTGGAATATATAAGGTATACTCTTCTGGAATATATAAGGTATACTCTTCTGGAATATATAAGGTATACTCTTCTAGAATATATAAGGTATACTCTTCTGCACTAAGAACATTTTATACAGAAATGCATGTCTGAGGACAGAGGTATTGGAGAACCTTTTGTGCTGGTTCTGCCAAAGTCGAATGTATCGGGATAATTGGGTAAATAAAGCGGCGACACAACGCATTTCCACCACTGGACTACATCCTGATGGAAATCTAGTAGGACCATTGTCCTGCTACAAGAGAGATCTCTGGACTACACACTGCTTGAAATCCATTACGATCGTTGTCCTGCTACAGGAAAGATGTAACGGGAGTTTGAGAATGAATGATCAAGAAAAAGCGGTGGTGTCTCCAGTGTGAAACCCTCCCCATTTCATCCGCAACAGACCTGACGGATTGTGACCATTATTATTATTTTTATTATTATTATTATTATTATTATATTTATTATTATTATTATTATTATTATTATTATTATTATTATTATTATTATTATTATTATTATTATTATACATCACTGCCTACCAACTGAAAAGAACAAGACAGTTCCATAATGTGAGAATGGAGTCAGAGATTGGTGGATCAAACACAAGACATGTCACTCTGATTCTAAGACGCACTCATTACCACCAAGCCCGGTCTTAGAACACACGCAAAAAATATCAATTTACAACAGCTTCGCACAATAGAATAAACAACACTAATTGAAACACCCGAAGATGTGAATCAATATTGACAACTATGACACAATGGTTGGACAGGTAAACTTTCCTGAACAGCAAAATAAAACACCAGATCAAAATCCAGATGTCATCAGTGTGTGACAGTGTGTGAAAGTGTGTGTCAACATTGAACGGACATAATTAATGATAATTGATGCTTAACCATCGAATAATACAGGGCATTTGGGATACATTGGGAATCATCATCATACGTGGAGACTGATTTTCCCGCTGACTTTCATTGGCTCTCGACATAAGTGACCAATGAACGTCACAGAAAAAGTCGCATTTTCTCATTGGAAGGATGATCTCAGATGAGTCAGCAGGGCTGTGTATCTAACGAAAGGCACGACTGGTAACAGGATAGGTAGATGGTCGAATGTACAGTTGGAATAGAAAAAAACAGCACAGAGAAGAGTATATAAATGATAGAATGTACAGTTGGAATATAACGAAAGAAAACTACATAGAAAAGTAGCGAGATATTGAATGAGATAAAATGGTTATTTGTACACGAAATATTAACGTATACAGGAACATATTACAGTAGATAATTTATTGTGAGAAAAGGAACAGAAGATTGTGTGAAGACCTCAGAGTATTATATGTCTGTAATGCGCTTCTCTATGACAATAATTGTATACCGACATCATTGTTGCCTTTGGTGTGCCTGCTGTTAAATGTTTGCTGTCTATGATAGTGTCATTATTTTTACGGTTTGTTCACTGTTGTGTATTTTCTTGAAAAAGGTCTTCAGGTTGAAAAGTTGACACTGTTTTTATTCTGTCTTTATTCAAAATGTTATTGTTATTTTGTATACCCATACCCTATAGTCGGTAGTTTGTGCGTTCATTGTAAAACAGATTCACCTTGTGTTTTACGTCACGTAATATTGTTATAAATTCATAAGGAAACAACATCAAACAGCGTGACACAAAACGTTTCTAGTAGCTCGGCCAGGGACATTCATAGGAAGGATGTCATTTGTACCAAGCCTTCAAAACGCTGGTGCCCAAAAGCATCATGTAATCATGTATAACTTCCGATGTCTTGCAGGCGATCATTTTGCAATAAGAAGAAGCAATACGTTGAATATTTTCTCAGGAATGTGACTTTTCCAGCGACCATATCACAGCAACAAAAGATTTTTGTGTGCATCTTTCTCTTTTTTTTCTTACACATATTATTTCTGAACAATGCTGCTCCGGCACGCAGGGTTCTGCCTCCAGACATCTCGAGTTTCGGCCATGTTTTCCCAGTTGTATAGAATCCATGTGGAAGCCTTTCATTGATGATTTAAAGATCCCTTTATACCTCAGCATTTGGTCTACCGCTGACCTTCAGCCAAGTCCCCGAATAGTACTTGTTTTGAGATGCGGCAGTGTGGCATTCCATTCTGTGGACGTGACCCAACGAACGCATTCTATTTATATTGAGTGTGTCCATGGCAGATGGTAGCTGAGTGCGGCGCAACACTTCTATGTTGGTGATTTTGTCGGGTCATTTAATGTTTAAGATCTTGCGGAGACATCTTAGATGAAAGATTTTAAGTCTCCTCTCATGTTTGGTGTAGGCAGTCCATATTTGAGATCTGTAATATAGTGTACTCAGCACGCATGTTTGATAGATCTGTAGTATAGTGTACTCAGCACACATGTTTGATAGATCTGTAGTATAGTGTACTCAGCACACATGTTTGATAGATCTGTAGTATAGTGTACTCAGTACGCATGTTTGATAGATCTGTAATATAGTGTACTCAGTACGCATGTTTGATAGATCTGTAGTATAGTGTACTCAGCACACATGTTTGATAGATCTGTAATATAGTGTACTCAGTACGCATGTTTGATAGATTTGTATCTATGTTTTCAATTTTAGCTTAGTTTTTCCAAACTAGCTTTGACAGTCCGCCAAAAGTGGTAGCCACTTTCCCTATAAGTGTGTTTATTTCAGTGTCTAGGGAAAGGGTGGATGTGGGTGCTATGTAGCGAACGTTGTCGACTTACTTTATATGAGTGCCGGTTATGGTGATGTTTGTTGGTACTGTGGATCCCTGACACGACAATCAGCGCGGCACACGATGATGTTGATGGGAGATAGGTGGACTATTACGTCTGCGGGCCGAATTGATGTCGTAGAGTGTAGAATATTTTTATGTTAGTCTTACAGAGCTTCACTTGACTAACAGTCACATAGCCCCTGTTAGTCTTAAAGAGCTTCACAAGACTAACAGTGACATAGCCCCTGTTAGTCTTACAGAGCTTCACAAGACTAACAGTCACACTAGCCCCGTGACTCAGAGCTAGTGGATCATAGCTCTTGGTCAGCGTATATAATATTTTTAGATCAGACTGGATCCCCTTTCTCCCCAAATATATGTGTGGTTCTGGCTAGACCCCCATGCCGATTTTGCCGAACGCTGATATTGCCAAACAAACACACTCAAACAAACAAATAAATATGCTGGCAATGTTACTCTCAGAGACGGAGACAATCTTACACAATTAAATTAGATGATCACACACAAGATAGAATGATCCGCGTAAGAGATCAAAGAATTCTTCATGCAGACAGTATAATTGAGAAAGAAGAATTCAGAATTCAGAAGACAAACGCGTTTCTTATTAAAGAAAGTACGAGTTCTGTACCAGCAGACACAAGGACTATAAGAGGCTTAGTAATCAATCATAAGAATTATGACAGCGTGATTCTGAACACAAAATTAACTGGAGATATATAAATGTGAGTAGGAGTGCTGTGAGTTAGCGATAGGGGTATCATACATCCACGCAGTTATTTGGAAAGCTGGATACACATCCACACACACACACACACACACACACACACATATATATATATATATATATATATATATACATACAGTGGGAATAAATATAAACATTAACATAACTCTATGCAATAACATAAATATTGTGACTTATATTGAATTCATTATGATTACATACCTATTCGCTCTATTTGCAATTTGCTCTTCGTTGCTGATTTTAATATAGCAGGATCAGAGCAAGAACATACACGAGCTAACAACAAACTACTTGCAAATACCTAGGATCTAGCATGTATAGCAGCGATGGATACTGCACAGCAGAATTCAAGATAAGGCTGGAGATGGTTTTTAGCGGCTTTGTTAAGTCTAAACTTAATTTGGAAAAGCAATGCCAGTCTTTTCTTGTGGCGTTATACCCCTGTATGCATTACAGCGTCAAGGGTAGGCGAGTTCTCTAGAGATGGTTGTGTGCTTCATATATGTTTGTTTTCGTTGTCTCTGTTATTTCTCTAATCTTTCGTTTGTTAGGTCTACCACTGTCTTTGTTATCTATCGTGTCTGTATAGCAATGCTTTCTTAGGGGACTATGTCTTTTGGTAGTCTGGAAGCCTGTGAAAACCAATTAATCTACTGTCTTCTGATGTAATCCAGGATTGACATTTTTGAGTGTTAGTCTTCTGATGGTTTCATTTCTAATTCTGTCTCTTACTGTTTCTTCAAGGATTCTACGTAGACAAGCCATTTCTGTTGTAACAAGGAACTTCAGTGTTAGAGTGAAATTCAAACTTTGTTTTTCTTTCGTTCACGTGAAACATGTCTGTATCTGTAAGTATGTCTCCTGAATAAAACTCACAGTCCTCTGCAGCTCACAAAGTGACCCATAGAGACCAGATTCCAGTGCCGTCCCCCCTGGCCAACATATCCGTACAGCACTCCACACTCAGAACACTCCTGAAGTACATATTTGGCACTCTGTGCTGCCTAGCCACATGAGTACATCGCCGTGCTGCCATTCCCTAAATCTGTGCACATGTGACTGCGGAGTCGGCCGAGTCCCGCTTCATGCGCAGAAGCACAACCCGCTCTTATATATCATAATATCTAGCTACAGTAATTTGTTTACGTCAGAATTCTATCTAAAAATGTCAACTTTTTCATGTGAGAATTATAAATAGATATAGCACATTGTTTATGTGAGAATTATAAATAGATATAGCACATTGTTTATGTGAGAATTATAAATAGATATAGCACATTGTTTATGTGAGAATTGTATCTATAGCACGCTTTACCAGCTGTGTCCTTAAACAAATATAATTACATGATTAACCGTCTAAATTATTAATGCCAAGTTGTGTATGTTATATCTGGGTAGACCAAATACATATCTACTTCTTGTGTGTGCTTCATGTCCGGCTCTGATTGTTGTTGGCATAGTAAGCATTGTGTATCGAGAAAAGAAATAATATCAGTGCATACATTACACCGGATGCAGCCTTAAATACCATCTTTCTTGTTTTCAACTGTACAAAATAGTGTAATTTCATTCTTAAATCTTGCCAATTGTACGATACACCAATCATGTGTAAAAGAGGTCGTATAATTTAATGTAAACATCTCTAAAAATGTATCCGAGAAGAGTGTTGGCAAGTAGACTTTTGATACATGTAGGAAAATTAATAACAATTGAAACTAATGTCTGCATTTTAATGAAAAATTTCATTCGCCTGGTCTATACCATTTCAAGTTGAACACACACAATTTCAATTATATGAGTGTTCTGAGATAGATCATTCTGATGTTATACACAGCTAGTGAAATGTTCTATAAATATGAGGAATTTGTTTTTATGAGAACAAGACTTAGATATGACAATTTGTTTAGGCGTGGCAAACAGTCAGGAGTAGGTTTTTTTAGATGTTGCAAATATTCAGTATTTATTACAAGTGTGGCAAATAATCAGAAATAGTTGGTATACTCCAGGCAAGCAGTCACGAGTAGCTGTTACAGATATTAGGTATGAGAAATGTTGATTATCCATTTCGCGCACCGGGCATGTCTATAGGTGGTCAGATCTCCGCTTTATAAATCTTTCAGGGTATAACGGTTGATGGTTCCGGTTCTATAATGATTCACTGCTCTTTTTGAAATCTTTGTTAGGTGTTCCCTACTGGTCACGTCTGTCATCACTCACAATCTGAACCCTAATCTTACCCGAAAATTGAATTCAAACCTGCTGCAGAATGTTTCCCACACACGCTAATCACCTCTCTCGTATACGCATGTTTGATTTCATGAAATCTTAGCAACAGATTATCAGGTGATGATTATATGTGCCGTCGTGGATAAATCATATGCACATGTGCAAGAAGGTGTGAGTTCAATGTGCAAGAAGGTGTGAGTTCAATGTGCAAGAAGGTGTGAGTTCAATGTACAAGAAGGTGTGAGTTCAATGTGGAAGGTCAACGTCTAGTTAATAAAAAATGTCGAAGTTTCTATAAGGTTGAAGTACAATTTCGAAGTTTCTATTATAATAATGTACATTGTCAAGATTTCTTCAATGGTTTAGTGTAGTGTCGAAGTTGTATTGTATAAAGTATTATAAATATAATACCCAACGTTGACGTTCCCTTGCAGTTGATGTATCAATGTCGAAGTTTATATAAGGTGAATGTACAATGTCGACGTTTATATAAGGGAATTGCACAATGTCGAAGTTTCTATAAAGTTCTAGGACACTATCGAAGTTTCTATAAGGTGAATGTACAATGTCGAAGTTTATTTATAGTCCTTGTAAAATGTCGAAGTCTCTATAAGCTTAACGTACAATGTCGAAATCTCTATAAGAATGTAGCACAACGTTGTGAAAAGATAATGTCAACAATGTCGAAATCGTTCATACAGTGTATGAAATTGTTTTGGTTAGGGGCTGTCTATAAATTACAATACTTGTTATTGGTTGTCTATAAATTACAATACTTGTTATTGGTTGTCTATAAATTACAAAACTTGTGAGGGCTATAAATTACAATACTTGTTAGTGGTTGTCTATAAATTACAATACTTGTTAGTGGTTGTCTATAAATTACAATACTTGTTAGTGGTTGTCTATAAATTACAATACTTGTTAGTGGTTGTCTATAAATTACAATACTTGTTAGGGGCTGTCTATAAATTACAATACCTGTCACGTGATATGTTCGACGCAATCTATCCAACCGCCCTCAACTTTTGCCCTCACACCTCCTATTCAGAATTTCAAAAACCCCTGCTCTCTTTTTTATTATGTCACGAATTCGAACTAAACAAAAATATTTTAGCAAAAAATAGTAAGAAAAATACACTAAGTGATTCGTTTCACATTGTGAGAAACATTTAAAAATCCTGACAATTTAATTGGTGTATAAACAGCAGGCATTGGTAGCGTTTACTTTTAAAAATCTTCCACCCACTACCTCTTTTATAAGCTACCACCCGTTACCTCTTTTCAAAAATTTCACCGCTAACTATTTTCTAAACTTTCACCCGCTACCTCTATTATAAACTACCACCCGCTACCTCTGTTATAAACTACCACCCGCTACCTCTGTTATAAACTACCACCCGCTACCTCTGTTATAAACTACCACCCGTTACCTCTGTTATAAACTACCACCCGCTACCTCTGTTATAAACTACCACCCGCTACCTCTGTTATAAACTACCACCCGCTACCTCTGTTATAAACTACCACCCGCTACCTCTGTTATAAACTACCACCCGCTACCTCTGTTATAAACTACCACCCGCTACCTCTGTTATAAACTACCACCCGCTACCTCTGTTATAAACTACCACCCGCTACCTCTGTTATGAGCTTCCACCTGCTACGTCTTTTCTAATTTCCCTTCCACTTCCTCTTTTCTATACTCCCACCCGCTACATTTTTCGAAACTCCCATCCGCTTTTTCTAAACTCCCACCAGCTTTTTCTAAATTCCCACCCGCTACTTTTATCTAAATTCCCACCCGCTACTTTTATCTATACTCCCACCCGCTACCTTTTCTAAACTCCCACCCGCTATCTTTTTCTAAATTCCCACCCGCTACTTTTATCTAAATTCCCACCCACTACTTTTATCTATACTCCCACCTGCTACCTTTTCTAAACTCCCACCCGCTATCTTTTTCTAAATTCCCACCCGCTACTTTTATCTAAATTCCCACCCACTACTTTTATCTAAACTCCCACATGCTACCTTTTCTAAACTCCCAACCGCTACCTGTTTTGTAACACATTGTTGACACAATGTATGGACAAGTCCCTTACTGAACCGACTACATCTCACAGTGCGTACAACTACAACCTCAGAAGCAGTAAAACAAAAGTACACTTGTATCCAACATCAATTCTCTAAACACTTGTTTCTGTGTCATGGGATCTAGACACGTTCTCATTATAAATTCTACCAATAGCTTCATATCTGAGTCATCACTTTATGTGCACTCATTAATCAGACAACGATAATAACACCGACTGTCAGCCATTTCTGTAATTGTGACATAAAATGTCCACATTTTTTTCTGCAGGTGTCAACTTTCTGGTTTATTGTGTAATTTTGCTTCTGTTTTTGCTCCCAATTCTCATGCTCTTTAATATAATGCACTAAATTTGGCGTGTCGATATTTATAGCCTCAATATCACCTAGTGTAGGTGCAGTCACGGACATATACATATAGTAGAGTGGAATAACTGCGACTTCAAATTTAAGGCTGGTTGTCATTAAACGTTCTTATATTTCCTTCGGGATTTCCAGTTTGGTAAAAGTTCTTAATTTGCGTACCTGGACAACAAGTCCTTCTGTTGGGTAGTCATGCGCTATGATCTGTCTTATCTTGGTGTATCCGAATTTTTCCGACCACTACTGGCAAGTGAAAGAATGAACGGTACAAGAATCAGTGGACAAATCACGTGACAACATACCAACATATATAAATTCATATGTTAATGTAGTATCTCGGAAACGTAAAAAGTCGTAACGTAAAATACCGATCTAGCTATTTATGTGCAATGAACTGGCCATCCACCTCCAACTCGAGTGTGCAGCGCATGTCGAGTGGTCAGGTATCTCATCGCGAAACGTGTCGAATATTGGATGCGTCGGTATTTGCGACTTTTATCGGAATTTCGTTCCGTTTAATTATGTTGCTATTTGTTCCGTAGAAACCTATCCATTGATTCTTGTATTGTACCGAATGAACTCTCAATGTGGCATATTATCACTCACATCAGCCAAGATGAGTGACAATTTCACTCACATCAGCCAAGATGAGTGACATTGAGTGAGATAAGCACGCAGCATTGTTCCGGAGAAATATTTAGTAAATATTTTACGGGAAATCCCCGGAATGATTATTAACAGCCACCTTCTACTGTGACGCATACACTCTGTCCGTTCGATTATCTAGATGTCAGTGAACCAGAACATCCAATAAAAGCACATATTTATGTATAAAACACAACCTTAATCCTAGATTCTTACTCATGACATTATACAGATAACACTCTGGACAAGATCAGCACAAGGATGCTGAGAGACAAACTGCAGATCTGGACAAACTCAAGACAGGAATGCTTGAATGTGTGATTCCTTGATGTCAACAATCCACGATTTTCTCTGCACTTCTCGTTCTACCCTCGAGTGTTCTTGCACAACAATTTTAGAAAGTTAGTCATGTCTCGTTACATGTCCAAACCAAACAGGTTTACGCCGTTTTACAACTGTTAAAAGTTGCGCTTGATAACTTGCAAGTTTGTTTACTTGCTTCCGAGCGAATATATTTGTCTTGTGGTCTATATAGCTCATTCTGAACAAACGCATGTAGCACTTGTAATTCAAAATCATGAATCCTTCTTTCTGTGTCTGCACTGAGTGTCCAACTTATATACCGGCATAAAAGTAAACTTAGCATTTGAGATCTGAATAGATTGGTCTTTACTGTAATACTGATCTTACTTGTCCAAATCATATTCAAATCTTGGCAGTCATCCCCCATCTCGGATCTTATCTTAATTTCATTTTCCTAGTCGCCATCATCACATATATGGGACCACAAAGTAATACCTACATTTGAACAAATGTGTCTTGCACAACTAGAATCTTCACTATTGACTCCATAAACAACGGTTTCAGTTGACAATTTGTACACAGAATCGTGTAGTAGACATTTAGATTAGAAATAACAGCGCCAGAAATTACAGAATGAAATGAGAAAATTGTCTGCGCTGATACTAACTGTGGCAACCTTGATGGCATAACACATAAATATTAGGAGAGAAAGGTACACCGCCTCGATAAGCTAAATTGTTTATAGTAGTGGCCAACGAAAATAATCACGACTTTGTCATTTGTTCTATAATCTTTGTATAGTCACGACTTCGTCATTTGTTCTATGTTTGTCTACGTTTGTGGCAGTTTATTATTTTACAGTTTGCTGCCTGTAATTACGATGATGAATATGAGATGATAGGATGAATATGATGGATGATTATAATGATGATTATGATGATAATGGTGATAATGATGATGATGAAGAATATGATGAAGATGCTAATGTTGAAAATGATGGCTGATGATGAAGGTGAAGTTGATGATGCTGCTGGTGCGGTTTACTGTGCAGATGATGGCGATTATTAATATGAGAAAGATTATGAGGATTACGATGATAATGGTGAGGGTGAGGAAGATGATTATTGTGATGAGGATTGCATGGATGATGCTGATTAAGATAATAGTGAGGATAATGTTACTAATGAGAATTACGATGATGATGATAATACCAATTATGGTGATGATTAAGATAATGATTAATGAGGACGAACATGATGATTACAATAATGATGACGTGGGTTGTGATGATGGTAATAATAATAACATCGATTATCATTAAGAAAAGTATGAAGCTGTTGTTGTTGGTGATGATGATGGCGTAGATAAAATGGTTGCCTTCCGTCCAGGAGTAAGGAATTTTTGTTAGCGCACAAACATGGACATACATGGACACACATGGACATACATGGACACACATGGACATACATGCGTGGACGTACACATTCCCATTCATAGATGTTGTGGGTAACTATGCTGGTGTATTCGTGTATGACAGTGTTTGTGTATGTGTGAATGTGTACACATGAACGCGCAGATGTGTTGAGATCTAGCAGCAAGTGAGAGGACTTTCCTGGCGTATCCCACTACAGTCAATTGTGCATCCGGACCGTTCCCAAAACAATAGCAAACTACTAAACTTATGTATATTGCCTAGAATTTAATTAGGTATTACTTAAGTTAATCAAACGACATACTAAGAGAGGAGACAAAACAAGAATACGCGACGAACATCATCAGAAAACGCCGCTGGACATACATCGGTCACGTAATTAGAATGAGGGAAGACAGAATTCCACAAAAAGTCTTCATGTGGACACCAGACGGAAATAAGAAAACAGGGAAGACCAAAACAACGCTCAGAAGAACATTTATGAATGAATTAAAATCAACAGGCATAAATGTACAAGACCTGCAATCCCTAGCAACTGACCGACATGCATGGAGATCTATGACATCTACCCTATATGCCAAACTTGGCAGAAGAGGAACTGAATAAGTTGTGAATTCTTCACTGAGTACGCGTGCTGTCCTACTTAACATTTGCACATGGTGAAGATTGGCAGGAATGCAGGTCCGTAGATACTTGTGGGGGAGGATCGTTATAGTTATCTCACCCCCTACACCGTAGGAAAATAAAACATAACATTTAGCCCTACAATACAATTTAAAATGATGGTAACCACCTCCTCCCCGGTTTTGCTTTGCTATGAACATTCTCCTCCTTATGAGTTGAGCCCCCTCTCCTCCACTTCAAGAACCTTTGGTATGATGACTACAGGAGCACTGGGAGTTCTCTCAGGGGTTCACGAAGATTTGAAGGAATATTAGGAACCTTTACAATAACAAAGATACATTAACATATAGAAAAAAATATACGAGATCCACCACAGAAACAAAGATTAGTAACCGCTGAACTATACTGATCATAGTGTCTGGTATTTCAAATAAAGTTTAGGAACCGTTGGCCTATACTGATCATAGTATGTGGTAGTTCAAACACAGATTATGAACTGCTGGCATATACTGATAATAGTGCCTTGTAGTTCAAGCAAAATGCTAGATAGTTATGATTTGTCCTAAACCGTCCAGACCCGTGTCAAGGGTTCGTGTCTAAAGTGTCTGGATCAGACATAACTATGCCGAGGATTCATCCATCATGGGCAAGAGCTTTTCAGAACACGTTTGCCGAACGTGACAGCACTGAAATAAATTCTTCCTAGCTACCGCTGGACGCGTCTTCTAAATGTATTTAATTAACTGATCAAGCAGTGTCTTCATTTACAGATGATCCGAGATACTCGTCAATACAGTCCTATGGGCTCGTCGGGGGTCATCATTCATACTTGACGCTATCTGACTTTCCCGTTATTTTTATTGGTTGTCAACGCAAAGTATACACATAGTAACCAACAAATTCACGGGAAAAGTAGCATAGCGTCACTTTAGAATGATGATAGCCGATGAATCCACATGGCAGACTAATGACGAGGTACTCGGCTGAACAGTTCGAAGCTGTGATATAAATTGACAAGATGATAACCTGTTTGATTGAGAAGTCATTCATCAAATTAATAATGTTCTGTCATGTGACGTATTCTCTCTAGAAATTTGTTTTTCCAATGAACTCTCTGAACGCCTTCTCTGTCTTGGGCAATTCGGCTTGCATTTTCTAACGGCGTATTCATGTTATCTTTAATGTCGTCAGGCCATCGTCTTCTTGGTGTGCACTTTTTCCTTTTCCAGGTTTTCTGCCCTCCATTATGTGTCTTTGTAAACAGTTGTATCTCTGCATATGACCAAACAGGTGTAGTTTTATTTGTGATATTGTGTTTAGTAACCAACACTCTGGTATCTTCAGGTGTTTATAAATATCTGAGTTTCTCTTTTTTTCCCCTTCATGATATTCTAAGTATCTTTCTGTAGCATTTCATTTCAAAAGCGTTGATCCTATTTGTCGCTGTTTTACATAAGGTCCATGTTTCACATCCGAAATTTGCAACCGGAAAAATAAAAGTTCTTATCATTAGAAGTTTCGTTTCTTTTTTATTGTTTTTTCATACGTTTTTCTAACGTATTTTTTTTTTTACAAATTCCATTGCCAATCTTGTATTTCTCTCAGCCACGCAGTCTCCTGCACCGTTGATGTTTCCTCTTAAATATTCGAATTTATCCACACACTCTATCTCGTTATTGTCTTTCTGATTGTTGGTTGTTGTGTTATATATCTGTTGACATGATCCTGCTTTTGTGCGCGTTTCAATATAAGTCTTGTGATTGGCTTTATTTATTTGCGTTCTAGATTAGTAGTTCCAATCCCTTTATATAATTCGAAAGAAGCAGTGTTGTCTGCGTAGTGTAGTTCCGGGATTAGGAATCAACCTATGTTTAAAGCGTGGTAGTCAGCGTTGTGTATGTCCTCTCTCACGATCCTTATTATATTTTCTGCCTTCATGCTGAACAGGTATGGGGAGAGTGTGCATACCTACCACTCTGTACCTGAAACCACTCTGACAGATCACCCTCTAATTTCACTGCAACTTTTGATATGGTTAAAGTTCTTCTATTAGATCAATCAGATGTCTTGGGAAACCCATGTTGTTCATTATCTCCCACAGTTTCTAGTTTTTGATGCAGTTGAGCCGCTTTTGAATAATCTATGAAGCACATGTGCAGGTGGCAGGTCAGTTGAAAATCCCCTACACTTTTCTATGATCAATCTCATGTTAAGAATGTGATCTCTTGTTCCTCTGTCTAATTTGAAGCCGGCCTGTGTTTCGTTTATCTCCATCTCTAATTTTTGTTTGATTCTTTGCATTATGATGTGTAATATTATTTTATTTGCTTGACTTATAAGAGCTAGTTCGGTAATTTAAGCACAACTTAATTGACTAGAAATAATTTTTTTTCTTTAATCATCATAACCACCCACCTTCAGCCACCACCACCACCATCAATACCAACGTCATCATCATCATCATCATCATTTAACCCATAATGCAACACAGCCGTCATTTAGAGACATCAGCAAAATAATCCCAACAGATTTCTTTGTTCTGAGCTCCATGTTTGAGTGTGAAGAGGCTTTATCAAGTTTAGTCTATGATTTTATCAAGTTTAGTCTATGATTTTATCAAGTTTAGTCTATGATTTTATCAAGTTTAGTCTATGATTTTATCAATTTTAGTCTATGATTTTATCAAGGGCTATTTTCTTTCCCCTTTTCCTCTTTCATTCTCAACTGTCCCCTACATAATACTATTCGAAAAGTAATCATGTGACGTCCCCAAACCGTGCATATTTGCCACGTTTCAACACCGCTAGGAGATGTTCTTGTTCTAAACCAAGCAAGTTAGCCTCGTGTCAACACCACTAGGAGATGTTCTTATTTCAAACCATGCAAGTTTGCCTCGTGTTAACATCGCTAGAAGATGTTCTCGTTTCAAAACATGCAAGTTTGCCTTGTGTCAACACCGCTAGGAGATGTTCTTGTTGAACCTGCTAGAGAGTTTAAGGTTATTCTTACATACACATTACTTGTTTTTTTATAATCAGTGTCTATAATTCGTCTGTGAAATTTGTTTTAATTAACCGTTCACTTCTAACCAAGAACCAATTATTTATTCCTTGCTAATACGGTTGTTCAACTATGGGACGGAGGGGAATATGTGGCCGGGAGGTACACTTCGAGTCTCAGATGGCTACGATAACGGGTTCAATTCCGCCTCAGGAAGTTGTGTATAATAAAGGTTGATAAAGTATTGGCAACATAAACATAAGTATTACATAGAAAAATCATTAGGATTAAGAAATGTCGAGTTTATTAGCACATACAACTCGAACTTCAAAACCTCCACATTGACCTACCAAAGTATGCAAGCTAGCAAATCCTCCACATTGACCTACCAAAGTATGCAAGCTAGCAAATCCTCCACATTGACCTACCAAAGTATGCAAGCTAGCAAAACCTCCACAATGACCTACCA
Source organism: Meghimatium bilineatum (assembly GCA_034231615.1). Lineage (NCBI taxonomy): Eukaryota > Metazoa > Mollusca > Gastropoda > Stylommatophora > Philomycidae > Meghimatium > Meghimatium bilineatum. The sequence continues at coordinate 2,980,558 of CM067300.1, read as the reverse complement.
AAGTATACAAGCTAGCTAACAGTGTCGATATGCTTTTCTCTCCTTTCGGTACCAAACAATACAGACAATGTTCAGTTCTCTTAAATTGTCTTTTCTCTGTAATCCATGCCACATTTGTTCCATTATTGCTTGTCATAGCTGTTCCATTATTGCTTCTCACAGATATTCCATTATTGCTTGTCATAGCTGTTCCATTATTGCTTCTCACAGATGTTCCATTATTGCTTGTCATAGCTGTTCCATTATTGCTTGTCATAGCTGTTCCATTATTGCTTGTCATAGCTGTTCCATTATTGCTTCTCACAGATGTTCCATTATTGCTTGTCATAGCTGTTCCATTATTGCTTCTCACAGATGTTCCATTATTGCTTGTCATAGCTGTTCCATTATTGCTTCTCACAGATGTTCCATTATTGCTTGTCATAGCTGTTCCATTATTGCTTGTCATAGCTGTTCCATTATTGCTTGTCATAGCTGTTCCATTATTGCTTGTCATAGCTGTTCCATTATTGCTTGTCATAGCTGTTCCATTATTGCTTGTCATAGCTGTTCCATTATTGCTTCTCACAGCTGTTCCATTATTGCTTTCCACAGCTGTTCTATTATTGTTTTCCACAGCTGTTCCGTTATCTTTTTGCCGCATTTCCCAAGAACCAATTTCTTGTTCACATCAAATTAACAAATTAACAAATTAACAAATTAACAAATTAACAAATTAACAAATTAACAAGAAACATGTTTTGTGTAGTGCATGCGCACGTGTAAACTGTTGCTGAATATGAACCATCAATAATTTATTCAATTATACCGCAATGTGAATGGTTTGGGTTCGAATCATGAGCTAACTCAACGAGGTGCACTTGCAAGGCGAGTTCATTATAGACTGTGCTTGTAGGTGTAACAGTCGGTGGCTAGAATTCTAGTTCAGGGAACAACGAATAGGATCACTATGTGGCAACCTGGGTCTAGACTTCTAGTTCAGTGAGAAACAAATATGACCAATACGTATTTTTCCATGCAGGTCGTAAGAAGGCGACTAAGAAAGTTGGAAAATGTGCTGACATAGCATGTGCATCATATTTTGTTTATTTTCTAAGTGATATTTCATCAGCAACATTATATTTTTATACTATTAACTATTCTCCCAAAATACGTGACGTGTCCTTTACATTCCATTATTCTCACTGCCATTCTGTAAGCCACTCGTTTATGTGCAAGTTGCCCAGCTTTTTCCAGTGTCATGCTCATTAGGTCTTCGATGTCACGTGTCCATGGTAGATTTGTACAGCTTCTTGTTCTCTTTCCTGGAACTTTCCATGATTAATCTGTCTAAACCAGTTTGTCGCTTTACATCTTCGAAATTTGCTAGTTTGCTTGTTTGATATTACTGAAAACAAAAAGCAAACTAACATATTAACTAACTATTCAATGCGTTGTTTGTAGGATGACGAGTATAAAATGTTGTTACGCATGGCTTACAGGTGTTGAGGGAGTTAAAAAGCTGCAGGTATAACATGTTGTTACACGTGGCTTACAGGTGTTGAGGGAGTTAAAAAGCTGCAGGTATAACATGTTGTTACACGTGGCTTACAGGTGTTGAGGGAGTTAAAAAGCTGCAGGTATAACATGTTGTTACACGTGGCTTACAGGTGTTGAGGGAGTTAAAAAGCTGCAGGTATAACATGTTGTTACACGTGGCTTACAGGTGTTGAGGGAGTTAAAAAGCTGCAGGTATAACATGTTGTTACACGTGGCTTACAGGTGTTGAGGGAGTTAAAAAGCTGCAGGTATAACATGTTGTTACACGTGGCTTACAGGTGTTGAGGGAGTTAAAAAGCTGCAGGTATAACATGTTGTTACACGTGGCTTACAGGTGTTGAGGGAGTTAAAAAGCTGCAGGTATAACATGTTGTTACACGTGGCTTACAGGTGTTGAGGGAGTTAAAAAGCTGCAGGTATAACATGTTGTTACACGTGGCTTACAGGTGTTGAGGGAGTTAAAAAGCTGCAGGTATAACATGTTGTTACACGTGGCTTACAGGTGTTGAGGGAGTTAAAAAGCTGCAGGTATAACATGTTGTTACACGTGGCTTACAGGTGTTGAGGGAGTTAAAAAGCTGCAGGTATAACATGTTGTTACACGTGGCTTACAGGTGTTGAGGGAGTTAAAAAGCTGCAGGTATAACATGTTGTTACACGTGGCTTACAGGTGTTGAGGGAGTTAAAAAGCTGCAGGTATAACATGTTGTTACACGTGGCTTACAGGTGTTGAGGGAGTTAAAAAGCTGCAGGTATAACATGTTGTTACACGTGGCTTACAGGTGTTGAGGGAGTTAAAAAGCTGCAGGTATAACATGTTGTTACACGTGGCTTACAGGTGTTGAGGGAGTTAAAAAGCTGCAGGTATAACATGTTGTTACACGTGGCTTACAGGTGTTGAGGGAGTTAAAAAGCTGCAGGTATAACATGTTGTTACACGTGGCTTACAGGTGTTGAGGGAGTTAAAAAGCTGCAGGTATAACATGTTGTTACACGTGGCTTACAGGTGTTGAGGGAGTTAAAAAGCTGCAGGTATAACATGTTGTTACACGTGGCTTACAGGTGTTGAGGGAGTTAAAAAGCTGCAGGTATAACATGTTGTTACACGTGGCTTACAGGTGTTGAGGGAGTTAAAAAGCTGCAGGTATAACATGTTGTTACACGTGGCTTACAGGTGTTGAGGGAGTTAAAAAGCTGCAGGTATAACATGTTGTTACACGTGGCTTACAGGTGTTGAGGGAGTTAAAAAGCTGCAGGTATAACATGTTGTTACACGTGGCTTACAGGTGTTGAGGGAGTTAAAAGCTGCAGGTATAACATGTTGTTACACGTGGCTTACAGGTGTTGAGGGAGTTAAAAAGCTGCAGGTATAACATGTTGTTACACGTGGCTTACAGGTGTTGAGGGAGTTAAAAAGCTGCAGGTATAACATGTTGTTACACGTGGCTTACAGGTGTTGAGGGAGTTAAAAAGCTGCAGGTATAACATGTTGTTACACGTGGCTTACAGGTGTTGAGGGAGTTAAAAAGGGTAGAAGACTTACACATCTTTTTTACTAAGGATGCGCCATGTGCACTTTCCTCTCCAAGATTAGGAGGATTCAATCCGAAATTGAAATATGTTCTGTTATGGTTTACAGCTGCCTGTGATATCTGAACCTTTCGGTCCAACACATCCAACTTCAGTATCTCCTCTGGATCACTTTGATCTTCCATGACAGGGTTCTTACCCTTTTAACGAGGCGATCACCACCCACATATAATCGTTGATTCACATGAGGACCTTTTAACTCTTAGGGCGAACACCTGTCCCTTCGAGAGCTGCTAGTTGAAATCGCTAGTTCTATAGGTTAGGACAGCCAATTCACACCCCAAAACCTCCTTAATTGACTCTTACGACGTGCTTGGTAGGTATCAGTATTGCTATTATTTGCTTCCAGTTTAGACACAGTTAATGCACTGGGGAGTTCTTAACTTAAATCCTGTCATCGCAGAGGACCACGACACTTTCCATGTAGGCAAGCAGCGTGCTACATCAATTCTTTGGTCAATAAGCAGCGAGCCACAACAATTTTCTGGTGCACAAGCAGGAGGCCCCCAACAATTTCCAGGTGGACAAGAAGGAGGCCACAGCAATTTCCAGGTGGACAAGCAGGAGGCCACAGCAATTTCCAGGTGGACAAGGCTGAAATTGTTACTTCATCCATCACAAGTGATGGTGACAATTTGCTACATCCACTTTTGAAATTCAGAATTACGTCACTGATTATGAGTTTGTTGATTTCCACTAAGCCATATTCTTGCTGCACATATCCTCGGAATATTCCAGCATGGAATTACCACTGTAAGTGGTTCTTGGTCTGCCCGTGACTTTCTAGCTACTCTCCATTGTTGAGCTGTTACATTTATGTTTCACAAGATGCTGTTTTTGTTGTTGTTGTTGTTTTTTTGTTCTGTTTTTTTTTGGGGGGGGGGGGGTTTCTTTCGTTTTTGACTGTAGATTACCCACAGCTTTATTTACCAAACTGAACATTTAGCAGCCAAACAGCACATGCATGAAAACATATCGCCATGTTGGAGTGACGCAGAACACATGAAGGGATTTATATGAGGGTCACAGCAAAGTAAACAATTGAATGATATAAGTTACATTGTAACAATTTTCCAGGCAAATCAACACATTTTTATAGGTTCTCTCTTATTGTACGCATCTCGGTGACAGAAGGATCATTGCGTCAGGTCAGCGGGCAAGTGACTTAAAATAACAGTGCATCGTTTCGTTTACTCGATTTAAATTAACAGAGTAAACACCAGGTGCCTGGGTGTGACGAAGCCCATACTCTGCGCCTTTTCAGCACTTGCCATTTTCTCTCTTGAATACACTTTCTAATTGTGTTGTTGAGATCACATGCACGCACTCCAAGGTTATTTGCTTTAGGGCATTTCATCTCAACGCAGAGAATAAATCAATATAGAGATATACGTTGGAAAGTTGGGTCAGATGGAATCGAATAAGAGTGAGGTATCTGCTAGATTGTGCACCATTTGAATAATCAACTATTAGAAGGTGAATGAAGAAATATTGACATATTATTTTACTGTGCACCATATTGTTTTACTCTACACCATATTGTTTTACTGTGCACCAATGGGAAATGAATTTTTAGAAGGTGAATAAAAAATCGGTTGAAATATTTCTTTACATTCAGATTTTTCTACAAACGTGAAGAGTTCTACTTTACCAAAAATATTTTTTTAAATGGATACGGGTTGGGGGGGGGGACAGGTGGTGCTGACTATGATACAGACGTTTGTCGCCATGTCTTACTCTTCAGTTGTTCTGCCTTTCGTTCCTGTTAACCTCAGAGTATGTTCGTGTGATGTCAGCCGGGGAGCATGAAGTTGCCCTGCTGGTTTCTCAGTTCAACTGCTTGGATTCGTGTCTGTCCAACTGGAAAACTCAAAGAAAACAAGTATAATAAAACGAATAAAGACAGTTGATGCTTCGATCATAAGATCTTGGCTCGCACAGGCATCATAATATAACAGTAGATAATACAGGAACAAATATATTATTGTAAAAACATTTCTTAGAGAATATTGACATTGTTCATGCAGTTTGTCCGTACAATCTTTGAAACTAATTTTATCCCCTGTATTATTTGCCGTTATATTATTATTTCTGTTCAGAAGAAGGTGTAATAATCGAAACGTCAACTGTTATCGTGGTTTTTTTGTTGTTGTAAATTATAGTTATTTTCGTCATATTTATATTAGTTGTGATATGTATGAGCGACACATATTTAATCTGTTTAATATAGTTCTCAGACGCGATAAGTGAAGTCAGATACGAGATATATCCAGACAGATACGAGTTATATCAAGTCAGATACGGGGTATATGAAGTCACATGCGAGATATATCAAGTCAAATACGAGATACATCAAGTCAAATACGCCATATATCAAGTCAGTTACGATATATAGTCAGATACGAGATATATCAGGTCAGGTAAGATATGTCACAAGTCAGATACGAGATTAAATAAGTGAGATACGAGATAAAGAAGCCGTGAATACTAAGAACAAACAGTATAAGACCTGCTGAGTGCACGAACAGAAGATGGCTATATAAGGTACAGATTAGCACGACGAGATGCTGTTTGAGTAATCAAGCAAGAAAATAAAGAATCTTGAATCATATATGGAGAAAACCTTCGTAGGCTTTGTGTAGACTGTGTCTTTAACTTGCAACATTTTTGAAACTACACGTCTACGCCCATGGAAACCAAAAGGCAAATCATAAATTCAATATTCATCCAACATTGTGTTATTATTATCAGACATGGACACTAACTAAAGTACGCGAGTGCGAGCTTACTTCGTGTGAAATGAAATGTCTAAGAAAAGCAGCAAACAGAACAAGAAGAGATCATGTGAGAAATGAGAAGATTAAAAGATTTGTTGGAACAACATCCGTGGTCAAATATATTTAAAGAAAAAAAACCAGAGATTGAAATGGTTCGGTCACCTAATGAGAATGAAAACTTATTGACCAGTGGCATACAACATGAACATGTAAGTAGCAAGATAGAAAGAAAGACCACGAAGAATGTGGATTGAAGGAGTTACTAATATTGTGATACGGCACAGTATTACTGTATATCAAACAACTAGAGGTGCAATTGTCCGAAAATCGATAGTCATTCAATCCTGGGACCCCTCATATCACAAGCAGAGAAAATAAATCAGATAGATAGACGAGGTAAATCAAGTTAGATACGATATAAATCACGTCAGATAGTAGGTAAATCAAGTTAGACCACGAGATAAGTCGGATACGGGATAAATTAAGTCAGACATGGATTAAAACACATCAATTAGGAGATAAATCAAGCTGGAGACGAGATGTATCAAGTTTTATATGAGATAAATCAATTTAGATAGGAATAAATCTAGTCACATACGAGATAAATTAAGTTATATACGGGGTAAATCAAGATAGACATGAGATAAATCAAGTCAGATAGGAGATAAATCGTCAGATACGATCAAAACAGATGAAACTGGTCAAATTATTTTCAAAAGTTGTAGAGTCAACAAGGTATTTCAAGTATCAGATAGACACACGGCGAATACCCCAGGTCTCAAGTGTATGCGGCCAATCCAATTATTCTCAATGGAAGATTCCGAGATCTCCAGGCAAGATAGAAGTGTGTGGATCGAATGTTGCATCCCACTTGTAGCAATATTCTAATGAGAGAAGATGCTCATTGGGTGGATGGTCAATAACACGCGGTCATGAATTTTAGGTCAAGTATTGAACATTGCATGCGTTACGGGATGGCCAAAGTGTAGAAATTTTATTAATTCATTTGTTTATCATTGGTGAGCTATATTGTGACTTTCGCAAACAGAAGACCTACCAACAGAATTTAGTCAAGCAGTTCGGCTCATATTTTCAATTATTCTCGTGAATTTGGTTGGTCGGCGTTCTCAGGTGACACCTAGACGACACATAGTGACCAATACACATCCCAACAATAATCAAAAACATCACGTGGGAAGGCTTATTCTGCACTGTTTCGATTCTGCTGTAAGATCACATTTGGTGATTGATCGATCGTGGCTATATAGCGCCGGGGGGGGGGGAGAGGCATGTATGTATGTTTGTGAGGTGATGGGGCAAATGAAATAATGCACGTTTAGGATGGGAGATCCCAGCCCAGACGCGTCACATGATGATGATGATGATTCAATCCCTTTCGCTGTGAGCAGGAAGCTCTTGACAACCCAGAGCCCTTTTGACGAATGCACAGGTTTTCCTCAGCTGCGGTGCAGTTGTGTAGAGTGTGTTGTGTATAGCTGGAAGTGGTGGTAATAGTTCTTGTCAGATGTCTGTTAGTTTTGGGCACTGCTGTTGTAACTGGTCTCTCCTCTTGTACGTTAAGTGTCTGTAATTTGGTTCGTGTAATGGACTTATTCTGTTCAGGTGTTTATTAACGAGGGCTTGGCCTGTTCTTAGTAGAAATGTGAGACTCTGGTTTGTTCTCTCGAGTTGTCTCAGAGGGTCCATGTTGGGTTTCTGTTAGTGTTCATATAATGAGTGTCCAGTCTATGAGCTGGCCAAGGCGTGGCTATTGACAGTTCTACCAGAATTCCAACAAAAATATAAACATTACCTTAGGGGGGGATTTTCGTGATATATATTAGTTGGGCTTGGCTATTTTCGTCATGCGACTCTAGTATGTAAATATTGACCAGTCAAAATCCAAACAATAATCAAAAACGTAACGAATGGGGTCTTAAATAATTATGTTGCAAGTCCTTTACCGTCCATAGCCACGCCAAGGAGTTCAACGAGTGAACTTCGACAATAATATAAGATTTCTATACATAATTAATTAGAACTTTATTCGTTACAATTTTGATTATTGTTCTGTTTCTTGTTGGTCACTATTTATAAACTTGGAGTATCTTTGACTTTTTTGGAATGCGACTTGACGTATATACCTTGTGACCAACGAAAATCACGAAAGTAACCAGAAACGTAACAAATGAAGCCCCCATTCATTATGTACAGATATCGTCTATTGGCAAAACCCACCGTCATAGAACGATACTGATATTATTCGGACGATATGATATCACACGATACAGATGCTCTATTTGACCGGTTTCCAACAATACGGGTGCACTATGTGAACAATATCACACGATACAGATGCTCTATTTGATCAGAAAAAGTAAATAAAAACCGTTATAAAGTTAATGTTGATTACGTTTCTGAGCACACGAAATCATTTTTTGTGTAAAAGTTGACAATAGGCGTTAAAAAACCGTGAGAACCACATTTGGCACAAATTTTTTGGAACAGTAGAACATTGGGAGAAAGCTTGGAACAGAAAGACACACGGGGAGAAACGATTCAATTAATGAAATAAAATGGCGTAGGCAATCGTGTTTCTCGATAATGTCTCGTGTTGTTTTAAAGTGTTCAGTTGTTGGCGTTCTCTGTGCTACCCATCCAGAAATTTCTATTTGTCTTCCCCTGTCTCGTCTCCTCCTAATGTTTCCGGTGGTTACTAAATGTTCAAGTTTTGCTGTTCTCATCACGTGATCTACAAATCTTCACATAAAAGTTCCGGTGTCGAGTAACAACCTAAAACTCGAAATAGGTGTCTGGGGTAACACAAGGAAAATATCAAAATGAACAGAAATAAGTAGGCGTGTTACCAAAATAAGTCAATAAATCAACCTAACAACCAGTCACAGTTTCTACTAGAACGCCTTCATCAGGAGAAATAAAACACCACTGGCACCAAAGTTTACATATAGACACACATATGGTATGATGGTGATAGGAAGAAAAAGTAATGAGAGAAGCGAGGAGAAGACGGAAGAAGGACAGCATGAAAAGAAAAAGGTATGTGAAGAAGACAGAGTGATAAGATAAAGAGGGGGAAACCAAATTGACAAAGTTAAAGGACGGATGGAGTGAAAATTATAAAAACAGATCAAGTCAAATCAAATAAACATGTACTTAGCTGGTGATTTTCTGGAAGTCTGGAGTGAATAAGAAATGTGGACTTGTAAAGGGGAATTAAATAATAACCAATGCCTTCTCCCGCAATAAATTCCAGGAGTTTGTTCTAGTAGACAATGGAGATACATTCAATTTTATAATTTGTCTTTTTATTCCAGTATCTCTGAGCACTTGTATATTAGATTTCCTGGCTGTCCACGCAGTTTTCATTATTCTTATCATAAACCACATCTCAATGGCCTCCAGCTCACTTTCAGCTGTTTTGTTTACCTTCCATACTTCACATTCATACTGAAGAATTGGTTCGATATTACATCTTAGTACCCGAAATATCACTACTCCATTGCATAGATTGTTTCTCGTTTGATACGACTTTTGGTCTGTGCTCTCCTTCTCTTTATCTCATTAGATAAAACTCCAGTGTCAGGAAACAGCCCTAAACTGGAAAATAATAAGGGGTGGGCTGAATAACACACGGCAAATATCAACATGAAATAGGTATACATAAGCAAAATAACAAATGCACAATGACAAACGACGAGAAGATCATTTTCCGTTTTCAATTTTATTAGTTTTAACGACATTTACTGCTACCATTCTGTTCGACCAATCAGATATCAGATAAGCAATTGTTTTTTTCCGTGATATTATTTAGTTGGTGTTTTTTTTCTACATTTATTATTCTCAGTCTGTTGCTTTTCCTTGTACTCTCTCTCTCTATCTCTCTCTCATGTTCTTGCTGTATATATCTTATTCTCTTTTTCTTTCTCTCATCTTCTCCATTATCATCTTCGTGTGCTTCTCTCTTAAATCATGATTCTTGTTTGTAATATTCATTACTTATTGTAAGCTTTTGTCCTGATGAAGACTTGTTAGTCGAAACGTCATATGCCATTATGTCTCGTTGCTATTTCGCTTTATTGACTAATTATGATAACACTTATATATTTTTATGTTTTTATCAATCCTTTATATCATTGGATCACCGGTAATAAGATGTTCACACTGGGGTTAAAGATACTTGATTGTGTCCACTTGATTTCATTTTACAACATTGATATAAAAACAGCATCATTTAAACACATTTACACATCAGCATGCTTCATTACAGCGGTGAAAGTAGACCTATTTCCCGTAGCCATCAACCGGTTCTCTAAAAACTGTCTTTACTAAGATAGTTATTGTCTCAGACGTTCAGTTTATGCCTCGACAGATACACAATAGCCGATGTCGATATCAATAATCGGTAGCTGCGGATTAGCAATAACGATAAATAACAAAGAGATACAGTGACAAACGACGACAATATCATTCGCGAGATAGATACGTTATTGGTGTAGTCCAGGGGTGGGCAAACTACTTATATTTTTCGGATATTTTGCGACCCTCAAACACATTTTTAAATACACGAACATTGTTAAAATATTTGCAAAACCTTTTATCCATATTAGAAAATATACTGTTATAGTGTAAGTCTGTTAGAAATGTAATTTATTTCAGACGTTATCTACATTATGTAAAACTACATTTCTTTACAATAAAAATATTTAATTGATTACTTACCGAGAATTTTAAACAAAAACATACATAATATTATATGCGGCCCTCCAATAGCTTTACAATTTTCAATGCGGCCCTCTGCACAAAAAGTTTGCCCACCCCTGGTGTAGTCTATGAATCAAGTATAGATACGTTAGTACATTTCTATATATCCATAAATATGCGGATACTACAGGGTCCTATTTACGGACGTAAGCTAGACAGGACTGGAAAAAGGGGGGGGTGGGGTGGTTCAATATGTCGCAAAGGGTTGGGAATAGAAGACAATACAAGTAGGAAGCATGAGGATAAAATAAAATAATTCTTACAGCTGACGGGAATTCAACCAGGTCTCTTCTAGCAGCACCGAATTGCTTTGCAACACAAGTAAACAGGTTTTCCGTACTTGACAAACCACATCCCCCAAAAAATGTGGCCCTGTCAAGAATTTCAGCCTTTGTACTCAAGTCACTAAGAACAGACGAATTGAAACAAGGAATATTACAAAATCAACGAACATCCCGTACAAGTATTAAAGTATCCTTAGGAATATAGACATAGAAGAAGACCCGCTACTGATAACCATAACACATGCAAGTAAACATATTTCCGACATATCGAGAGACAGACAGGTTTAGAAAGATTAATCATGGACGGAAGAGTTCGAGGTAAGAGAACAATTGTAAGACCACGACTGCGATGGACGCAGGATATCTAAGACCTTTTAAACATGACATGGGACCAGGCTGGGCAGGTTGCACAGGGTCGATAGGCTTACTCATTAGCAGCGAGGGAAACGTTCTGTAAAGTATGTCTCGTAGATAGAAAAACGGACAGCGTACAGACAGACAGACAGACAGACAGATAGACAGACGGACGGACGGAAGGATGGATAGATGGAAGGATGGATAGATGGATGGATGGGTGAATGGATGGATGGATGGATGGATGGATGGATGGATGGATGGATGGATGGATAGATAGATAGATAGATAGATAGATAGATAGATAGATAGATAGATAGATAGATAGATAGATAGATAGATAGATAGATAGATAGATAGATCGATGGATATAGATCGATAGATAGATCGATGGAAAGATCGCTCGATTGATAGATCGCTCAATGGAAAGATTGATCGATAAATAGATGGATAGATGCCTGGATATATGGATGGATTGATGGATGGATGGATAGATAGATAGACGAATACTATGTACATGTTTTTCACAAAACGTAGCTGTACTTGACCGACCTTCAATGTCTATCTTGTGTTTAATTCTTTCATGTATTATATTGAAGTGTATTTTGTGTTTTTCTCACGAAAGGTATTGTTATGTATTACGTACAATCTACAAATTATGATTAGCCGAGCATTGTCAGCAGCACCCTATTTCAATATATGGTGAGAGATACAAGTGATTCATCATTTAAAACTACTCCCTCATTCACTATACAGTCCTGTAAACTCAATGTGATCAGTCTTTAAAAGTGACGCTACTTGACTTTGTTCTGAGTGATTTCCATTAACTATGCACACAAAATATACTCAGTGACCAATAGAAACACGGGAAAAATTAAAAAGAATCATTTTGAAGGATGGTCCCCGATGCTTTCACAGAACAGTATAAACCCAGAATGATTATAGTGAGATCAGAGTGGGAAATTAAAGGAATGAGTAATGGAAAGACTACGTTAAACCTGATGTAATGTGGGTAAAAGGTAGAGTGAGTGAGTGTGTTTTTGAAACATATGAAAGAAGAAGAGGTGGGTTATGTATTAGAGATGAGAGAGAGAGAGAGTTAACGTATAGTAAATATAAGTGAATTAAAGATTGAGTGAGGCACTTCTTCTGATCATGATAAGTAGGAGGTTGTAATATATATTTCTAGAGTAATAGAGTAACATAGAATGAGCGAAAGATAAGATTGTCGGATAAAAAGTGTAATAGAGTAACGGAGTGACGGAGAATACGAGGACGAAATATCGCACCAGAAAGGTTGCATGACCAGTAATAAATGACCTCATTATCTGCAACACTGACAGGTGATGATTTGAGCAGGCAATAATGTCTTTTAGAACTGTCTTTATTCCTTGCATATGCAATTTGATTAGATCGCCGGTGTTTAATCATAATCTCATATTTATACGGATTATAGGCAGTGTGAGTTATGATACCTCAAATGACAGATACAAATCCGTAAAACAATTAATCATTTCGATTGTTATTCCACCCACATCACCCACCCTTTCCCAAGAAAATTCCAGCTGGAAGCAAGAGGATAAATTAACAATTCTTGAGACCAACAGAAATTGAACCAGTCAGTTCTAACGGCACCTAATCGCCTGGCGACTAGAGCAAACGGGTTATTCCGTACTTGACTAATACATCTCCATAAAAGATGCGATTTTGTCAAAACATTCAAACTGTGTACTCAAGTCACTTAGAACGGACCAATCGAGACAAGGACTATTACAACAACAACGAATACCCCGTACAAGTATTGAAGTATCATCAGTAACACAAACTGATATAATATCCATATTCGTTGTACAAGGACCAATAGGTCTTCTTGTAAACATAAATAACAAATAGACAGTACACATTGTGCTTCAAATAATACCCGTTTGCTCTAGTTGCCAGACGATTCGGTGCCGCTAGAACGGACTGGTTCAATACCCGTTGTATTCAAGAATTTTACATTTATCCTCTTGCTTCCTACTTGAATATTACTTGTGTAAGCAATTATTTGAAGCAAAAATTGTGTCTGGCCAAAATTTTTAAAAATCCATCTGGAGCCCTGATCTGTTTACAATTTTATTCAGGTATAGGAAAAATACTAGAGAAGATACGAAATAATAAAGACCAGCTACGTGATGCTGTCACAGATTAAGCTTTTAGCTTTTCAAAATATTCATGTATATTATTAAGGAGATAATTAAAGTATATGATGAATGAATGAGTTTGATATAACTCAATTATAGATCATGAATTTGAAACATGAGTAGATTAGAGTATCAGGAACGTGGTAGTGCACATGATCATGACTTTGAAACATCAGTAGATTAGAGTATCAGGAACGTGGTAGTGCACATGTATATAATGGTATAAGAGGAACAGTAGTTAAAACATATAAAACTCAATTTTTCACAGCATCATCTTATATTCCAACTATATTTCAAATATAATTAATGTTAAAAACACACAAAATAATCACTGTTTTCTTATGGTTGATACTCGCTAAACTTTATCCTGCAAGTGATAATAAGGAAATAGTAACAAAATATCAAAAACACGAAGATAATATTATTATGAGTAAGATAAATTATATAACATATGAACAAAGAAGATATTTCAAAGTTTGAACAACAGAACTCAAAACTTAGTATTAATGCATTTGCATTCAATAATATTTCTGATAAATATCTTTATCCTATATATACGTCAACGGAAGAAAACAGAAAAAAACAGATGGACAAAGCAGCTACAATACGATTTATTTATTATACTTAGAACAAGATGGCAACACTCATTAATGTTTAATTCAAGATCTTAATTCTTGTCTATATGACAAATCTAAACATAAAACTTACTTTGTAGAAATTGTACGAAAACAGAAGATGTATTCAAGAATCATCAAGAAAAATGTATTACAAGTTTTCTAAAAAATCACATGTACCCTCTAAAGGTAATAATACTTTACAGTTTAACAATCATCGTTTTAGTTTTCATTTACCGATAATAATTAATGTATGCAGATTTTGAAGCTAAAAATAAACCAACAAGTACTAATCAACACGATCCTACTAACTCACATACCAATACAATATTTCAACAGGAAGTCATTCGTTAGGGTTTATATATAAAATCTGATTATTCTGAGTAGAAACAGAATATATTTCTTATGCTGGTGAACATGCAATAGAACATTTTGTGGGGAAACTTGTATAGAACAGTATAATATTATCTGTGAAGAATTAGATAACAAATTTTTTGAAAAGTAAATGTAAAATAACTAAAAAACCAGAAGACGTTTGGTAATTGCACAAATTGTTTCACGTTAAAACCTGAGATTAATTTTATAATAAAAGAACATAATCATTTGAATAGAAAATATAGAGAATCAACACGTCAATCATGTAATAATCAAGAAGGTAAACACCCTAATATTACTCCAGTAGTTGTTTCATAGTGGAACTAGATATGATTTTCATTTTATGATTGAAGAAATAATGAGATATGAAAACTAATCTAATAAAGTAATATGTTTAGCAAGAACAGCTGAAGATTATATTTCCTTTGAATATGTTAGTTGTTATAGAAAATGGAGATTCTTAGACATTTGTAGGTTTCTGTTTTATCAATTAGACACTATTTGTATAAGTATGTTTGATGAAGATTTTAAAATAATGCAGCAATATTTTAGTAATGATGATTTTAAAACTTTGAAATATATAATGTTTAAAAAATAGAAGGATGAAAAGAAGGATACAAATGGACAATCAAAAGAATGTATCCTTGTGATTACAGTGCTTCTATACACAGATTGAAAGAAACTAACTGACCTCCTACTGAGAAATTTTAATTTAATTTTAACAATTAAAAAGTATAACTGAAATATAATATGAACACACACAAACAAATTTGGAAATCATTCAAATGTAAAACACTTCACGATTAGCATTGTATTTATTTAAAAAAAAAAAAACACATGTTTTAATACTAGCAGACGGATTTGAAAAGTTTTGAGAATTCAATTTAGACGATGATAAAATTGATTCATGTTTTTTATTTTCTCTTCCTGGATTAACGCGGGAATGTGGATTACAGTATCAGGTGTAAAAATACAACTTTTTACAGATCCTGATATATTATTCATGTTTGAAAAATGAATCAGATGTGGGTGTTGTAGTGTATTAGAAACGTTATATGTTAAAGTTAATAATAAATATAGTAGCCATCAAATCTATAAACATTAAGTCATGGCAAGAACATGGAGAATTGCTTAAAAGTGATAGACAAAACGCACCAAAGATGATCTACATGAAAGTACACAACATGAGAAGTAAAAAACACACGAACCAACAGACATAATCAAAGTTATAAAAAAGAACACAATCTAATTATGCACCAAGAAATAATGGAAAGATGGAATAATTACTTCGACCAACTGTTAAACTTAAAGGAATGATACGTGATTACATCAATAAATACAATAGAAGAAGAACTAGAACCATAAATCCTGAAATCCGAAATTGAGGACGCAGTTAAACATGAACCAAATAACATAGCACAAAGAATTGACGGTATACCTATATAACTAATAAAAATGCTAACAGTGACAGGTATAAAGTGGTTAGCCAGATTGTTCAGTGTGATATGGAAGACACAAAAGTCACCGCAGGAGTGGAATACATCGGTGATTGGTCTCATCTGAAAAAAGGCATTAAGAGGGACTACACTACGTATAGAGGCATATCACACTTAAGCCACACACATGAACATACTTTAACAAGATACTAGAGAGGAATATCAAACTTAAGCCACACATGAACATACTTTAACAAGATACTAGAGAGGAATATCAAACGTAAGCTACACATGAACATACTTTAACAAGATACTAGAGAGGAATATCAAACTTAAGCCACACATGAACATACTTTAACAAGATACTAGAGAGGAATATCAAACTTAATAATATCACATCTGTAATTAGGCATGTTCGCAGTGCTTGGGCCTTTACAGCTCAGTGCGCAGGTAAAACGATCAAGGAGGAAAGTGGTGCCTTTGCGGTCACTACGAGTAGTATGACCATGGAGACTATGGCGGTGACCAAGGCATTTGAGTGGCTACGCACACAGAAAGTAACGCAGGTCTGCATATTGAGTGACTCTATGAGTATGATTAATAAGGTACAAGTGGGTCTCGTTCGCGAACAGTGGATTGAGGCCTTGAGAAATGCGAGCTTGAAAGCGGTTACATTTATTTTCGTGCCGGGACATGTGGGCGTTCGAGGCAATGAAAGAGCGGATCAACTGGCATCGTGTGCGATTGTGGCAAAGGGCGATGGGGCAATGGATCGCGCTGACGTTTTGAACTCCTTAAGAGATATAACACGCGAGAGTGAGACTAATGTGGATGATGATTCCTTTTCAATGGCTAGGATTAAAGATCAGGGATTGAAATGCGGTGTTGCTAGAGGTGAACATTTTGGAGGGCGCAGAAGAATGATGGTCAACCAGCATAGGACCGGTACTGTCAGCAGAAGTGTGATGGCGGATACACTCAAGGAGAGATCGGAGCAACTATGGATGTGTCCAGTTTGCAGTGATGATGATCCGACGACTAACTAACTAACTAACTATCACAATTAAGCTACACATGAACAGACTTTAACAAGATACTAGAGAGGAATATCACACTTAAGCCACACATGAACAGACTTTAACAAGATACTAGAGAGATGAATGCACGTAGAACCACAGCTCAACAACACATAAATGGCCTTCGAAAAAATGAAAGCTGTACAGATGCAATCTTCGCCGTCAAATACCTTTTAGCCGCTGAAGACGGATGTGTCGGGCCATTGGTGCAAATAAAACGGCGTCACAACGCATTTCCATTATCTGGACTACATCCTTCTGGACATCTGATAGGACCATGGTCTTGCTACAAGAGATATCCAGTAGGAGTTTGAGAATGAAGGCTGAAGAAGAAGAAGAAGAAAAACAACTTTTAGAAATAGGGACATAACATAGCCAAGACTTATATCTGGCTTTTGTGGACCAAGAGAAAGCTTTTGACAGAGTGGATAGAGCACAACTATGGATACAAACTAAAGACATACGGAGTCCCCAAACATATGATAAACCTATGTCAGAGCATATGCGTCAATAGTCAATGCCCAGTAAGAACAAGCACAGGTATATCTTGTAATTTCCACATTCACTCGGGAGTGAGACAGGGATGTGTACTATCCCCTCTTCTTCTTCATTCTTGATTAGGAACTGGCCTCACTGCACGTGGGATATTTCCATAAGTGCTCCACCTTCTGCTCCAGCAGCCATTCGAATCGATGGTGTTTCGAGTCTAATGCCGCTGAAACAGACGTCGACATCTGGGCACAACTCTCGACCTTGCGACAGGTTTCTTGTTGTTCCGTCCACCCACGTGCCCTTCCTAATTCAAACACAACGTCGGCCTGTCAGAACAACATGGTAGCTGTTATCGAAGGTTACGACTACGGGATTGTATAGATGACATGCCATGAAGCTTCTATAAGAAGATAACTTCAATATAACGGCATGTCATCTACTAATGTTTTCTGTTGCATGGGTGGTTTGTCTAGTGAGTCATTGGTGAGACCCACAGACGCAACGGCATCCCTTCTATTTTTACTAGCATACATAGATCACATCTGCAAAGCAGCAGAGACAACAGAAGAACACAATCTGAAGGATAACTCAAACGAATTGCCATTTGCAGACGATCAAACACTAATAACATCAGTAGAAGAGCAACTACAAAGATACATAGATAGATTACATCAAAGATGTCAAACCTTTAACATGAAATAAAAAATAAAAAAGACCGAATTAATGAAGATATGAAGAACAGTAAGAGGCACCAATATATATATATATATATGTATATAGACTTAAACAAGTGACAGAACTCACACATCTAGGAATCAATATAACAACAGACGACAGGAACAGCAAAGAAATACACAATAGATGTAGTAGAGGATACTAGTGAATATAATACCAATCTTCATAATCAAAAATTGTAGATTTAAACACAAAAATAACACTATTCAGAACTATTATTGTCAACACTGTGCTACCAATTCCAAACATGTATAACGACAGCACTAGAGAAATGCAAACATGTGCCAGCTGAAATGTCATGCTTGCGCACAATCCTAGGAATATCACTAAGAGACAGAGTGAGGAATGAGGTCATTAGACAGACAGCTTACAGCAGCAAACTGTGCTACACAGATACAGTGAAGGAAAACCTAGACGTCGACCACGAAAACGATAGACCACCGAAATAAAAGACCCTACAAATTCTACAATATACTCAGCACACACGGGGGCCGCCTCCAGATAACGCTCTAACCCCTGGCACTGAAAGACGCCAAAGGGTTTAGCGAATATATAGATATATAGGACCATCAAAATGAAACAAATTATTCTATTAAAACAAATAACAAATATAAAAGTTAATATAACAACAACAAAAAAGAAATTAATATATATTCTTGATCTTGATGCTAATATTTTATATAGATGGGTCATGTTTCAAATATTACCAGTTGGTGATTTCAAAAGTGAAGAAGATTTTAATTAACAATTTCTGGACAGCAAGAGGATGTATTGTTGAGTGCAATGTAAAATATACCTCAAAATGTCAAATAAATACAAGGAAATAACCCATTAGCTCCTGGAAAATTAAAAATAAATGAAGATGATTTAAGTGAGATTCAATTAAATTATTTAAAAGTAGAAAATAAAAATTTGGACAAACTGAAAAATTAATTTTAAATATAAAAGATAGAAAGAAATATGTTATTCATCATAAATTATTACATTAGTATGAATCTCTGGGATTAAAATTAATAAAAGTTCACATAACTATTTCATTTAAAGAAGAAGCTTGCTTAAAACCAGATATTGATTTAATACCGTACAAAGAAAGAAGGAAAAATCAGATTACGAAAAAAGATTTATTTAAGCTAATGAGTAGTGTTTTTCTATGGCGAAACAGTGGAAAATATTAGAAATAGAATCGATTAAAAATTTCTAAGTGATGACATACAAGTTAATAAATATACTAATATACACCCAACTTTGAAGAAGATGCTATAATATTCAATGAAAACTTATTTGATGTTATCAATAATGTAATATCTATTAGCTGTAATAATCCTATATTTACTGGAATGTGTGCTGTAGGTTATAGAAAATTATGAATTTGTGATTTTTATTATGAAACAATTACTGAATTATGGCCTGATAATAAAATAATTGGTTTCGATACAGATAGTTACTTCGTAAAAATAAAACATAATTTATTTATGAAGATACGAAACAAATATTAGAAAAATTAGATACAAGTGATTATACAAAAGAGCATCCATTATATTCTAAAAACCAAATAAAAACAGGTAAATTTAAAGATGAATTAAATGAAAAAAATAATGAGTGAAATAGTATTTCACAGAAGTTAAGCAAATTCATAATTAGTTGATGTAAAAGATAAAAGTAACTCAAAGAAATTCGTAGAAAAAATAAATAAACAAATCACATTTCAAGATTATAAAGATGTGAATACTGGAATAAAATACAATAAAATGCATACTTTAAATTCTAGTAATTATGAAATGTCTATAAATAAAAGATATTTTAGTGCATATGATGATAAAATAATATATATTTTAGCAGATAAAATAAAAAAACTCTTCCTAATTTACAAAAAAACGTGTTCCATTTACAAAGTATGTATTTCAAATGCTTGAAAGTATATCATTTGATTAACATTATTTTTATTCAACAACAGACAGTTTATTTCCATCAGATTGAACATTTTAATATTTTATCAGAAATAACAATACCTTAAGCTTTTGTTCCAGCAGCCACTATTTTATTAAATACATGTTTTACTTGAATATCTGTTGTATTATATTTTAATCTTTAACTGTGTTTACTAACATAAACAAAATTAAAGGATATACATTTTCATATTGCTTACAAGTTACATTTCAATTTCTGTCAAAATCATCAAGTTCATAAAATTTCTATGCTAAAATCGGAAGCATCTCTAGTGTCACCATGCGTCCGGGTTTCCCCGGACACGTCCTCTTTTTATGCCCCTGGCCGTGCGTCGGAGAGGCTTTCCTGAAAAATGGCTTTTGTCCGGGTTTTTCTCCGTCCCGGACTCTCCGTCCTCCCCCATTATCTCAGCAGCAACCCTAACTTGTTGAAGGTCATCAGTTCTTCGGAGAAATACGCTTGGGCTCAGCCACAGTTGGAATCTATGATTCCGACGTCAATTTCCTCAAATGCGGACGATTTTGTTGATAATGACTCAGAATGAGATACTTTCACTGTTTGGTAAACTTCAGTAATTTAGTTACTAACTTACTGTTTCTTTTCAGTCAGCTAGTGTGCTGCACTGAACACTCAGTTAATACAAGTTTATAATAAAATAAGAACAATATTTTATGTAGTTTAGCTTTAATTTTATTTGTACAACACTTAATATTGGTCATATTTGATGAAAATTTTGCGTGTTTTCTTTTTCCATCTGACAATTATGGTACCCCATACATTCTAAAAAACTGTTGATGACTACAAGATGAATTATAATCTACTTCTGGATGTCTTCTAGAATTTCAAGCTACATAAACATCTGTGAAGTCTACATGATCAAATACAGATGTGTGTTTGTATCTCGATCGGATTCTTGATTTGTTTGAAAAGCGATTATAATCCATCCTTGGCTTACTGAAGAACTTTTAACAAGATAATGTCCATGAGAAATTAGTAGATCCTGAACCACAAATAGAATGAAATTGTCTAAATCTAAATATAACATTAAATATTAGGCTAACCTTACTTTCTTTCATGTGATAAAGTTTATTCTTTTGTTCAAGAGATGAATCAACATGTGACATAAACTATGACAATACATCAACATGTGACATAAACTATGACAATATATCAATATGTGACATAAACTATGATAATCTATCAACATGTGACATAAATTATGATAATCTATGTAAAATCATTTGTCCATCTTCTGCCTTTATTGGCTGTAAATTACATCATGATTCTCATCATCAGATTTTCTGTTTACAGTTAAACAAATTGATTTTTAAATCCTTATCACTGTTTACAGTTAATTGATGTTTAAATCCTTATCACTGTTTACAGTTAATTGATGTTTAAATCCTTATCACTGTTTACAGTTAATTGATGTTTAAATCCGTATCACAGTTTACAGTTAATTTATGTTTAAATCCTTATCACTGTTTACAGTTAATTGATGTTTAAATCTTTATCACTGTTTTATTATCATCATCAGATTTTCTGTTTACAGTTAATTGATGTTTAAATCGTTTTAAATGTTTACAGTTAATTGATGTTTAAATCCTTATCACTGTTTAATTATAATCTTCTACAAAACCAAATTTGTGTTTTACGGGAACTCGAAAACTAAAAGTGTCTGTAGAAGCTGGTTCTTCAATAAGAACGTTGTGTCTAATTCCAACTCTCTACTGTTTGTAACTCTATCTGTTGTATCTGCTTCATGTTTATACCCACATACAATTTGAAACATGTACATTATAATCATGTGGATATTTTAACAATCCCAGTATTTTTGTTGCTTGTCCTAGGTGATTAACATTTTCTATTTCTGGTCAAGATAATTCATATCTTATATTCCGAAACATATGAATTCACCCATTATATCACATAAACATTTTATATTATATATATATATATATATTAACATATGAATACCTAACTGTTTTGATAAATCTTCCTGCAATAATTAATTAACTTTCACTAGGATGGGTAAATAAATCTTGTGCTTCTATCATTATTCTTATTTCTTCCCCACTTTACGGCTGAAAAACATATGGAAAAACAACAAAATAGAAACGAAAGTGCTAATGTTACGAACTTTTAATTTTCCGGTTGCAACATACGGCTGTGAAACATGGACTCTAAGTAAAACAGCGGCAAAGAAGATCAACGCCTTCGAGCTGAAATGCTACAGAAAGATACTTAGAATATCATGGAAGGATAAAATCAGAAACTCAGATATTATAAACACACTGAATATTCCAGAGTGTTGGTTACTAAACACAATAACAAAAAGAAAACTACGCCTGTTTGGTCATATAAAGAGACATAACTGTTTAGAAAGACAAATAATGGAAGGAAGAGTACCTGGGAAGAGGAGAAGGGCAGACCAAGAAGACGATGGACTGACGACATTAAAGATAATATGAATACATCGCTAGAAAATGCAAGCCACATCGCCCAAGACAGAGAGAGGTTCAGAAAGTTCATTGGGAAGACAACGTTCTGGAAGGAATACGTCACATGACACTTCCCCACTTTTACGTTTTGTTGTGCCAGAAACAGGACTGTATTTATGAACTTCATTTATTTTCTATACTTTCATCGATTTTAAAGTTTTCATTCATTTGTAAAATTTCTTCGACATTTTTTTAGCAGAAAAAGTGTGTATTTTATCAATATAAATGTTCATTTATTCATCTGTAACTGGAGAAGTAAATCCTACACGTTTTATGGTATAGAAATAATGGAATATAATAGAACGAAAAATAATCCCTTCATTATTATTAGGATCTTTGAATACATATAGTCCTTCTGGTATTTTGTGAATTATGTTGTTTCCTTCTGGTTTATATTTTATTATTATTATAAAATCAAATGGAGGATTGGGTAACTGTTGGTCTTGTTTGATATAGGTTCTTAAAATGTGTCATTATGGTTCTCAAAAATGCACTTCTTCTTCTTCTGCGTTCGTTCTCAAACTCCTGCAGATTAGCAGGATGTAGTCCGGAAAATGGAATGCGTTGTGCCATGGTTTACAGTATTGCTGCGATATCTGCACCTTTCGGCCTGACACATCCGACTTCAGCGTGGCTTTGGGTCCACTGGCCCTATATGGGATGGCACAGCCAACTCCATCCCATAACCTCATATAAAATGCACTGTTTCATCATCTGGACTACATTAATTCTACCCTCAATTGTAATAGTTCAACCTGATGGAAAACCATCAATAACTTCACTATCTTCCACAAATTCTGTATCAAACAACAGAACTGCAGTGTTCTTTGCCTCAGTATTAGAATTTCTAAGATAATAATCTGATTTCCCATCTCTTACCACTATTGGTGACGTTTTATAATTCGCATTAGGAAGTAAATATGCATGAATTTTTCCTGAATGAAATATTTTGTGTACGAAATGACTACAATCTCTAGTTGATGTATACATTGCAATCAATTTAATATCAATATCTCATTCATATTTTGCAGCTAATGTAAACCATTTGTTGTTAGAAAATACTAATTCTATGTTAGTGTCTTTTTTTTAATTTTCAGGTAACTTGAAAATATCTTTATTGATTTTCTGGTAAATCAGGTGAAAAAATCTGCTCTGTAATATATCCCTCCTTCATTTAATTGAAGACAATAGTATCCATCTTTTCTACATTTGTTACTAAACCCATCTACATTTTCTAAATCATGTAAATTATAAGCATGTCAAGATATTGGTTGAATTATGTTTACAGACGGTTCCTCACCCATTGAGCCAAAAATAACAGCAGACATCTTTAACACGAGTAAAATTGTGAAAAGTTTTAGTTTTCGATAAATATTTTATTTCAGTATCAGTTACAGGTTTAGTTGTTCGTCTTAAACGACAAATATAATTTTAAAAAATCATGAATTTTAATAGTAGACAATTTGATTGTTTTGTTTCCTACTTGAGTTATTTCTATTCCAGGTGTAATAAATCTAACTTTATATTTTGTTGTTTCTTCTTTTATTAGCGTGATTTGAAAAATAAATTTAGAATGACTTGAGATTGAGATTAATAAACCTGGTAATATTTCCTTTTCCTCACTGGACGTTCCACGAATAACTCCATCCATTATAATTGTTGAAGTAACAGGAGTGTCCCTAATAAACTTCATCTGGACCTCAACTTCATCAAAGAATTCAAGATAGTTTCCTTTTGTTTATGTGAAACAATACAATATTTTAAATTATTACCGTACAATAAAACTGCAGTACTAACTAACTTTCCGGCTGGTAGAGAAATAAAACGTCCTATTTTTTTGCCATAATTAATCATTTTCATTTGACCTTCACGTCTTGAACATGTAATGTTAGATAATTTCATATCTACACTCCAATCATACTTTACAGGTATTGGAATCGTTGTGTTTCTCTTAAATAGAAATGTTAAAGGTGTGTATTCTATCCATCATGGGGCATATCCTTCAGTAATTCGCGTCCAACGTATATTCCTTTATCTGAAAGCTTATCGAAAAACGATATTTCGAATACGTAAAATATTAAAATATAATCGATGATTTAGTTAATGATTATAATATCTCACAGAACATACTTGTATCAAAATGGCTGCTGGTGAAACTAGTAACAAAATAACGAAGAGGAAGTAATTCAAAATGTATACTCTCAAGAAAATGTATACTCTCAAGAAAATGTATACTCTCAAGAAAGTGTATACTCTCAAGAAAATGTATACTCTCAAGAAAATGTATACTCTCAAGAAAATGTATACTCTCAAGAAAATGTATACTCTCAAGAAAATGTATACTCTCAAGAAAATGTATACTCTCAAGAAAATGTATACTCTCAAGAAAATGTATACTCTCAAGAAAATGTATACTCTCAGGAATATGTATACTCTCAAGAATATGTATACTCTCAAGAAAATGTATACTCTAAAGAAAATGTATACTCTCAAGAAAGTGTATACTCTCAAGAAATTGTATACTCTCAAGAAAGTGTATACTCTCAAGAAAGTGTATACTCTCAAGAAAGTGTATACTCTCAAGAAAATGTATACTCTCAAGAAAATGTATACTCTCAAGAAAATGTATACTCTCAAGAAAATGTATACTCTCAAGAATATGTATACTCTCAAGAAAATGTATACTCTCAAGAAAATGTATACTCTCAAGAAAATGTATACTCTCAAGAAAATGTATACTCTCAAGAAAATGTATACTCTCAGGAATATGTATACTCTCAAGAATATGTATACTCTCAAGAAAATGTATACTCTAAAGAAAATGTATACTCTCAAGAAAATGTATACTCTCAAGAAAATGTATACTCTCAGGAATATGTATACTCTCAAGAATATGTATACTCTCAAGAAAATGTATACTCTAAAGAAAATGTATACTCTCAAGAAAGTGTATACTCTCAAGAAATTGTATACTCTCAAGAAAGTGTATACTCTCAAGAAAGTGTATACTCTCAAGAAAGTGTATACTCTCAAGAAAATGTATACTCTCAAGAAAATGTATACTCTCAAGAAAATGTATACTCTCAAGAAAATGTATACTCTCAAGAATATGTATACTCTCAAGAAAATGTATACTCTCAAGAAAATGTATACTCTCAAGAATATGTATACTCTCAAGAAAATGTATACTCTCAAGAAAATGAAACATTTGAAACCCAAATGTTTAGTAGGTGATAGATTAAGAATAACAAAAAAGAAACATCTTTTTTGAGAAAGTTTATTTACCAAAATAGGCAACATAAGTATTTGTTATTGATAAAGTAAAATATAAACAAATCCTGTTACTTATAAAATTAAAAATATGGAAGACAAGAAATTATAGGTTATTTCTATGAAAAATAATTACAGAAGAACACATTTTAAAAACAGTTGTAACAGAGTATATGTTTTTAAAAACAGTTGTAACAGAGTATATGTTTTTAAAAACAGTTGTAACAGAGTATATGTTTTTAAAAACAGTTGTAACAGAGTATATGTTTTTAAAAACAGTTGTAACAGAGTATATGTTTTTAAAAACAGTTGTAACAGAGTATATGTTTTTAAAAAGATGTTTTAGCAGTATATATTTAAAATGAAGAAAATGGAAGGAAAAATTATAAATGAAATTACTGAATTGTTAAATAAAGTTAAATATTTCATACATGAAGATAAAATAGATGAACTTAAGAAAGCATTTAAACAATTGGATAAAAATAATAAAATATCATTAATATTGAATGCAATAACCCTGCAGTATTAACTGGGGTGCGTAATGAGAAAAAAGTTCCATTAGATTGGGAGATAAGACTGAAAATAAAACATTGTATTAGTAAATGAAGAATTAACAAACTTGAAAAGGAAATGTAAAATATTGATAAGGATGGTCATCGTGAAAGTTTAACAATGGAATAAATTGTTGAAGTGTATACAATATTTACAAATTATTTAGATATTAATAAGAGAAGATATCAAACGTTTGTATTCACCTATTGGTTCTTATTTGACTATTCTTCAATCAAATTTTGAAACAGAACCGAGTTTCTTAAGCTAAAATAGAATTCTATAGAAGATCAACAACACTGACAGATTATATATGATTTTATAATGCATGTAATCAGTACCACACATTTTATTGTGTAATTAAAATATAGATAAATTATTAAAAATTATAAAGATATTATCTACCTATTAGAAAGTTGACATATAAACCATTGAAACTATCTACCTTTTAAAAAGTCGACAAATCGACTACTAAATTTATTTTTGTATAAAATGAAAAAATATGATATTTTTTTTTTAACTACTGAAATTGCAGACTATTCGAATTACTGATTTTAATCCACTTCCTCTTGGAAATAATTGTTCTACTAGAAATTTGACTTGTCTGGGAGACTGTTTGGGGGGTCTCTTTGGATCTTTGCTGGAGGAAATATTTTATTTATAACATTTTTACTAGATTTTTTTTAGATAACTTCTTGCCTAATTATGTAGCTGCTTTCTTGTTATATTGCGATTTCGTTTGCAGTACATTGAGCAACTTTACTAGTAAATGCTGACAAAGAGTCAAAAAATCCATCTCGACTAAAATATTTCATTTTCTTTTATTCTCATAACTAAAGGCAGTGTATCTATTTTTAATGTTTTTTTGTGTGTGAGTTTTTTAATTGCTTTTTGATCAATATCTTCTCGTAACTCACGTGGGAGACAGGTTATGGAGTTCTACTGAATAAGGACTGACACACTATCACTGTCGGATGCTTACATGAAATGATATATACAACACAACACAGAATATATGGTTGCACAACCGGTCGCTCAATCTTAGGCCAATTTCACCAATGACAAGTGTTGCAACGACCGCGTGAGCAACGAACGGTACCGAAATGGTTAGAAGCAGAATACCTGAAGTGGATGTGGACCAAGATGTCCTTCAGATTTTTGTCGCGCCTATAGGCCACCAGAGGTAAGTTGTGGAAAGCGACACGGGTGTCAGGATCAGATTGGAGAAGAGAATAATGTTTAAGCAGGATGCGACGGACAGTAGAGTTATGGGGATAAAAGGTAAGAACAAGTTTAACTCTATCAGGGGAGGAGAAAGAACCCTGGGAATTATTCAAGGTATCAAGGCGAGATAGCTGGCGTACACGGAGCCAAGCCGATGAAAGAATGCTGTCAGGGAAGGAGCGTCTACGGAAGAACTCAATCATCTCAGAGGATTTGTCGAGAAAATCGTCGTCATCGCTACATAAGCGACGAAGGCGAAGAAGCTGTGAGTAAGGTAGAGAGTTACGACAGGCGGGAGGATGAGAAGAAGTGTAGAGCAGAAAGCCATGTGCATCAGTGGGTTTGTAGTAGACTGATGTGCTGAGGTATAGGGGATGAATAGTGACAATGATGTCCAGGACGTGGGCAGAGGTAGTGGAGATGTTAGATGTGAATTTAATAGCTGGGCTGAAATTGTTGATGAAGTTGATGAAGCGAGACAATTCCGTTTCTGTCATGTCAGTAATACCTACCCCATCATCAATGTATCTATGGAAAAGAGATGAGAATGGGCCATCGTAAGCCGACCAAACTAGATGTTCTAGATGTCCCTCTAGATACAACCTTTTATTGATTATCATCTAGTATAACAGACATCTCAGTAACTACAATCATGTGCCCTGCTTATTTCAATGCAAGAGAGCATATATTTATAGTATACCTGTGGACTCTAATGTGCAACTATTTGGTTCTGATTGCCCGTTAGGCGGCACCTTCTATTGAACGATTTTGTCTTTTTATTTCTTCTCTTATTGGTTTAATGTTATTATAGTATTTATCACCTGTACCTGAATTTGCTGTTTTGTATTTGTATCATTTCTAGTCCACAAAGCACCTGTTGTATTTACTATTTCTTTATATGTGTTTCTGTCATTTTCTGTATAATTTTGTTGATATTTACTAGTTATTAATTCAAGAAATCCAGGAGATACTTTGATATTTATTTCCATCTCTGATAATTTCACTGTTAGCATCAAGTATGGTTTTTTTTATTTCCTATATGTAATTTCCCGCTAGAACTATAAAAACCACATAAAGTTTCTCGAATCGTAAGTAATTTTGTTGCTAATGACATTGTAGATAGTCTAAAGCTAATTGTTTTGGTCTTTCCGAGATGGATTTTAGTTTAGATTCAGCTGATGTCTGTTGACTTTCTATTATGGGGAAAACATTTTTGTCATCTCTCTTTTCATTTCAATATAACTAAGATTATTTAGCTGAATATTACTTTTTCTTTGATGTAATTCATCAACAAACTGTTGTCATTTTATTGGATCTAAGATTTTTAAGAAAGACAGTTTCAATAACTAATTTTAAATTTTAATCGCATCTCAAACTGGAAGTGTATGTTTATTGTTGTAAAAAATGTTTTTAATGAGCTCTTGTGTTTTTTTAAATTTGTATTTTTCTCAAGATTGTTACTTCAACTACGCGTTCATAATTATTACAAGACAGCGTTTCACCATCGGTATCAGAAACAATGAAGATCTAAAGCAAATTGCAATGAAAAGCAAGACATGGAAATCTATGACATTCGCTCTATGTGCCGTGTTTCGCCCTAGAGGAATAACTAACTATGCGTTCATGATGTCTTATTGCAACTAAAATGTCCATATACTTCGTTTCTTTTTCTATAAAAAAAGTTTAAATTCTTCTTCAGATATTCTTCCATCTTCAAGTGCTTTGGAGATATGATTGTGTATTGTATTCGGTTTTGGAGATATGATTGTGTATCGTATTCAGTTTTGGAGATATGATTGTGTATCGTATTCAGTTTTGGAGATATGATTGTGTATTGTATTCAGTTTTGAATCTAATAAAACACAACAGTCTATGTTTATCAGCTTTATGTTGTAGTATATTATTTATACATTTTAAAATAATACTTTCTGCTCCCAAACCTAATGCTGTAATTTCCATTCCTAAAACAACTGATGCAGCTACAATTGTTGGTAATAAACCAACTCCAACCACTACCGCCACAATTGCGGCAGCTGCTACAACTCGACACGTTCCATTACAAACTGATACAGATTGTGTGTATGTTTTCAATGTCTTTCGTCTTTCGTCTTTCGTCTATCTTCTTTCTGTTTCTCAAAACTGTTTTGAATATCCAGAATCTGGTGAATTCTATGACTATTAGCAATTTTGTGAAACAACATCATGTTGTGCTGGGGGCAGAGGGTAGTCCATGATAAATGGTTATAATTTCTTTTGTTTCCTCCATTTTTATATGCTAAAATAAATTATTCGAGTCTATGTTCCTTAAAACAGAATTTTAGAAACAGGAATGTTATTAGTTAAATCACCTACAAATTCATTACCATTGTATATACTTCCTTCTCTAGATTCATATAAATCATCACCGTATGACTCTAACCCGCTAGCATATAAAACATCACCGTATTACTCTAATCCGCTAGCATATAAAACATCACCGTATTACTCTAATCCGCTAGCATATAAAACATCACCGCATTACTCTAACCCGCTAGCATATAAAACATCACCGTATTACTAATCCGCTAGCATATAAAACATCACCGTATGACTCTAATCCGCTAGCATGTAAAACATCACCGTATGACTCTAATCCTGTGGCATGTAAACCATCACCGTATGACTCTAATCCGCTAGCATGTATCTGCCTTCAATAAAGACCTTTTCCATCTGATTCAATTTGACAAAAACAACCACCTTTTGTTAAATATATTCCGTTCCCTATAGTAGGACGAAGACGGTTTCCAATAATTTTTCAAACACCACTAGACGCTACGCCTGTTAAATGTTTCCATTCATAAATGTTTTGCAGCGGCATGAACTGCTGTTCTCAGTAATGGTCAAGCCAAATCAGCTAAGAATATGCTTTCAATTTTCATTTTGTGTTTTATTTGTTTTACACTCAAAATAATATCAGCTCCTTTCTGTTGAGCAAATCCTTTTTCTATTGTGTTTGTCTTTCCGTTAATGCTAAACCATCATTACCTCTGTGATTTATTGTAAATGTAACAGGCGTTTTATTATTTAAAGCTCTTTATATATTTGTTCTTTCTGATTGTCTGAAATATTTAATGTTACTTCTTCATATGTCGCCATTTTATAGGAATACATTTCTCTAATATGAAATGTTATGCTAACAATTTCTCCTCTTAAATTTAAAAGTTTGTTATTATGGTCTGTGATTTATAATTTTACATAATTTATAGTTATTGATATATAGAAGATACACGAGATTATGTGGTGGTTCAACAATTTTATGTTCTGGTCCCCACTTCTGGAAAACAGACTAAATAACACGAATTGTGGACCCATTAATATTATTTTCTTTTATGACATAGATAGACAAAACGCACAAAAGATGTTCTACAAGAAATTATAAAACATGAGAAATAAAATATATATATATGAACCAACAGAAAAATATCACGATCAACACGGCAACATACTAAATAAGCCCCAAGAAATCATAGAAAGAAGGAACAATTACTTCAAATAACTGTTAAACTTAAAGGAAGGAGAACAGATCACAACAATAAATACAATAGAAGAATCCCTAGAACCATACATCCTGAAATCTGAAATTGAAGACGCAGTTAAACATGCACCAAATAAATCACGAGTAATATACGGCATAATTATGGAACGGAATTAATACAAATTATAACAGTCACCGGTATAAAGTGGCTACACAGACTGTTCAGTGTGATATGGAAGACACAAAAGACAATACAGGAGAGCAATACAGCGGTGATTGTTCCCATCTGGAAGAAAAAAATGTCAGTAAGAGGTACTGCACTAAGTTTAGAGGCATATCACTCTTACGCCACATAGGACAACATCTTTAGCACGATACTAGAGAAGAGGATGCGCACATATATAGAACCACGGCTCAACAACACGCAAATGGGCTTTAGGAAAAATAAAAGCTGTACAGATGCAATCTTCGCCCTCAAACAACTTGCAGAAAGAGAGATGGAACATAACCAAGATTTATATTTGGCTTCCGTTGATCAAGATAAAGCCAATGACAGAGTGGGTAGAGCACAATTATAGATAACATTACAGAACATATGGAGTTCCACAACATCTGATAAGTCTATGTCAGAACATATACGTCAATAGTCAATGCGCAGTAAGAACGAGCACAGGTACATCCACTTATTTTCAAATTCACGAGAGAGAGAGAGAGAGAGAGGGAGGGATGTGTACTAATGTTTATAACATCCATAGATCACATCTGCAAAGTAGCAAAGACAACGGAAGAAAACAATCTGAAGAATAACATAAACCAATTGCTATTTGAAGACGACCAGGCACTAGTAGCATCATCAGAAGAGCAACTACAAAGACAAATAGACAGATTACATCAAACATGCCAAACCTTTAACATGAAGATAAATATAGAAAAGACATAAGTAATGAAGATAGGAAACACAGAAAGAAACACCAATCTATATATTGGAAACAACAGACATAAACAAGTGACAGAATTCACATATCTATGAAGCAATATAGCAACACACGGCAAGAGCAATAAATAAACACTTACAATATGTTGTAAAGCATACCAAGCCCTAGGGCAAATGACAGCAATCTTCAAAATCAAAAATGTAGATTTAAACACCAAAATAGCACTATTCAAAACGATTATTATTGAAACGCTCAGCTACAAAGCCAAACATGGACAAATGACAGCACAACACAAACGTAAACCTGTAACAGCTGAAATGGCATGGTTAAGCAGAATCCTAGGAATATCGCATACCACAGCAAGCTCTGCTACACGGATACAGCTAAGGCAGAACTAGAGGCCGACCACGTAAACGATCTTCTTTCTTCTTCTTTCTGTCCTCATATACCTTTCGATGTTGAGGGGAGAGTGAGTGTACGGTCTTTTGCCCTTCTATTTGCCTCTTCCGCTGTTATATTTCCGAGTGTCTCTAATACACTATCTATCCACCTTTTACGAGGGCGTCCAATAGGTCGACTGTTTTCGTATCGTTTGTTAAGTGTTTTTTGGATAATATTTTGCTCTTTCTGTCTGGTTATGTCGAAAACGATGGACCACCGAAACAAAAGAGGCGACACATTCCACAATATACTCAGCACTCACGAGGACCATCACCAGAGAACTTTTCTACCCCTGACGCTGAAAGGCAAAAAAGCGTTTAACAAATAGATAGATAGACAGACAGACAGAGAGACAGACAGACAGACAGACAGACAAACAGGCAGGCAGGCAGGCAGACAGACAGAGACAGACAGAGAGACAGAGACAGACAGACAGACAGACAGACCGACCGACCGACAGACAGACAGACAGACAGACAGACAGACAGACAGACAGACACTACGAATATTTACATTATGTTCTGATTCATGAGTACCAGCTTCATAAACTTCGTGATTCCAAATTAGCAAGTGTATTCTTGACTTTGTCCCTCGATGAGTTTTTAATCTATCAGTTTTTTGTGTGCATTTAAAACTCATCGCAGGACAAATAGGTCGGCTAAATCAACTCATCAAAAAACAAAAATTGTGGACTTAGCCAATTCACCTAACGTAATTACTTTAAATGGACAACAACTTGAAAAGGTACACAGATTCTCCTATCTAGGAAGTAAATTAACACTCGACGGTGATGTCATGCCAGAAATTACACCTCGCATTGCACTAGCATCAAGTGCATTTAACAGACTGTCTAATATCTGGAAGTCAAAGTCAATCAGCACACGCACGAAAATGCGCTTATTTAATTCCTGCGTTATTCCGTTGCTATCATATGGATGTGGGAGCTGGAAAAGCTCTTTATCTTCAGAAAAGAAATTACTGAGTTTCGAGAACAAATGTCTTCGTAGGATAACTAACACCCATTGGAGTGAATTCAAATCGAATGATAAAATCAGAGAAGAGACATCAAAATTTCATCACAGATGTTATCAGAAAACGCCGTTTGTCCTGCATCGGGCATGTCCTACGCGCAGACATCAACAGAATGCACCACCAATCTCTTGAATGGATACCTACAGGCAAAAGAGCAACGGGTAGACCAAAAGACACACTCAGAAGAACAATACTTAGAGAAAGTAAAACAACCAATATTCATACTATTCAAGAACTGCACAGAATAGCTTTGAACAGATAGAATTGGAGAGATCTAACCTCTGCTCTATGCGCTAACTTCAGCGCAAAAGGAAGATGAATGAATGAATGCATTCTTTTCTTTAAAGATTGCTGAATAGTTTAGTTTAATAATCGTAATCGATTTCTGAAAGTCATTGTTTTCTTCGATACATATATATATATATATATATACCAAAGCGAGCTTTCTGTGGAGCAAGTTTACCATTAACAACTATGGCTTCAGATTTTTGGTACAAGCTAGGATCAATCGTACTGTGTATTTTTACATGTATTTTTTTTTAAAGCGTATGTACTTTCTGGAATAAATATTTTATTCCATGTTTTCCATTATCTTTAGAATATTGATAGATATTATTTTCTGTATGAATGTTGAGAAAAGAATAATGCGTTTCTAAATTAACTAATGCAATCTCATCATGTTTATCACTACCTAGTTATAATGGTGGATTAATTGCAAGTATACAATTTGTTGTGTCGCTTGATAATCTGAGTTGACTGTTTAGGATGTAAATACTTTCTATTTTTTAATATTTAACAAAAAATCTCCTCCATTTTTACGACGAATAAAATTGTTATTGCTAACCATCATCTGGAAGAAAGAGTGTATTCAGCTTACCCTTTATATTAAAGAAAGAGTGTATTCAGCTTACCCTTTATCTGGAAGAAAGAGTGTATTCAGCTTACCCTTTATCTGGAAGAAAGAGTGTATTCAGCTTACCCTTTATCTGGAAGAAAGAGTGTATTCAGCTTACCCTTTATCTGGAAGAAAGAGTGTATTCAGCTTACCCTTTATCTGGAAGAAAGAGCGTATTCAGCTTACCCTTTATCTGGAAGAAAGAGTGTATTCAGCTTACCCTTTATCTGGAAGAAAGAGTGTATTCAGCATACCCTTTATCTGGAAGAAAGAGCGTATTCAGCTTACCCTTTATCTGAAAGAAAGAGTGTATTCATCTTACCCTTTATCTGGAAGAAAGAGCGTATTCAGCATACTCTTTATCTGGAAGAGAGAGCGTATTCAGCTTACCCTTTATCTGGAAGAAAGAGCGTATTCAGCATACCATTTATCTGGAAAAAAGAGCGTATTTAGCATACCCCTATAATTTCTGTTATATTTACCACGAGAGTTATCTATAACAATAAAACTCTAAGGTTTTTCCGAACACTTTTTACACAGCTTTTTAAATTAGAAATGTTTTTGATTGTTAAACCTTTTTATTTGAAATGGTTTTGAGCTAGATAAAAGTAATCAACATGACTATGTCTACCTCTAACATAGTCATCCTTACATTTATTTTTTTTTCTAAAAGTAAATCATTAAGTTTTTATATTTCGGTTCTTTCGGACCCGGAACCTCTGTTGCATTTTCATAAAAACAATATTTCATTGTCATCGAAGATTTATTGTAATAACGTTTTCCTGTTTCTTGTAGACGTCGATGAGGTTAAATATTGTTCTCTATACAGTAATCTTCGTGATTACAACAGTTTGATATAATTTCTTTTGATATTTTGTTCAAATCATGTTTTAACTGTTTTATATTTGGGTTGAAATAGATATGTTTCAAAGACCTGAAGATTATCATAATCCATCAATCCGTGTTTCTAAAATAGGTTTAAAAGAAGATTTGTTTTTCCACATGCAGATTTACCTACTATTATAATGATGATATGTTTTGTCTATAAAGGAGTGTTGCTTATTTTGTATACGTTTTCATTCCATGATAAATCAGTAATATCAATTTTAAAGGGATCAAAATACAAAGTTTGAGACTCCCTGAAATCATAATGCAGGAACGGGTTTTTCCGTAACGGCATGCAAGTATAGAAATCAATCGCTTACACCGCTAGTTACTGATTCGTTCAAGCATAACGTATCTACTGGCATTCTTCTATTATACAATTATTGAGGATTAAATGCGGTTGAAAAACAAACATAAGATGAGCATGCACCTATTTTTGAAATTGATTTTTTCATTAGACGGGTTAGCTGATTACAGACGCTTTCGGGATCTTAAAAAAATCTGCGATTAAACACACGTCAGTAAAATTTGTATACAAACATTAAACATTGCAACATATCCGCTCAAGGAGGAACACAGTTTTAATGTGTTGTCATTCGTTAAGAAATCTCTTACAGCTAAACTTTTTTTACGAGGGTGTTTCTACTTTTGCAAATCGCTCATTTAGGATCGCAAAAGTCAAATACATGAAACATGATAACAAATATAATACAGAGGAATATAAGAAGAAAAATAAACAAGCAACGTATAATTGTAAGAGAAATGGTTTAATGAACAATGTCAGTCAGTCAGTTCCTCTTTTGCCAAGTTTGGCACATAGGGCGGATGTTTTAGTTCTCCATGCCTGTCGGTCAGTTGCCAAGGATTGCAAGTCTTGTTCATTTATGCCTGTTGATTTTAATTCATTCATAAATGTTCTACTGAGCGTTTATTTTTGTTGGTCTTCCCTGTTTTCTTTACCCGTCTGGGGTCCACATAAGGCTTGTCGTGGAATTATGTCTTCCTTCATTTTAAGTACGTGGCCGATGTATGTCCAGCGGCGTTTACTCATGATGTTCGTCACATATTCTTGTTTTGTCTCCTCTCTTAGTATGTCGTTTGATTTGACGTCTTTCCAATTAGTATTTGTGATTTTTCTGAGGCATCTACTCTCGACGGCAACTAACTTCTTATCCATTATTGCGGTAGATTTCCAACTTTCACATCCATATGTCAATAATGGATCACACTTGCATTGAATAGTCGCAGTTTCATGTGACGATCTTCGATCTCCAGATGTTTGTAAGTTTGTTGAAGGCGTTGGCGGCGAGAGCGATTAGAGTCTTGATTTCTGAGTTGGTATCACTGTCTGCTGTTATCTTGCTTCCCAAATATACGACATTTGAAATTTTGTCTAGTATATTGTCATCTAGTTTAATTGATTCTGTAAGGCCGGTTTAAGTAATGAACAATGTAAACAAATATAAACACCTTATAATAAAGACACAAAAACCATACATAAAAGAATTAGCGAAGTTACTGGTAGAAATACAAAATATAACACAGGATGCTTGAAATCTAAAAATGGCAAAATGCTTCTAAAGAAAGACGACATTTTAAAAAAGATGGACAGAATACATAGAAGAGCTTTATGGAGAAGGAAGACCAGAAGTAATAGAAAATACAATAAATTGTGAGGGACCACCAATACTAGAAGAGGAAATTATAGATGTTATAAAACACATGAAATAAGGGAAAGCAACATGCGCTGATACTATTTCCGTGGAAGAACTAGAGGCGCTGGAAGACATCGGAATAAAAGTAATAACAAAATTATTTAATGATGTTTATGACTAGTTATTTACCTGATGACTTTCTAAAATCAACATTTATAGCGTTACCAAAGAAACAGGCAGCAATATAATATGAAGAATATAGAACAATTAATCTTTCCTGTCACATAACACACATTTTGTTAAGGATTATTATGAGAAGAACAAGAGAGAAAAATAAAAAGAGGAAATAGCGGATGAACACTTTTGATTTAGTTAGTTAGTCGTCGGATCATCATCACTGCACACTGGACAAGTTCATAGTTGCTCCGATCTCTCCTTGAGTGTATCCGCCATTACACTTCTGCTGACAGTACCGGTCCTATGCTGGTTGACCATCATTCTTCTGCGCCCTCAAAAATGTTCCCTTCTAGCAACACCACATTTCAATCCCTGATCTTTAATCCTAGCCATTGAAAAGGAATCATCATCCACATTAGTCTCACTCTCGCGTGTTATATCTCTTAAGGAGTTCAAAACGTCAGCGTGATCCATTGCCCCATCGCCCTGTGTCACAATGCCAGTTGATCCACTCTTTCATTGCCTCGAACGCCCACATGTCCCAGCACGAAAGTAAATGTAACCACTTTCAGGCTCGCTTTTCTCAAGGCCTCAATCCACTGTTCGCGAACGAGACCCACTTGTACCTTCTTAATCATACTTATAGAGTCACTCAAGATGCAGACCTGCGTTACCTTCTATGTGCATAGCCACTCAAATGGCCTGGTCACCGCCATAGTTTTTTGAAGGGAAAGGAACACAAAACGTCATATATACATTCTTAAAATTGTGCGCAGTATATACTGGCAACAAGAAACTGGATCCATGAAAGTGGATAATAAAACTTGGAAGTAAACAGAAATAAAACAGGATGTACTCCAGGGATGTGTATTGTCACCAGATTTATTTTCTCATTACAGCGAGAATATCTTGAGATCAATTAAGAGTATGACAGGTATTAAAATAGTAGGACACAATATTAATAATCTACGATATGCAGATGGTACTGTATTGATAACAGAAAGCCAATAACATCTCCAA
Source organism: Meghimatium bilineatum (assembly GCA_034231615.1). Lineage (NCBI taxonomy): Eukaryota > Metazoa > Mollusca > Gastropoda > Stylommatophora > Philomycidae > Meghimatium > Meghimatium bilineatum. Next base: position 2,942,276 of record CM067300.1, on the reverse strand, counting down.
GATCTGTTAAACAGGACGGTGATAAAAAGTGAACAAAAAGTTCTTAGTTTAAACACACACAAAACAGACAGAGACAATGATAATATCAGGAAATAGTTCCACACCAAATAGTAAAATAGTATTAAATGAGAAAAACTTAAAGCAGGTGAATAGTTTCAAATATTTAGGAACATTAATCACTTCAGATGCTAAATGCAAGACCGAAATTATAAACAGAATAGGACAAGGAAAAGCAGCATTCCATAAAATTAAAAAATATCCTATGCAACAAGTCCATATCGATGGATACTAGAAAACGTGTCCTCAAATGCTACATTGAACCAGTGCTACATTATGGAAGTGAAGCATGGACAATAAATAAGAAAGCCATCACAAATATCAAATAATAAGAAAAAGACAATCAACATTTATTGGGCACATAATAAGAAGAGGAGGTATTGAGAATATAGTGACAACGGGAAAGATAGAAGGGAAAAGATGAAGGGAAGAACCAGAGAAAAGGTATTGAACAGTCTAAATGGCTTCGATTGACGACACCAACAGAGATGATGACATATATGGGAGATCAATGTACATGGAGAAATATGATGGCCGACACTATTCGGCACGGCACTTGATGATGCTGATGATGATGAAAGTGAAATATGTGGGTGTCAGTTTCACTTTGTTTTCAGTTAGAACTCAAAGATACTAACAAAAGCTAAGCCGAGAACCTCCCCACACTTCCACTATCACAGGAGATATTTTCTATATTCTTAATATCTTCATTATCTCCATCATCATAGTCATCATTATCTCCATCATCATCATATTCATCATTATCTACATCATCATCATATTCATCATTATCTACATCATCATCATATTCATCATTATCTCCATCATCATCATCTCTACCATCATCTCCGTCATCATCATCATCATTAACGATTAGAGAGATGACATGACTATCTTATATCCATGACCACATTTTTGTTGTGCTGAATAATCAAGTGTCTTGCCGTCACAGACACCGAACATCTTATTGTATAATCCTCTATTGAACACCCGAATAACGTCAACACTTACTTCTAATCAAGTGTCTTTCCGAAGACATCGAGTGGACATTTTACAGTCGCTAATCTCAAGCAGACGACAAAACCTTTCTTGGCTTCAATCAAGAACATCGATTATTTTAAAACATCATTACTGATCGCTTGGAATACCTGAATACATGCATGGATGCTAAGAGAAAATCGATAACACAACGGATCGCCGACGGTGACGCTGTTGCCGTGATGTTTAGTAGACATTTAGCAAAAAAACGAACACAGGAGGGAAGATGGAGATACTCTAGAATAAAGAGTAATTAATGAGTTAGATAGAGAGAGAAGAGAAGAGAACAGACAAAAACACATACAATAGTTCACTGAAGAAATAAATAATTCAGCCAGCAGTATGTCATCAGGTATGGATGCAAAATATGGACACTGAATAAAATATTGTCCAAAAGAATAACATCATTTGAATTAAAGTGCTGCAGAAGAGTTCTGAGAATATCATGAACACAGCAAAGAAAACAAATCAGTGACACTAAGCACAATCAGTGTCCAATAGGGCTGGCTTCTGGACACCATATTAAAGAAAATGCTAGGTTTTTTCTCTCACATTAAGAGACATGACGGTATGGAGAAAGTGTTATTGGAGGGGATAATACAAGGTAACAGAGGTAAATGCTGACCAAGACGCCGGTGGACAGAAGATATACATGAATACCTGCATATCTCCCTAAAGAAGACGGCGTGACAACTTGCTCAAGACCCGAGATCCACAGATTCAATAGATCCATGAGGAAGACTATGTTATGGAAAGAATACGGCACATGATGATGTGTATGTTCTGTGTGGCGTTTCCATTGAAGACTGATGTCCTTAATGCAGCTCTGCATCAATCTCGAATATCTGTGCACCAAGAAATTGGTCTCGCAGATGCCCTTTCCTACACGACCTACGTACTTCGACGTAGTAAATGCAATCTTTATTTAATTCTTCTTATGAGTTCGTTCTCAAAATCCTTCATGTTAGCAGGATATAGTTGTCAGAATGGAATTCTGTATCTCATGGTTTACAATTTATCCTCGATATCTGCACATTTACGTATGAGACATCCGATTTCAGCATTGCTTCGGGCTCACTGTAATCCTTTAGTGAATGGGACAGCTAAATCCATCCCTCCTCCCGCCTCCTTAGTCACCTCTTACGACATGCGTGCAAGATAAACAGTCTTGCTTTTCTTTATTCCTCTTTAGTCACCGGTATCATACAGCTGATTTATTGTATTGACAGATTCGATTATTTTTGATAGTATTAACTTATATGTGATATAACCGAATACGACTACCAACCAGGCGGTTGAAAGTCTCGTACCTCACAGAAAAAGACACTTTTTAAATATTCCTAAAAAATGATTTATCGAGAACTAACCTACCTGACGTTGATTTTTATCCGACCTGGCTGTATGGTAATAGAGATAAGATGGAATACATCCATTATAGTTCAGTGATGATTGAGCTGTCCTGAATATGTTGGCGTATAATTGATTTCACTGGTGCGACATTACATTTGAACTCGTTTTACATTTCATGAAGGTTTGTTTCCAAGAAAGATTTGTTTTAAACTCGCTATATCGGCTACCGCTATATTTTGTGTATGTAATATATGTATATATATATAATATGTAGCCTAGATTCATCAGGGTGCAGTAGCCATCGATCCAGCATGCTTTGCCTGTAGTGATGTTCTAGAAAATATAAATACCTTCAATAGTTTGCTATTGCTTTCCGAAAGTTCAGGTATCGCAATTTTCTGTGTCGGGATTCGACCTGGTTATCTTCGATGTTAACTCCTGCCGGTTAGCCGGTTAGCCACACGATTGAAGATTCGGACATCGTGCACATATATCATACGTGTATACCGTATAAGCCGTGGATGAGGTCATTCTGTGCTACATTTTTACACCTCGTAGTGTTATACCGTTACATCCACTAGTGTTACACCATTACATCTTTTAGTGTTACACATTTACATCTACTAGTTTTACACCTTTACATCTACTAGTGTTACACCTTTACATCTACTAGTGTTACAATACATTGCATCTAAATACCTATCAGTGTTACACATGTACGTCTAGTTATGTTACACCTAAATACCGTATAGTTTTGCACCTTTACATCTACTAGTGTTACACCTTCACATCTACTAGTGTTACACATACTACCTAGAAGTGTTACACCTTTAGATTTACTAAGTGTTACACTTAAATACATAGCAGTGTTATACCTTTCCGACTCGTTATGTTACATCTAAATAACTGGTAATGTTACACCATTACACCTAATCGTGGTACACCTGCAGACCTGCTAGTGTTGCATCTTTACAACTAGTAGTGTTACACCTAATGACCAGTAGCTTTACACTTTCACTTTTTTATGGTTGTTACACTTTCACACGTAGTAGTGTTACTCTTTTATATTTTTACAACTAGTAGTGTTACACCTTCACTTCTAGTAGTGTTACACCTTCACTTCTAGTAGTGGTACACCCTCACTTCTAGTAGTGTTACACCTTCACTTCTAGTAGTGTTACACCTTCACTTCTAGTAGCGTTACACCCTCACTTCTAGTAGTGTTACACCCTCACTTCTAGTAGTGTTACACCTTCACTTCTAGTAGTGTTACACCTTCACTTCTAGTAATGTTACACCTTCACTTCTAGTAGTGTTACACCTTCACCTCTAGTAGCGTTACACCCTCACTTCTAGTAGTGTTACACCTTCACTTCTAGTAGTGTTACACCTTCACTTCTAGTAGTGTTACACCTTCACTTCTAGTAGTGTTACACCTTCACTTCTAGTAGTGTTACACCTTCACTTCTAGTAGTGTTACACCTTCACTTCTAGTAGTGTTACACCCTCACTTCTAGTAGTGTTACACCCTCACTTCTATTAGTTTTACACCTTCACTTCTAGTAGTGTTACACCTTCACTTCTAGTAGTGTTACACCTAAATGACCCACAAAACGTTTATCCTTTCACACAAAACATATTTTTATCAGAAAAATGTACCACAACATACATGATTTGTTTTCACATATTTAGAAAAACCTATTTGAAATTCAAACAATATAGTCGGTGTACATAAATATGTATTGTCGTCGTCAAATTTTTATTGAATCTAAAAAAAAATATTCAGGATAAAAATAAGAAAGAATTACATGATGTGATTCAAATTTTTAGAAAAATGTATCCATTTCAAACATTTAAATTACTGTATTTAATAGGCATTGTTGGTATCAACTTTTGTCAATCCCCCCTTCCTCGTTCTAATTAACTATCATACTTTTTTCAGCCCCCCCCCCCCGCCCTCCCCCTTTCACACGTCCTATTTGTTAACATAATTTAGGAACCCTTCCCCATTTACATGTTAAATTATATAAATTATATAATTAATAATTGACGTCAGTGGTAATATCACACCAGCTCAGACAGTAATAGCATATGTCAAATCTCTTAGAATAATGACCTGCAATCTACGATATACAGATTGGTGGCAATAGAACTTCATTACCTTGAGGCTATCATTTCTGCTGAATGTTAGATATTCAAATATGTGCATTACAATGCGATGACACTGTGTGCTGATATCGGATATCCAATGTCCAGGTTTGTAGTCACAAGTTAGACCAGCAGTTCCGAATGTTGCGTGGACAGCCCCCAGCCTGGGCTATAATTTTTCTTAAGAAGGACGCGTAGAAATGTTGGTGTTTAGTGTTTTTAAGTATGACTGTCCATTAAACAAAACATGTCAGTATGTTTGACAGAAACTATTTCATAAAAACCAAACATGTCAGTATGTTTGACAGAAACTATTTCATAAAAAAATACATCAAATAATTGCTTGTTTCTTCTTCAGCGTTCATTCTCAAACTCCCGCTGGATCTCTCTTGTGGCAGGACTATAATCCTACTAAATTTCCAGCAGGATGTAGTCCAGAGAATGGAAATGCGTTGTGTCGCCGTTTATTTACGCCAATGGTTCGACACATCCGTCTTCGGCAGAGACTTGTTTCAAATAAAATTATTTTTTGTAGCCACAGTTGATGGTGTGTGTACGAGAACACAGATTTTGTTGTCATCATTGATGCTTGTAGATGACATTATTCGTGTACGCAACGTTAGATCTGATGAAAACTTGTTCGTGTGTATGTGTTATTTATGTTAACTAGTAGACCTGGTATTTAATACGTACTAGTTCCTCTTCGCATAGTCCACACCGTGTATCATTGCTTATCATGTCTTTCTTCAGCCTTCTATTTCATGTGTTGTCAATCATTTCCGATACCGATGTTCTCCCATGCCATAGTGCTAGGTTGTCAAACATCATCTCTCTTGGTCTTCCACTAATTCTTTTGCTCTTCAACTTTCATGTTGTTACAATGTATTCAATCAGTCCACTTCGCATCTTGTGTCCAGATAATATGGCCTGTATTTTTCTAATGCGAGTACACACCTATCTGTTTGAATTAACTTCTTGTAAGATATCATAATTTTGATTTATATCTGTCCAGTGTGTTCTCGACAATCTACTTTACAAAAACCACATCTCTGCTCATCATCATCATTAAGTGCCATGCCGGCTGGCGTAGGCGGTCATGGCTCTCCACAGCTCTCATTACACAGTATTATGTATCAAGATCGTTGTTGTTTTCCTGCCGTGTCAGGTTGTAAAATGTTATAATATTTCTCACGGTGTAGCCCTCTGTCTCTGTTGCCTTCATTTTGCCTGTTGTGACTATGTTCTCCAAACCTGACTGTCTCATGAAGTGGCCAAAAAATGAAGATTGTCTTTTTTTAATTTTATTGATTAAGGTCCGTTTCGAATTTAACTCTTTCAATACCTCTACATTTGTTTTCTGCAGTATTTTCCATGGTATTTTCAGCATTCTTCTGTAGAACCAGATCTCTGTTGCCTCAAATTTCCCACTTTTCCGTTTGTTTATTGTCCAAGACTCGCATCCATATGTTAGTATAGGAGTCATATAGCAATGCAGAACTCTCTCTCTCTCTCTCTCTGTCACCTCTAATGACAAGGTCATATTACACATTATGTTTTTCATGTTTCTGAATGTTGTTTTTGCCTGCCCTATTCTGCTTGTTATTTCTGTTGAACTTCTTTATCTGCTGTAATCGTTGTATCTAAATATTTGAATTCGTGGACCTGTTTTAATACTATATCATTCACTTTGATCTTGCAAGGTGTGGTATTATGTTTATTTGAAATAACCATTACTTCTGTTTTCTTGATATTTAGGAAGAGGCTGTTCTCTTTACTCTATGTGACTACTACATTCATTAAATCTTGAAAGTCCTTAATGAACATACATATATCTGCTGCTTCAATATAATTCTTCACTGTTTTGCTGATTGTCAAAGATTTACATCCATACATCAGAATTAATTCTATATAAATTCTAAGAACTCACTTTCTCACCTCAACTGACAAAGATATATTACATAGGATGGTTTTCATCTTGTGAAATGTTGCCTTTCCTTGGCAATTCTACATTTGACTTCTTTAATACATCTTCCATCTGATGTAATTAATGTACCCAAATATTTGAATATGTTGACTTTTTTCTGACTGGTCCCATCTACTTTGATATTGCATTCTGGAAAAAAATTACTTTTTGATATTACCATTACTTCAGTTTTTTGATATTCATACTAATCCCTTTATTTTTACTTTCTTGTGCAATGATATTCATCATTTCTTGTGCAATGATATTCATCATTTCTTGTGCAATGATACTCATCATTTCTTGTGCAATGATATTCATCATTTCTTGTGCAATGATATTCATCAATTCTTGTGCAATGATACTCATCATTTCTTGTGCAATGATATTCATCATTTCTTGTGCAATGATATTCATCATTCTTGTGACAGTTAATTTTTCAGCTATCACATACTGTATCATCAGCACATCGTATGTTCATGAAATACATTCCAACTGGATATTCCTTGTATATCTTGTATGTATCTCATTATCATTTCACTGTGTACATTGAACAAGCTAGGAACAGCGTAATAAAGTTGTCATAACCACTGGGCACACATAATAACACACGTACATTGTCGTTTTGACAATTGCTCTTGTACTGAGAAATCTGGCATGCAATAATATTAAATGTTTGTGGTTCTCGAGAATGTACATACTTATGCAGTGTATTTGACTGTCTGTGTGTCGATCGACCGGTACAAATTATATCAGCTTAACAATATACACGTAAAAAGTCTTGACTAAACTCGTACCTACTTTGGGGCTTCAGTGTGGCCACAAACGGAGAGCGTATTGACTCGAGTTGTGAAGATAGCATGTGCTATCTGAGCGAACCACGTTCAAATCTCCTTTGCAAACTTATGATTTTTCTTGCGCAAATCTCGACATTATGTAACCATTGAAAATGTATCCTAAAAGTCGACATTATGTAACCATTGAAAATGTATCCTAAAAGTCGACATTATTTAACCATTGAAAATTTGTCATAAAAGTCGATATTAAATCACCGTTGAGAATGCGTGTAGCAGTCGATGTTAAATATCCCTTGAGAATATGCCTTAAAATTCGATATTAAATTACCCTTGATAATGTCCTAAAAGTCGATGCTAAATAAACGTTGAGAATGTGTCCTAAAAGTCGATGCGAGATAGCTGTTAAGAATAATTTGTACTAATAATCGGTGTTAGGTCACCGTTAAAAATGTGTCCCAAAAGTCGATGTTAGGTCACCGTTAAAAATGTGTCCCAAAAGTCGATGTTAGTTCACCGTTAAGAATGTGTCCCAAAAGTCGATGTTAGTTCACCGTTAAGAATGTGTCCCAAAAGTCGATGTTAGTTCACCGTTAAGAATGTGTCCCAAAAGTCGATGTTAGTTCACCGTTAAGAATGTGTCCCAAAAGAAGATGTTAAATCACCGATGAGAATGTGTGGTAAAATTCGTTATTATGTCACCGCTACGAATGTGTCAAAAAATCTAAATTATGTCACCGCTAAGAATATGTCCTAAAAGTCGATGTTAAATCACCGTCTAAATTTTCTTCTTAAAGTTGATATTAAATAAACTTTAAGATAACCGTTGCAAATGTTTCGTAAAAGTCGATATAATGTCGCCGCTAATAATGTGTCCTAAGAGTCAATGTTAAAGTAGGTTAAGAATGTGTCTTGAAAGTTGATATTAAATAACTGTTGAGATAATGTCGATAAAGTCAATTTTATGTTATCGTAAAAATTTGTTCTAAAGCCGGTGATAAATAACCGTTAAGGATTTGTTGTAATAGTCGATGTTAGGTCACCGTTAAAAATGTTTTATAAAAGTTGATGTTAAATATAACCGTTAAGAATGTATTCTATAAGTCGATGTTAAGTCAATGTTAAGAATATGTCATAGAAGCAGAAATTAGTCCATCAATCTATTAACAGAATCAAATCTAGACCTCATCAATCTATTAACAGAATCAAGTCTAGACCTCATCAATCTATTAACAGAATCAGATCTAGATTTCATCAAAACGCCGTCTAAAAAAGAAATACTATCACATTGTGGAGAGTGTCACCAAAATTACGGTATGTGTATACACTGTTGCTGCCACATTGATTATTCCTAATCCATTTTACCGAATTACAATTGACATTTGCGTTGAGCTAGTTCGGATTAGTACGCTTTGTTTGGCTTGACTATCAGACAGTGTGAAGGTCATCATCAAATATATGGTCTATCAGGATCGTGGGTATGCAATTTTAGACACATCAACACACACATCCTACCCTGACAAACTATTGGGTCGTAGATATGTCATTTTAGACTCATCAACACACACATCCTGCCCTGACAAACTATTGGGTCGTAGATATGTCATTTTAGACTCATCAACACACACATCCTGCCCTGACAAACTATTGGGTCGTAGATATGCAATTTTAGACACATCAACACACACACACATTCTTCCCTGACTAACCGTTGTGATCGCACTGTTTGAATGTGTAGAACTCAAATCTTGTTCATTCTTTGATAGTATTACGATGCTACAGTTGTGTCTATGTCATTCAGAACCTGTCTGTTACCTTCCCAAAAACCATCTTCACGATTGAAGAGAGTTTCAATGAATGAAGATAGAAGTGAAATGTGTCATATCGAAAGGCGCAGATATCACAGCTAAGATGTAAAACCACACCAAACACATACCTTTAACAAGACTACATTCTGTAACCCGCAGGAGTATCAGAATGAACGTAGAAGAGGAGGATATTGCCAAGTAGTAATGTCTGATACTTCGGGCCAGCTCATATTGTATTCTGGAGCTGGACCAGAAACCACATTTCTTTGTGTGCCGTATTTTACCCACTATTGAATAAAATAGAGGAACAGCTAAAATTACACAGTGAAATACTTGGATGATTAGGTTCTGTTATTTCTTTCTAAAGTTCTGTTCTCTTGTTGTACATTAAACAACATCTTTAGATGTATGTTTATTGTGCTTTTTTCTTGTATTATAACCTGATCTTAGTCAAGTCTTGTTTGTCAAAACGCCGTCTGTGGTGATTATTTAGTGAGACTAGAGATAAGTAAACAGACACCGCGTCTTTGATGACAATTTCAAATCTCTTATGGACTATCTCAACAAAATATCACTTGTATAGCGTGAAAAATGCCACTACTTTTCTGTCATTTCTTTTCCAATTCTAAATTTGACCTATAAACACGCATTTCCCAAATTACTTTTCTTTCCGGATCGTCATGTTTCCATTAACAAGTCATATGGAAGGTGGTTGGGGGAACTATCAGTATGGAAGGTGGTTGGGGGAACTATCAGAGATAAACTATTTCTACTTCTAAAGTCAGTTGTTACAATAATATTCGAATATATGGAGGAGTCGACAAGAAAATGAGACATGACAATAGACACTATCGATTTTTGGATGAATCAAATGATTTCAGGAGATTAGAAGATAACACGAATCAATATATTTAGCTTTGTAGATAACTTGTTACAGTCACAAAGTGCATACACCTTCAACTAACCCTGTCAAAGCAGCTTTGTAGTATGCAATCGTTCTTCCTTTCTTTTCGATTTATACCCCTTTGTGCATCGCAGCGTTAGGAGTAGAAGAGTTATCTATCTATCTATCTATCTCTCTATCTATCTATCTATCTATCTATCTATCTATCTATCTATATATATCTGGAGCAGGCCTCTTCTTGCACTTCATATATTTTTGTTTTCAGGGGACTCTTATTTTTTTGTAATCCATCTTTTGCAAGGTCTCCCGTTGGCGTTGTATCTTTCATGTCTGTATATAGCAATGTTTGAGTGGCACTGTCTGATGGTAATCTGAAAGCATGTTAAAACCACTTAATATGTTGTCTTCTGATGTTTCATACCTGATTCTGTCTCTTAGCGTTACTCTGAGAATTCTACTTAAACAAGTCATTTCTTTTGTAATATATTTTCATTTGCCTTTTGTTATTAGTGTCCATGTTTGACATAGGTAGAATAGTAAGTAAGTAAAGTAACCCATAGCATTTATTAATGCCGTAGGGGTGTGAGATGTTAGCGATCTCACAGGCTCTGCAAATGAGGGCGGTAGCCATCTCCTCTCCCTCGCAGTCTTTACTTCCCGGATTAATCCGGTACCCATTTAAGGCTGGGTCGACCTGCGTGCCGTTGCGATCTGAAAACATTTCCGCCTCACCTGGGGAATGAACCTAGGACCACTCCAAGAAGGAAATAAGAGGATCAATTAAAATTTATTGAGACCAACGGACATTGAACCAATCCGTTCTAACGGCACCGAATCTCCTGGCAACTAGAGCAAACTGGTTTTTCTGTACTTGACTAACGGCAATTCAGTGCCGATAGAACGGACTGCTTCAATGGCAGTTGGTCTAAAAACATTTTAGTTTATCCTCTTCCTTTCTACTTGAATTTACTCGTATAATCAATTATTTGAAACAAAATTGTACTGTCTATATGTTATTTATGTTTACAAGAAAACCTATTGGTCCTTGTACAACGAATACGGAGGTTTGTGTTGCTGAGGATACTTCAATACTTGTACGGGATATTCGTTGTTGTTGTTGTAATAGTCCTTGTCTCGATTGGTCCATTCTCAGTGACTTTAGTACACAGTTTGAATGTCGTGATAAAAACCCATCTCCTTTTTGAAAATGCGGTTAGTCAAGTAAGAAAACAACCATTTACTCTAGTTGCCAGGCGATTTGGTGCCGTTAGAACGGAAGTTTCAATTCTCGTTGGTCTGTAGCATAGTAATCACATGATGATTGTTTTATATAGCTCATTGCTAGTGTTCATGATTACATGTTTGTGTTTAAAAAAAAAAAAGACAGCTGCCCTAAGATCTGGTACGCTATGTTGAATCTATGTTGGATTTCTTTGTTGTTGTTCCTATTCGATGATGTGATGTTTCCAAGAAAGTGAATTCCTTCACCTGTTATATTCACTATCTTGTTTATTATTATTTTGTTGTTTTTATCTGAGTACCTTTTTCTTACTTGTCGGTATTAACAACTTTGTTGATGTTGTTGTTGTTGTTGTTGTTGTTGTTGTTGCTGTTGTTGTTGTTGCTGTTGCTGTTGTTGTTGTTGTTTTTGTTGTTGTTGTTGTTGTTGTTGTTTTTGCTGTTTTTGTTGTTTTTGTTGTTGTTGTTGTTGTTGTTGTTGTTGTTGTTATTATTATTGTTGTTGTTGTTGTTGTTGTTGTTGTTGTTGTTGTTGTTGTTGTTATTATTATTGTTGTTGTTGTTGTTGTTGTTGTTGTTGTTGTTGTTGTTGTTGTTGTTGTTGTTGTTGTTAATGGTGTGATAGTGAATCCAATGTTATACAAATAAATCATGTGTGGATTAAAGTCAAGTATCAAAATGTTTATATTTCACTTCAGATTACATTTCATATTTCACTTGACAATACACTTCACATTACACTTCACATTACACGTATGATTACACTTCACATTACACTTCAAATTAGACTTCAGATTACACGTAAGATTACACTTCAGATTAAACTTAACATTACACTGAATTTAGACTTCAGATTACACTTCAGATTACACTTCAGATTACACTTCGCATTATACTTAACGTTACACTTCACATTACACTTCAAATTAGACTTCAGATTACACTTCAGATTACACTTCAGATTACACTTTAGATTACACTTCGCATTATACTTAACGTTACACTTCACATTACACTTCAAATTATATTTCAAATTACACTTCAGATTACACTTCGCATTATACTTACCGTTACACTTCAGATTACACTTCATATTACACTTCAGAGTAAACTTAACATTACACTGAATTTAGACTTCAAATTAGACTTCAGATTACACTTAAGATTACACTTCAGACTAGACGTCAGATTAAAATTCACGTTACACTTCACAGTGACAACCACAGTGACAACCCATCCAGTAACTTCTTTCATGCCACAGTAACAACCCATCCAACAACTTCTCTCGTGTCACTGTGACAACCCATCCAGTAATTTATCGATTTTTTTCGGAATATTATATGAAGAGTTATCTTCAACCGCAACTTCAGGCTGCTGCCACGTGACTTAAATTTACTATTATATGGAGTTACATATATATATATATATATGAACATTAAACAAACTGCTAGAAGATAGAATTTATGCCTCTGGCATGTAGAGATATACAGATGAATATGGGCAATTTCAGGGAAACACATCAAAACGATACAGAGGTTCGAACATTTCGTACCGGACAAGAATTAATAAATGAAATTTTAAAAAAATATAGTCTGGGCATATCAAAAGACATGACACCTTATTGAAGACCTTACTTGAGGGTAAAGTCGAGGGGAGGCTAGCAAGAGATAGGCAGAGATACAAGTAGAAGGAAAGAATTACGAGATGGACATATTACAGTCTAGCAGAGTACATCACCAATGCAATAGCGTCAGGATTTTAGAGATCCGTTGCAGTTACCATTGGAAGCGGACGCGACAACAGATGACAGTGGTGAAGAGGCTGCGGAGTTTGTGTACGAGATACTAGACGAGCAATTCCATTCTGCGATGTGTAGTGTTCATAGTCCTACTAAACTATGATACAATTATTCAATAAGGTATAACATAATGTCCTACCAAACTATGAGAATATGAGCTTGTATGATGTAGCACAATGTCCCATCAAACTATGAGAAATTGAATCATTAAAGTATAACACAATGTCCTACTAAACTATGAGAAAAATGAATCATTAAAGTATAACACAATGTCCAACTAAACTATGAGAAATTGAATCATTAAAGTATAATACAATGTCCTACTAAACTATGAGAAAATGAATCATTAAGTTATAACACAATGTCCAACTAAACTATGAGAAATTGAATCATTAAAGTATAACACAATGCCCTACTAAACTATGAGAATATGAATCATGAAGGTATAACACAATGTCCTACTAAACTATGATACAATGAATCATGAAGGTATAACAAAATGTCCTACTATACTATGATACAATGAATCATGAAGGTATAACACAATGTCCTACTATACTATGAGAAAATGAATCATGAAGGTATAACACAATGTCCTACTTGACTATGATACAATGAATCATGAAGGTATAACACTATGCCCTACTAAACTAAACTTTACTGAATATCTATAAGACAGCCGTCCAGATCTAACCAAATATTTCACTGTTTGTGATTGAACAATTATCACTACGAAACATGAAATAATTATATGTGCTGTCAACTTCGGATAACTAAACGACAAATCATCATACTTTAGGTTTCCTGTATTCTGCACCTTCCTCTGTCACTGTTGGCACATGCATGTCTCTTGAGGTATGAACATCAGGTGGTTGTAGTTAGATTTCCGTATCTAGTCCAACGGTTATGCCATCCATCATGCGAGATATAATGAAGACTGTCAGAAGTGGATATTCTGAGGTACGCATTAGCATATGCTATCTCCTGATAGAAGACTTTCTGTCAGTGTTGCAGTTGAGATTGTATATCTGTGAGATGTCATGTCTGTGAGATTGTATGCTTGTGAGATTGTATGCTTGTGAGATTGTATGTCTGTGAAAATGCATGCTTGTTAGATTGCACGTCTTTGAGATTCCATGTCTTACGTAAAACACAGGTTTATATATCGTCTCAATGGGACACCATAGACTATATAAAAAACTAGTGGGTAATGATGGGCAATGATGAGCACACAATAAATCATAAAAATTACAATACATAAATCATATTCAACGTTTCAACCAAAAGGTCTTTATCAAGACACAAACAAAACATTAAAAGACGACGAATAGAAAAATTATCACAACGTCCAACGGAAATATGGAAATGATATGAAATGATAGTTATCATTTCCATATTTCCGTTGGACGTTGTGATAATTTTTCTATTCGTCGTCTTTTAATGTTTTGTTTGTGTCTTGATAAAGACCTTTTGGTTGAAACGTTGAATATGATTTATGTATTGTAATTTTTATGATTTCTTGTGTTCTCATCATTGCCCATCATTACCCACTAGTTTTTTATATAGTCTATGGTGTCCCATTGAGACGATATATAAACCTGTGTTTTACGTAAGTCTAATTGTTGTTACGTTTCACGCAGTTACCTTGTATTGATTGTCATATTGAGATTCCATGTCTGTGAGATTGCATGCTTGTGAGATTGTATGTATGTGCGTTTATATGTATGTGTGATTGCATGCCTGTGAAAATACATGTTTTTGAGATTGTATTTTTGTGAGAGTGAATGTATTTGAGATTGTATGGATATGAAAACTCAGTGAACCTAGTATTTCCACAATTTTACAGCCTTATAGAAGCATCATGCCTCATTCTTCAAAAGTGACGATTTTTCCATGATTTTCATTGGCACCGTTATGTATGTTACAGCCAATGAAAATCATAGGAAAATGTTAAACATCGTCATTTTTTAAGAATGATTTGATATTAGTGCACATATATGTGTAAAATTACAAGGGACTCCCTTGAACACTGGGTGACATATTGACTTGAAACCGTTGACAAAACACTGCTTCTGTTCTTCTCCTTGGATATTAATAAATATTTATCAACTTTTTC
Source organism: Meghimatium bilineatum (assembly GCA_034231615.1). Classification (NCBI taxonomy): domain Eukaryota; kingdom Metazoa; phylum Mollusca; class Gastropoda; order Stylommatophora; family Philomycidae; genus Meghimatium; species Meghimatium bilineatum. Next base: position 2,927,064 of record CM067300.1, on the reverse strand, counting down.
CTTGTATCTTGTATATTATTCTATATTTATTAAAACATCTCAAGAAGCGCTTCTGAACAGTTTGTGACGTACGGATGTCCTACTGGCGATATGGGCATGGACCTTCACCGTTTAGTTGGTTGTTTGTTGGTTCTTTGCTGATCCAGCGGTACACGGGCTCATGCGACTGACCCAGCTGGGAAGTCTGTGGATTTTCGACTCTTTCCGGTCCAAAGCAAGAAAATAACTATCACACCTCCAGGAAGATAGTTTTCTACTTATGCACTACTCCGAGCCACTACAGCCAAGATAATGTTCAATGTGCTCATTCCCCGCTGGTTATGCCGACTTCACTATTGCTGCAGATATGAAACCTAATGTTCAAAGCACACGGTTTGTCACGTCCTGAGTCACTTCGCCTTTGTGATGGGCCTCAGCCATAGGAAATGTTTTCCCCTCCCCAGTGCAGGACAGTACATTCCTGGCTTCTTCCCAAACACAGAGTATGCATGCATTATACTAATAACAATGAACACAAAATGCAACACCACATGAAAGCATAATTGTATGAATGATACATGCTAGAAAGTGTTCATAAGAGAGCCTCAGTATAACAACATGTCATCTAGTAAGGGGTTCTGTTGCATGGGTGGTTTATCTAGTGGGTCATTGGTGGGACCAACAGAAAAACGTATCGTATGTTTAGTGAATTTTTTTAGCGATATTCCTAGGATTCTGCGCAAGCTTGCAATTTCAGCTGTCAAAAATTTACGTTTTTCTTGTGCAGTCGTTGTCCATGTTTGACTTTGGTAGCACAGTGTTCGCATAATAATCAATTTTAATAGTGTTATTTTGGTGTTTAAAACTACATTTTTGTTCCTGAAGATTAGTTCTCATTTGCCCTAGGGCTCGGTATGCTTTACTACATCTATTGTGTATTTCTTTACTGCTTACACCGTCTGTTGTTATATTGCTTCATGGTATGTGAATTCTGCCACCTGATTAAGTCTGTTGTTTTGAATATATATATATATATATATTGGGTTTTTTTTCTTCTGTTCTTCCTATCTTCTTTAATTCTTTCTTTTCTATATTTATTTTCATGTTAAAGGTATTCCATGTTTTATGTAATCAATCTATTTATCTATTTTTCTTTGTAGTTGCTCTTCTGATGATGCAACTAGTGCCATGTTATCACTAGTTCGTTAAAGTTATCCTGCAGATTGTTTTCTTCCGTTGTCTTTGCTACTTTGCAGATGAGATCTATGTATGTAATGAACAATAGGACAAGATAGTACACATCCCTGTCTCACTCCCGAGTGAATTTGGAAATTATCCAATGTACCTGTGCTTGTTTTTACTGCGCATTGACTACTGGCGTATATGCTCTGGCATAGGCTGATCAGATGTTTGGTATCTCCATATATTCTGTAGTGTTATCCATGGTATGTTGTCGTGTTCATCGTTGATTATTTCTGTTGGTTCGTGTCTTTTTTACTTCTCATGTTTTGTACTTTCTTGTAGAGCATCTTTGGTGCGTTTTGTCTATCACTTTTACGCAATTCTCCATGTTCTTGCCATGACTTAATGTTTGTAGATTTGTAGATTTTCTTGGTGTTAATCTTTGCAGTCTTGTATGATGAGTAATGTCCATGTGTTTTGCTTGTTACGCATTTCTTGTTTTTTGTTGTTGTATTTTTGTCTTTCGTTGCGTTCTTTACTTCTTCTGTCCATCAAGGTAGTATCATTGGTTTCATGCCTTTATGGTTTTTATATCCGCATATGTTTTCTGCTGTTTGAATTAGGGTATTTTTGAAATATATTCATTCTTCTTCTATGTGCTGGGTTTTGTCTATTAAATGTGCAAATTCTTCGTTAACTTTCTGGATATATCTTTCGATCAGGTTTATTTCTTCCAATTTCTGCATATCTAGCTGCCCCTGATGCTTTTTACTTTTCTTGTGCTTGTTATTTTTCGCTCTCTTTGTTTTGACTGTTATTATTACTGTCTTATGGTCCGTGTCTGGACACATGCTAGTTCTACTCATGTGGCTGTTATGTTTCGCATATTATTTCTTTTTGTGAGTATAAAGTCTATCTGGCTCTTGCATTCCAAGCGGTTCCATTTATACCATGTGTACACTTGTGACTGTCTATGTTCCATTTATACCATGTGTACACTTGTCACTGTCTATGTTCCATTTATACCATGTGTACACTTGTGACTGTCTATGTTCCATTTATACCATGTGTACACTTGTGACTGTCTATGAATAAAGAAGGTGTTCGTTATAAAAAGGTTGTTCTGGATGCATGTATCTATTAGTTTATAACTGTTGTCGTTAATTTTATTTCTTGTGTCGCTGAAATATATGATTTGTCCGTTGAAATGCTGCCACTGATTCCCATAATGAACCAATACATTTCCTGTAAGCAATAATCCTTCTAATTTCCTACTCATGTCAGCAAATCTGAAGATGTCTGAGCAGGGAATATATCCATGTGAATGTTTCTAGTACACAAAGAAAAACCCATTCGCTCGCACTCGTATTCTTTGTGCGCTGGTTGTACATTTTGTAAGCGGTGTTTTCTAATGATGTGCGCGGCCGAGCATGCGCACATTAGATTGGTTATTACTTGTAATGTAAGTCAAGATACTTGGTTTATTTCTTGTCTTTCCCAGACTAGTCTTTTAATTTCTGGTTATTTATAGTAGTCTACATAATTGCAGTCACCATTTTGTATATTTTGTATATTTTCTATTGTTTGTGATTAGCTTATTACACAAGTTTGGGCTATCCATAAAATATGTCGAGATACAGGATAAGTAACTAAGTTAGGATAAAGAGAGACAGCATTCCCCATCCACCTACTTGACATACAGCATTCACCATCCACCTAGTTGACATACAGCATTCACCACCAGCTAGTTGACATACAACATTCACAGTCCACCTACTTGACATACATCATTCACCGTCCACCTACTTGACATACATCATTCACCGTCCAACTAATTGAGATACATCACTCACTGTCCACCTACTTGAGATACATCACTCACCGTCCACCTATTTGACATACATCACTCACCGTCCACCTACTTGACATACATCATTCACCGCCTAGCTACTTAACATACATCATTCACCGTCCACCTACTTGAGATACATCACTCACCGTCCACTTACTTGACATACATCATTAACTGTCCTCAAACGTGATATTCGGCTTCGACCGCCAACATACTTGAGAAAATCTATCAACCGTTCATAAACTCCATGAACAGTTCACATACTTAACAAATTATATCAACAGTTCACATACTTAACAAACTCCATCAACCGTTCACATACTTAACAAACTCCATCAACCGTTCATAAACTCCATCAACCGGTCACATACTTAACAAAATCTATCAACCATTCAGAAACTCCATCAACAGTTCACATACTTAGCAAACTCCATCAACCGTTCAAAAACTCCATCAACCGTTCACATACTTAAAAACTCTATTAACAGTTCACATACTTAACAAACTCCATTAACCGTTCACAAACTCTATCAACCGTTCACATACTTAACAAACTCCATCAACAGTTCACATACTTAACAAACTTCATCAACTGTTCACAAACTCCATCAACAGTTCACTTAACAAACTCCATCAACCATTCACAAACTCTATAAACAGTCCACATACTTAACAAACTCCATTAACAGTTCACATACTTAACAAACTACATCAACCGTTCACAAACTCCATCAACCGTTCACATACTTAACAAACTCTATCAACAGTTCACATACTTAACAAACTCCATCAACCGTTCACAAACTCCATCAACCGTTAACATACTTAACAAACTCTATCAATAGTTCACATGCTTAACAAACTCCATCAACCGTTCACAAACTCCATCAACCGTTCACATACTTAACAAACTCTATCAATAGTTCACATACTTAACAAACTCCATCAACCGTTCACAAACTCCATAAACAGTTCAAATGCTTAACAAACTCCATCAACCGTTCACAAACTCCATCAACCGTTCACATACTTAACAAACTCTATCAACAGTCAACATACTTAACAAACTCCATTAACAGTTCACATGCTTAACAAACTCCATCAACCGTTCACAAACTCCATCAACCGTTCACATACTTAACAAACTCTATCAATAGTTCACATACTTAACAAACTCCATCAACCGTTCACAAACTCCATTACCAGTTCGCATGCTTAACAAACTCTATCAATAGTTCACATACTTAACAAACTCCATCAACCGTTGACAAACTCCATTAACAGTTCACATGCTTAACAAACTCCATCAACAGTTCACAAACTCCATCAACCGTTCACAAACTCCATCAACCGTTCACATACTTAACATGCGTGATGATCGCTCTTGTGGATGCATGTCAACATATATATTCCCACAATTCAAACACACGGCGCCTAGTGATCGGACCACTATTATCCTGACATTATGTGTCAGTAGGCAACAAGAATCCCTCATGCAGATTCCAGTTGTGAAGTGAGATTATACACACATTCCTCATTCATTCTTACATTGTAATATTTATTTTATGTCTCTTGACCAGTACCCACGTCCTGTTCTACATCGTATGGGGAAGGGATGCAATTGTTGATCAATTGGTCTACAAGATGTGAAATGACTCGTGCGTCACAATCGTTAGCATATTTCTACAACCTAAATGAATGCAATTAATTATGTGTTGTGTTTTTATTCACAAATATAAATAACCAAAAAATATCGGAGGATGACCGACAAAATGGAAGTGCCGCAGTAACCATACAAATAGAGCTAAATGCAAATAAAGTAAATAGGTTACTAGAAAACTATGAATATAAAATAATAAAATATAGAAAATAACAATAAATAAAAGGAACAAACACAACGGTCATTCACAAACATGTCTCTTGACTTAGTTATGTTCGTTTCGTGAATGTATAATCCACAATATGCGCATTAGAGATTATTCTGTGGACTCTTCGATTAGATGAATATCTGCATATCGTATTGTCTGACACATATGTCCTGTCTCTTTCCATCCAAGTGTTTCGAAACCAATGATTCTCATAACTCGCCGATCGTCCCTTTTTTGGGACTAAAAATTCTGATAAATATAGGTAAATATATTTTACAGAGAATCTGCAACACAGATTCTCGTTTCGACAGATATCGACGTTTCGACCAAAAAAATATACATATATATATATATATATATATATATATATATATATATATAGAGAGAGAGAGAGAGAGTCAATAATTATTTGCCAAAGTTTTAACACCCCCCACAAAACCGTATCAATAACATTCAATAATATGTATAGAAACATTATTGTAAAGCATTGTATTGTAGAACTCTAACCTCCCCCCCGCCCCACAACATTTCGACGATTAACGCTATTTGTCAAGTATGTAAAAGGATTACAATACTGTTTGTCAAGTATATGAACGAATAATAATGATATTTGTCAAGTATGTAAACGGATGATAATGCGGTTTGTCAAGTATGCTAATGGTTGATGTTGTTTGTGAAGTATGTGAACTGTTGATGCTGTTTGTGAAGTATGTAAACTGTTGATGCTGTTTGTCACGTATGTGAACTGTTGATGTTGTTTGTGAAGTATGTGAACTGTTGATGTTGTTTGTGAAGTGTGTGAACTGTTGATGTTGTTTGGGAAGTATGTGAACTGTTGATGTTGTTTGTGAAGTATGTGAACTGTTGATGTTGTTTGTCAAGTATGTGAACTGTTGATGTTGTGTGTCAAGTATGTGAACTGTTGATGTTGTGTGTCAAGTATGTGAAATGTTGATGCTGTTTGTCAAGTATGTGAACTGTTGATGCTGTTTGTCAAGTATGTGAACTGTTGATGCTGTTTGTCAAGTATGTGAACTGTTGATGTTGTTTGTCAAGTATGTGAACTGTTGATGCTGTTTGTCAAGTATGTGAACTGTTGATGTTTGTCAAGTATGTGAACTGTTGATGTTGTGTGTCAAGTATGTGAACTGTTGATGTTGTGTGTCAAGTATGTGACCTGTTGATGCTGTTTGTCAAGTATGTGAACTGTTGATGTTGTTTGTGAAGTATGTGAACTGTTGATGTTGTTTGTGAAGTATGTGAACTGTTGATGTTGTTTGTCAAGTATGTGAACTGTTGATGTTGTTTGTCAAGTATGTGAACTGTTGATGTTGTTTGTGAAGTATGTGAACTGTTGATGTTGTTTGTCAAGTATGTGAACTGTTGATGTTGTGTGTCAAGTATGTGAACTGTTGATGTTGTGTGTCAAGTATGTGAACTGTTGATGCTGTTTGTCAAGTATGTGAACTGTTGATGTTGTTTGTGAAGTATGTGAACTGTTGATGTTGTTTGTGAAGTATGTGACCTGTTGATGCTGTTTGTCAAGTATGTGAACTGTTGATGCTGTTTGTCAAGTATGTGAACTGTTGATGCTGTTTGTCAAGTATGTGAACTGTTGATGCTGTTTGTCAAGTATGTGAACTGTTGATGCTGTTTGTCAAGTATGTGAACTGTTGATGTTGTGTGTCAAGTATGTGAACTGTTGATGTTGTGTGTCAAGTATGTGAACTGTTGATGTTGTTTGTGAAGTATGTGACCTGTTGATGCTGTTTGTCAAGTATGTGAACTGTTGATGCTGTTTGTCAAGTATGTGAACTGTTGATGCTGTTTGTCAAGTATGTGAACTGTTGATGCTGTTTGTCAAGTATGTGAACTGTTGATGCTGTTTGTCAAGTATGTGAACTGTTGATGCTGTTTGTCAAGTATTTTGAGCATGCTGTTATGTGTGAAAATATGTTAATCACTGCTGTGTATGTCAAGTATGTGGATTATGTCTGCTCTGTGCATCGCTGATGAAGTTTGTCAACCACATCTGTTTATTTCTTGTTTTACTGAGCCGTTTGTGTAAATTATTGTATCATGTGGCTTCCAGTGCTGCTGTATGAATTGTTGCAGCATTTTCTCTGTTCTGTTCGCAGCCCAGTCGCGGTACTCTCTTCCCATCTGTATCACCACTTTTGTCAATAACTTTATCTCTGTGCCAAATGTCACGCATTCACTTCCTCCAGTCCACAAATTCTGAATTGGACATCTTCTGCTTCTGCCATCCAGGACCTTCCTCTCGTGATACGCCTTCCTTTTCCTGCCATATATATATATATAAATGGTATGCATAGAGTCGCCGTGTACAGACAACAAAGATATATTTAATCTGTCACTTTTCTTCCATCACACTTTATAGAATACAATGTCGGTTTACCTCTCAATCTTCTAACACACTGTATATGTATGTGTGTGTATGTGTATGATTGCCTGTGCATAGTCTTGTCATATTGTCATAGTACATGTTATTAACTCTTGAAGATATTACAGCCGTACTGAAAAGATCAAGAAACTCTGCGCCAGGACCTGACGGCATTAGGTACGATGATCTCAAAGGCACGTCAGACGAAGACCCCAAGGAGCTGGCAATGTTGTTCAACAAGAGCCTAGCGAACGGCAAAGTAGAGGAGGATTGATTTCATAGTTACTTGATCCCACTACCCAAGCCTGGCAAGAGTCATGCTAAGATACAGGGTTTCAGACTCATAACCATGCAGAATACGATCGGCAAGTTGTTAGAAAAGATTGTGGCGTAGAAATTGTCCATAAATCTAGAAAAGAATAATAGACTACCATCAACATTGGGAGGTTATCGTCCAGGTAAGCAGACTTGGCACAATAACTCCGTGTTCGCGCAGGACGTTTTCGAAGGTTTTGACAAACGAATGGAAACATGCGCTGCTGCAATAGACCTGGAGGATGCTTATAACAGAGTGCCCTTGGATTTCTTGATGACCATAATGCTGCAACTCCATGAAAGTCCTTTTGTTTTCAGGTGGATTGTCTCTGTACTTTATCAGAGAAAGGTAGTTCTTAGGTGTGGGAGTTGGTCTTCGCCACCAACAGTCATAAATCCAGGGCTACCACAAGGGTCACCTCTGTCCCCAGTACTATTCAATGTGTATACATTTCAAATTACAATCTATCAGATTGCAGGACCAGGGAGATCCATGTATTATGCTGATGACATCTTGGTATATAGGCAGGGCAGAGATAGAGAAAGAATTGCCAGAAATCTGCAGATGGAGCTTGATCGCATAGGAGAATGGTGCAGTAATTCTGGAGCTTTTGTTAATCCATCAAAGGCATCGATAACATGGTTTTCCTTAAACAATCACATAGTGAACACGTCCACGCCATCGGTTACGTTGAGAGGGGATGTCCTCGAGAGAACCAGCACAATGAAGTACTTGGGGGTCATGTTGGACCGAAGTTTGAGTTTCAAAGATCATGTTGACCACATAATTGTAAAGGCTTATAAAGGTCTTGAGGCGATGAAGGTTATGGCTGCTGCTCAATGCGAACAGAGACTGCTATTTCTGCTGTATCAGGGATTGGTGGTGGCGGTGGTAGAGTACGCACTGGCAATTCTGACACTGAGTCAAACTGAAACAGAAAGCTTGGATAGAATCCAAAATGAAGCAATGTGAATAATTTTGGGGTGCACGAGAGATACGTCGGCTCGAGCTATGCGATACCTACTTGATTGCCCAACTGCGGAGCAAAGAATAAAAATGTGCAGGGTGCGGGACTACCTAAAAATCACCGCTGATAAAGAGCACCCTCTACACCCAGAAATTATCAAAGTGAAAGGAAGTCGACTAAAGAGAGGAAAGTCGTGGATGGGGCGCGCAGAGGACGTTATACAGAGTGTCTGCAGATTGGAGGATGTACTACCTGGTGCCGAATGGAGTCTGACACCCTCGGATTACCCAACAGCCTTCGAAGGAGTAATAACACTCAATAGAGAGTGCAGGGAATGGTGTCCGACAGTGGTCGAGTCGGAGGTGCTCGCTCTGATCAGTGAGAATTCCAGGGAAGGTGATATAGTTATATATACAGATGGGTCGGTTGAGAGACACATCAGGAGTTCCTGGGCTTTCACGGCTCAAAGGTGGGGGGAGACTATCAGAGAGGAAAGTGGTGCATTCGTTCAGACGACAAGCAGCTTGACAATTGAGATTCTGGCGGTGACCAAAGCTTTGCAATGGGTCTGCTCACAGACTGTCTGCGAGCATGCCTGCATCCTCAGTGACTCCATGAACATGATTGTGAAAGTTCAGACGGGGTACGTTCGAGAACAGCGGCTGGATGCAGTGAATAATTCCTGTGTGCTTACAGTGACTTTTATTTTTGTGCCGGGACACGCGGGAGTCCGGGGTAATGAAAGAGCAGATAGGTTGGCCGCCCACGCTGCTACTACGGCTGTTGGTGGAGTGATGGATCGGGCAGACATTTTGAATGCCCTACGTGAAAACGCACGAACAAATGACTGTACAAGTGACGATGACTCTTGTTCCATGATTAGAATAAAGGAACTTCGTTTGAAAAATGGTGTCGCTAGAAAGGAGAGTTTTCGTGGGAGAAAAAGAATGATGGTCAATCAACAACGTACTGGGACTGTCAGTCAACGTGTAATGGCGGATACACTCAAGGAAAGATCTTAGCACCTATGGACGTGTCCGGAGTGCAATGGCGATGATCCAACGACTAACTAAGTCTTGTCAGCTTTTAGAAGGTTCTTTCATAGGAGTGTGTGTGCGTGTGTGTATGATTGCCTGTGCATAGCCTTGTCAGCTTTTAGAAAGTTCTTTAATAGGTGTGTTTGTTTCATTTTTTCCCATTTTACTCTAGTAAAAGTTAGCACATATGGAAGAGGTCACATCTCTCCAATTCTGTCTGTTCAGTTATTCTGTGCAGTTCTTGAATAGTGTGATTATTGTTTGATTTAATTTCTCTACGTATTGTTTGTCTGATTGTATCCTAAAGTCTACCCCTGGCTCTTCATCCCCTGCTTGTTGGTATACATGCCAAAGATAGGTGGTGTATTCTGTTAAAATTATTCATCACTGATTTTTTGCATTGATCTGTTTTTACCTGTATGTCACTTGTATTCTAGCTGAAAATTCCAGTATTCATAATAATTTTGCCTGCGGCAGCAGCTCTGTGTTTGTCATTTTGTCCTGCCACGTATGTTCATAATGTTGGGACGTTGAAGTATATTTTTTGTCATTTTGTCCTGCCACGTATGTTCATAATGTTGTCAAGTTGAAGTATATTTTTTGTGACTGTCTATAATTGATATTTAATTCTATATTGTTCCAGCAAGGTACTCAAAAACAACTGTCATACTACAAACATTTGTTTTGTATATCCCGTGTCTATTAACAACACTACTCAAAACACTCCTGACAACACTCCTGACAACACTGCTGACAACACTCCTGACAACACTCCTGACAACACTCCTGACAACACTCCTTACAACACTCCTTACAACACACCTGACAACACTCCTGACAACACTCCTGACAACACTCCTTACAACACTGCTGACAACACTCCTGACAACACTCCTGACAACACTCCTGACAACACTCCTTACAACACTCCTTACAACACACCTGACAACACTCCTGACAACACTCCTTACATCACTGCTGACAACACTCCTGACAACACACCTGACAACACTCCTGACAACACTCCTTACATCACTGCTGACAACACTCCTGACAACACTGCTGACACCACTGCTGACAACACTCCTGACAACACTCCTGACAACACTCCTGACAACACTCCTGACAACACTCCTGACAACACACCTTACAACACTCCTTACAACACTCCTTACATCACTGCTGACAGCACTCCTGACAACACTCCTGACAACACTGCTGACAACACTCCTGACAACACTGCTGACAACACTCCTGACAACACTGCTGGCAACACTCCTGACAACACTGCTGACAACACTCCTGACAACACTCCTGACAACACTCCTGACAACACTGCTGACAACACTCCTGACAACACTGCTGACAACACTCCTGACAACACTGCTGACAACACTCCTGACAACACTGCTGACAACACTCCTGACAACACTGCTGACAACACCGCTGACAACACTCCTGACAACACTCCTGACAACACTGCTGACAACACTCCTGACAACACTGCTGACAACACTCCTGACAACACTGCTGACAACACCGCTGACAACACTGCTGACAACACTCCTGACAACACTCCTGACAACACTCCTGACAACACTCCTGACAACACTGCTGACAACACCGCTGACAACACTCCTGACAACACTGCTGACAGCACTCCTGACAACACTCCTGACAACTCTCCTGACAACACCGCTGACAACACTCCTGACAACACTGCTGACAACACTGCTGACAACACTCCTGACAACACTCCTGACAACACTCCTGACAACACTCCTGACAACACCGCTGACAACACTCCTGACAACACTGCTGACAACACTCCTGACAACACTCCTGACAACACTCCTGACAACACCGCTGACAACACTCCTGACAACACTCCTGACAACACTGCAATGTCTAGAAAACAAGTCTGATTTGTTGTCAGAATGATTTGTTTCATCATTGCATTCTACAACATTATCACCCCCGGGCGGTATCGTCTATTGATTAATTTCGAAAGCTGGTCTCTCCATTGTCCGATACTCGACTTCACATTCCAAGACTATTAATATCATGAAAGTGTATAAAACTCTGGTTTTACAGAAAAACATGGAAACTACAACAAGTAAAACATTATTAATATCTCGGACACATAATCACAAATGATGGCAGATGTGAAACAGAAGTTAAAAGGAGAATAGGAATGGCTAAAAGTACTTTAATGGAATGAGGAAAATATTAACATCTAAACAAATTAAAAACTAAAAATGAGAATAATAAAATACTACATTTATTCTATATTAATGTATGACTCAGAAACATGGACAATAAACAAACAACTAGAAGACAGAATTGATGCCTTTCAAATGTGGATATATAGAAGAATGGATAGAGCTTCATGGACAGAGATAACAAAGATATCTTGACAATACGTCGAATGAAAAGAGTACTACTAAAGAAAAAGAGAAAGATCAACCCACAAAATATTGTGGACATATTCAAGGACATTGATAACTTGTTGAATACCTTACTTCACAAAACAGTCAATGGGCGATAAACTAGAGGTAGACCAGGATACATTTGTCAGCAACGTCAAGTTAACAATGTCAAGTTAACAAGGTCAAGTTAACAACGTCAAGTTAACAACGTCAAGTTAACAACGTCAAGTTAACAACGTCAAGTTAACAACGTCAAGTTAACAACGTCAAGTTAACAAGGTCAAGTTAACAATTTCAAAGTCAAAACACTGCCTAGTTAACAATGGCAAGTCAATAATAACAAATTAATGATAGGTCAACACTGTCACGTGAACAATGTCTTATTTTACAATGCCATGTCAACACTGTCAAGTCAACACTGCCATATTGCAGTTTCATGTCAACACTTTCAAGATTCAAGGTTGTTATCTTCAGCTTTTAAAAAAAACTTCTTATTATTACCAGTATTTGGTCCAGACAATCAACTGTGCTGTGGTTTACAGCACTGCAGCAATCTGTAAAGTTCTATAAAGCATTCTGTAAAGCACCTCAAGTAGACAGACAGACAGACAGACAGATATATATAAATATATATATATATATATATATATATATATATATATATATATATATATATATATATATATATATATATATATATATATATATATAGAGAGAGAGAGAGAGAGAGAGAGAGAGAGAGAGAGATATTGATAGATAGATAGATAGATAGATAGAAAGATAGATAGATAGATAGATAGATAGATAGATAGATAGATAGATAGATAGATAGATAGATAGATAGATAGATAGATAGATAGATAGATAGATAGATAGATAGATAGATAGATAGATAGATAGATAGATAGATAGATAGATAGATAGATAGATAGATAGATAGATAGATAGATAGATAGATAGATAGATAGATAGATAGATTAGATAGATTAGATAGATAGATAGATAGATAGATAGATAGATAGATAGATAGATAGATAGATAGATAGACAGATAGACAGATAGATAGACATATAGATAGACAGATAGATAGATAGATAGATAGACAGATAGATAGATAGATAGACAGATAGATATACAGATAGATAGATAGCTACGTAGATATTCATATAGGTATGCACGTGGAAACACTGATAGAGAAATAGACACATAAAAACGAACGGACAGACAGACATAATGATAAACAGCCAATGTATACACTGTACAGACAATCATTTATACATATATACATCGACATATGCAGTTCATTATTGAAATGTCCCAGAAATGTCCCGAGGTTATCACAGCAAATCTTAATGATCAAAAATAATGAGAAACATCTCATGAAATTTTGTTTCATCTTGTGCAGTTTGGGAATACGGTACATGTGCCTCGAACCTGTCTCCCCAATCAACCTGACATCTTCACTCAAACATTCGCGGAGGATTCACTTTTCTGAGATCTTCTAGTTTCATATATGTTGTTCAAGAATACGGTTGTTTCTTGAATACAGTTTCTGTTGAATACGAGATGTCTGATGAAATATACTCGTAAATAGCCAGAATCGGCTACACAAATAAGAAATATGGAGTTGTGTTTTTTTGTTTTGTTTATTGGATATAATTCATTGGAGAATTGAACATGCGGCATGTAGACTTCTAGGTCAGTGGTACGGCGTTGCGTGGAATAACAAAGAAACTTGTCGCAAGGGCTAGAGTTGTGCCCTGGTGTCGACGTCTGTTTCGGCGGCATTGGACTCGAAACACCACCGAGTCAAATGGCAGCTGGAACAGAGGGCGGAATACTTATGGGAATGCCCCACGTTCTGTGAGGCCAGTTTTCTAATCAAGATTCTATGATAGTTGGCATGTGGATTTAAAGAGTACGTGGGTGAGAGGAAATGAGGTGAAAGCTGGTGTGAGGGAGTGTGAGGTGAGAGGGAGGGATAGTGAGAGAGATGAAAGGACATGAGTGGAAATGATAATGGGTGAGAGGGAGTGAAAGAAAATAAAGAGGGGGTGATGAAAGAGAGTAAGAGGAGATGTGAGAGAGTAAAAGGAGATGTGAAAGAGTGAGAAGAGATGTGAGAGAGTAAAAGGAGATGTGAAAGAGTGAGAGGAGATGTGAGAGAGTGAAAGGAGATGTGAAAGAGTGAGAAGAGATGTGAGAGAGTGAAAGGAGATGTGAGGGAGTGAGATGAAATTAGTTCATGTGATATAGAGGAATGTGGACGCTCGAATAAAACCAAGTTCTGAGAGGACAGACGAGTCTAGAGAAATGAAATAACACTGTCAAGAGATGAAGGGCTCGCTAATACTGAGAGATACAAATCAAATATATTTCTCTGTATATTACCGAAATCAATCATGTCACATGAAAGAGAATTATGGATAATTCCCCAATAAAAATAAACTAACACAAAGAGCTTTTCAATTTTAAAGAATGGAGTAAATCTCAAGTGGAAGATAAATTACATTGAATAAATTACATTGAATAAATTACATTGAATAAGATGAGTGTGACGGACAGAGGGTATACAGTACATATAGATATATCTCCATATGGATGTGACGGAATGAGGATATATCTCCATATGGATGTGAGGGAATGAGGATATATCTCCATATGGATGTGACGGACAGAAGATATATCTCCATATGGATGTGACGGAAAGAAGGTATATCTCCATATGGATGTGACGGACAGAAGATATATCTCCATATGGATGTGACGGAAAGAAGGTATATCTCCATATGGATGTGATGTAGCGATATTGCGATGATGATAGTACGCAAGAGAGTGATGGAGTTGACATTATTCTCATCTAGTGGTTGTGAAGACATTGTATCTAGTCGTGTCTCGTGATGCCATGGTTGTTGGTACACCTTTTGTCCTGATATCTCCTATTTCAGAACCTGTGTTTGCTTGTCACTGGACGGTAGATTGTGTAATGAGGAGAGTTTGTGTCATACTTTTCTTCCTACCGGAATTATTTTTCTCCTGTATATAAATTTTCCACGTCAAATTTGTGATTTTTTTCCGTTGTTTTTATTTTTTGATCGGTGACTTTATTGCTTTTGAGCAGAATGAGAAAAATCTAAACATTTTCAGAACAATAAATCTTATTTTACAGGGTCTATAAAACCATATCTTACAGGGTCTATAAAACCTTATCTTACAGGGATATAAAACCTTAACTTACAGGGTCTATAAAACCTTATCTTACAGGGATTATAAAACCTTTTCTTACAGGTTCTTTAAAACCTTATCTTACAGGTATTATAAAACCTTATCTTACAGGGATTATAAAATCTTTTCTTACAGGGATTATAAAACCTTATCTTACAGGATCTATGAAACCTTATCGTACAGGGATTATAAAACCTTATCTTACAGGGTCTATAAAACCTTATCTTACAGGATCTATAGAACCTTATCTTACAGGGTCTATAAAACCATATCTTACAGGAATTATAAAACCTTATCTTACAGGGTCTATAAAACCTTATCTTACAGGGTCTATAAAACATTATCTTACAGGGATTATAAAACCTTATCTTACAGGGATTATAAAACCTTATCTTACAGGGTCTATAAAAACTTTTCTTACAGGGTCTATAAAACCTTATCTTACATGTTCTATAAAGCCTTATCTTACAGAATCTATAAAACCTTATCTTACATGGTCTATAAAACAGTATGTTACAGGGTCATTAAAACCTTAACTTGCAGGGATTATAAAACATTATCTTACAGGAGTTACAAAATCCTAGCTTACAGGGGCTATAAAACATTACCGTACAGGGGCTATAAAACTTTACCGTACAGGGACTATAAAACTTTACCGTACAGGGGCTATAAAACTTTACCGTACAGGGGCTATAAAACTTTACCGTACAGGTGCTATAAAACTTTACCGTACAGGGGCTATAAAACTTTACCGTACAGGGGCTATAAAGGTTTACCGTACAGGGGCTATAAAACTTTACCGTACAGGGGCTATAAAACTTTACCGTACAGGGGCTATAAAACTTTACCGTACAGGGGCTATAAAATTATACCGTACAGGGGCTATTAAAACTTTACCGTACAGGGGCTATAAAACTTTACCGTACAGGGGCTATAAAACTTTACCGTACAGGGGCTATAAAATTATACCGTACAGGGGCTATTAAAACTTTACCGTACAGGGGCTATAAAACTTTACCGTACAGGGGCTATAAAAGTTTACCGTACAGGGGCTATAAAACTTTACCGTACAGGGGCTATAAAACTGTACCGTACAGGGGCTATAAAACTTTACCGTACAGGGGCTATAAAATTATACCGTACAGGGGCTATTAAAACTTTACCGTACAGGGGCTATAAAACTGTACCGTACAGGGGCTATAAAACTTTACCGTACAGGGGCTATAAAATTATACCGTACAGGGGCTATTAAAACTTTACCGTACAGGCGCTATAAAACTTTACCGTACAGGGGCTATAAAATTATACCGTACAGGGGCTATTAAAACTTTACCGTACAGGGGCTATAAAACTGTACCGTACAGGGGCTATAAAACTTTACCGTACAGGGGCTATAAAATTATACCGTACAGGGGCTATTAAAACTTTACCGTACAGGCGCTATAAAACTTTACCGTACAGGGGCTATAAAACCTTAGCTTACAGGAACTATACATCCTCAGCTTACAGAGGTTACAAAACCTTAGCTTACAGGAACTATACATCAGCTTACAGAGGTTACAAAACCTTAGCTTACAGTAACAATACATCCTCAGCTTACAGAGGTTACAAAACCTTAGCTTACAGGAACTATACATCCTCAGCTTACAGAGGTTACAAAACCTTAGCTTACAGGAACTATACATCAGCTTACAGAGGTTACAAAACCTTAGCTTACAGGAACTATACATCAGCTTACAGAGGTTACAAAACCTTAGCTTACAGGAACTATACATCAGCTTACAGAGGTTACAAAACTTTAGCTTACAGGAACTATACATCAGCTTACAGAGGTTACAAAACCTTAGCTTACAGGAACTATACATCAGCTTACAGAGGTTACAAAACCTTAGCTTACAGGAACTATACATCAGCTTACAGAGGTTACAAAACCTTAGCTTACAGGAACTATACATCAGCTTACAGAGGTTACAAAACCTTAGCTTACAGGAACTATACATCAGCTTACAGAGGTTACAAAACCTTAGCTTACAGGAACTATACATCAGCTTACAGAGGTTACAAAACCTTAGCTTACAGGAACTATACATCAGCTTACAGAGGTTACAAAACCTTAGCTTACAGGAACTATACATCAGCTTACAGAGGTTACAAAACCTTAGCTTACAGGAACTATACATCAGCTTACAGAGGTTACAAAACCTTAGCTTACAGGAACTATACATCAGCTTACAGAGGTTACAAAACCTTAGCTTACAGGAACTATACATCCTCAGCTTACAGAGGTTACAAAACCTTAGCTTACAGGAACTATACATCAGCTTACAGAGGTTACAAAACCTTAGCTTACAGGAACTATACCTCAGCTTACAGAGGTTACAAAACCTTAGCTTACAGGAACTATACATCCTCAGCTTACAGAGGTTACAAAACCTTAGCTTACAGTAACAATACATCCTCAGCTTACAGAGGTTACAAAACCTTAGCTTACAGGAACTATACATCAGCTTACAGAGGTTACAAAACCTTAGCTTACAGGCGGTTTAAAATCTTAAATATTACTATGAAACTCAATGCAGATCCCAAAAGGAGAAATGTAGTTTTCTACTTATTTTTGTTTTACTGTTTTTCTTGTGAAAAATATATTTGAGCTCATTTTTACCATCTAACAGTCGACGTGCAATTTTCGCAAATCATACTGTTGTTTGTATAATTTGTAACATCGACTACGGCAGAAAAAACTTTCCAAAAATGTAGCGTCACTAGTACAATTTTCATTAATTTAAATTCAGATTCAATGATGTTCCTAAAACACACGATTACTATAGTGCCAGGTGTGTGAACATGACGACATCGAGATTAAGTGACCATTTATGAGAACAGGTACACACAAATTATTTGTTTAATATAAAACGGTGTTGCAACTAAACAAGTAAAAATCGTAAGAATAAGCACTGGTCAAATATGAAAATAGAAACCGCACAAATACGTGTTACCATTAAAAATCACAGGAAAAATTTTACGAAAAGCATACAAAAACTAAGAAATTACTTTTTTCGTTAACCCAAGCCTCTTCGCAAAGATATATCTACGTGCCTGAATGTCGGGGTGTTTCTTATGTATAAAGTCTATACAAAACTTGAAGCAAAATAGTGACATGATACAACCGACATAGACTCTAGTTGTAGGTTGACATGTTCGTGCCTCGGCCGAGGCTTTAATCCCCCATGTCACAAACAAAGGGAGAAAATCTTGTGAGAAAAAATATATACACACACATAACACAGGAGACATTTCAATTCTCGCAAATGCAGAAATATAACTGGCATGAACCCTACGCCAGCTAGCATAATAAATGCAGAAATATAACTGACATGAACCCTACGCCAGCTAGCATAATATATGATACTGACAGATTTCATCCGCGGCAGAAAGTATTAAACCTTAAATACGTCTTGCTACAGACAATGAATGCACTCTGCCCTTAAACACGGACATAAAACAGTCAAGACGAACGATGGCACGGAATCTGTAAATTATAGATTTGAAATCCTGCCTGCAAGGGAAAATCTCAGAACTGTCTGGTGTGACTTTGAATTATTATAATGAATAAAATATTACCGAAGGGAGATAACTACAGTTTGTGGCAGTGAATCTTTATATGAAGGGAGGTCACAAAGGGTTCTCAAATTGTAGAATACATGATGCAGATATGTCCACTCTTCGAGAATTCGTGAAGTAAAATGTGGCCCCAAGAGACATCTGGAGGTGAAGCTGCGGAGCAAACGTGAGGACCACTTGCTGACGACTGAATTCAAGAATGCTGTACACAATTGGGGTCTGAGGTCTTTGTTACCTCTAATATATATTTTATGGTGGAGTGTCCATTTTATGTTGGAGTGTCCTGATATAACCTAATTGGACTTTATCCACTGATTGAAAGGGGCACGCCTCTCCAAAAGAGAGGCACTCATCAACTACCTACCTACCTACCAACTACCTACCTACCAGGTACCTATCTACAATTCAGGTCTTTGTTACCTCTAATATGTTATGGTAGTTTGTCCTGATATATAACCTAACTGTACTTTGTTCTCTAGTTGAGAGGGTACGCGTCTCCAAATGAGAGGCAATCTCATTAACTACCTACCTACTATATAGACTCATGAACATAGGAAACTGTGAGCACAACCTGCTGTCCCCCTACATAGACTTCGTAGCATATAAAACTGTGAGGAAAACCTGCTGACGGCTGAATTCAAAAAGGCTGTAGTGTAGCCGCCAGGAACACATAAAAAACAACAACTTCCAAGTTGTAATTTCTCGTATGACAAGACCGCTCAAACAGTCGACTCAGCTGTAAATGAGTACTTGACGCATGAGTTAGGGTAGGTAAACACATCAGGGAAGGGAACTGGCCATCCCACCTAATAGTTGCAGCGACTTAGTACATGAAGAGTTATCTTCATCCCCGACGGCAGGTTGCTGCCCCTTGACCTACCTATAACCATGTTACCTACCTATAACCATGTTACCTACCTATAACCATGTGACCTACCTATAACATGTGACTTACCTATAACCACGTGACCTACCTATAACCATAGATGTCATTGTGACAGAACTACTTGAACTGCAACCTTCCCTTCAATATTTGTTATGGTCACAGCTGTGACATAACTCAATTGGATTACTGCCCGCGGTTGAAAGAAGCGTATCTCAAACTACAAGAGTTCGCAGAGTATGTCAATGTGACATGAGAGCAAAGAATAGCAACTATATGACCTGTCAAGCATGTCGTAGGAATCAGTTAAGACAATTATGTGCTGGAGTTGGCCGTCCCAAACCAAAGATGGTAAAAGTGATCCAAAAGCCACGCTGGTTGGATGTATTCGAACAAAAACGATCGTGTATCACATCTAAGCTGTAAACCATGGCACAATTCATTCCTTTCTCTGCACGACATCCCGCTAATCTGCAAGAGTGTTAAAAATGAAATCACAAAATGAACCATTATAAATAATATTCATTCTAATATCCTACGTGGACAACGCTAAATGTATGTCAACGGTGGTCCTGTTCCCTGCCTTACTCTTCTATTGATTCACGGATCCAGGAAATGGTATGCCAAACGCAGGAAGCTAGACAAAATCACGTTATGAATTGCTGTAATGGTACTCGTTGACTTGTCATTTCATGACCCATAGACATCTATCAGATAAATAGTATTATTTGCTTGTAGTACCGGGCATCTTAGCAAAGTCAAATCCCTTGAAGCTTTGTTGAAATCACGATCTGAAGGCACTGTGCGTGATCGCTTATGAATACTCAGCATTTTTGTGATTTTTTCACTTTAGTTTTGGTTTAGTTTTGTTGTTAATGCTAAGATCAATTTTGTAAACTTAAGTTTAGGTTTAGTTTTTTTATTAGTGCTAAGACAAAATGTTTAATTTAGGTTTAGTTTTGTTATTAGTGCCAAAGCCAAATGTGTGACTTGTTTTGGTTTAGTTTTCTTGCTAATACTATAACCTTACTAAAATTTCCAGAACGTGTTCAAATCCCCAGAGCTTGTTCAAATCCCCAGAGCTTGTTCAAATCCCCAGACCGTGTTCAAATCCCCAGACCGTGTTCAAATCCCCAGACCGTGTACATATCCCCAGAGCTTGCTCAAATCCAGTTTGCTACTTTATAATCTTGTTAACCGAGAACATGTATTCACTGCAGCAAAACTTAAATCCAACAGGCAACGCATAAAAGAGGGTAATAAAGTTTTCCTAAATCACTGGAAACACATACTAACACACACATATCGACGTTTCGATGAATAGGCCTTTATCAATACTACATATATAACAACAAACGACAAATAAGAACAACACTAATGACGTTCACATACGTTAGTTCAATTTGGGTGATTCAAATCCACGATTAAGCACACAATGAATGTATTAAACACTCTGACAGGTAGATTTTTTACTCGACAATATATCAATCAACTCATCGACTTTAGAATGTATTGATCTCTATAGTAATCTACTATTAATTATCGCTCAATCTATCAATTATTTGTCTGTGAAATGAGATGTCTAAAAAAAACAGCAGAAAAGATCACGTGAGTAATGAGGAGATTACAAGAAATGTTGGGACAATATCAGTGGTCAAATATATTGAAACAAAAAAGAGATTGAAATGATTCGGACATAAGAATAAACCCTTATTGGCCAATGGCATACACCATGAAAACAGTAGTAGCAAAATACAGAAGAAGACCAAGAAAAAGGTGGATTGAAGGAGTTACTAACATTCTGACACATCACAGTATTACTGCATATCAAGCGAGCAAACGTGTAATAGCCCTAACACAGACCGCCATTCAATTATTCGGCCACGCCTTACATCACAAGCATAGAAAAGATAAAAGATAAATAGATAGAAAAGATAAAAGATAAATAGATAGAAAAGATAAATAGATAGATATTTTCTCTTCTTTAGCTGTAAATTGTCATATGATGGAATGACGATCAGATTTCCGAATAGGTACGAGTTTACTCGATATGCAGTAATATTATGACGTCTCCGAATGTTGGTAACTCCTTCAATAGACAGTCTTCTACGTCGTCCATTGCTTCTTGTACGCTTATGCTGCTTGTCAATACGTGTCTATTCTCATTAAGTGCCCGAACCATTTCAGTTCCTTATTTTCAATATATTTGACAAAAAGCGTTGTTCCACAGTTCATGTCATTTATTAATTTCTTGCAATCATATATAATGAGAAATAATCAACAGAATAATCTACCTGTTTCTTGTTGTTTACAATTTGCAATGCGAAAATTATAAAACTAATTGTAAAATTATAAATAAAAGTTGTAATGAACTTTCTAAAGCAGGGAAACAATTTCTAAAATAAAATATCCAGCAACGTTGAACAGGATACAAATAAGAAAAAGAACAATCAGAAATCCATGCTGAAATCGAATTCCCTCCAGCACCTGCGTCTCTAATTGTGTTTCATTAAGGTCGGCGTGAGAACAGAGTGTTCAAAGAATTAGGGATAAATATTAAATGAAGCAGACAAATCAATGCTCTAGTCACTTCTGCGAATTTTCCAGAAGAAATGTGGCAATCCCCGTGGAATACATGTAGCCATGTCCAGAGTTGGTGAAATTTGTTGTCATTTAAAGACCACATAATCAACACCTAATTGAACTATATGGCTAACATGAAATCATGCTGGAAACGGATGTGTCCGACCGAATTGCGGAGATACCAAAACATAATTTTAAACAATGGCACAACGCCTTCCGTTCTCCGTCCAGCTAATCTGCAGGAGGTTGAGAAAAAACAGTAGAAGATATAGCTATAGCACGGGACATCCATCTTCATTACAAGTAAGCAAAACTTTATGTGCAACAGATATCTAACAATACAAGTACATGAGTCCTTCCATGTTACATATATTCACTTCTGATACATGTGACACCTAGGCATCGCCACATTGACCACCACATTGACTGTGAATACTGAGTGTGTGAACAAATCAACACCTCGGAATGGTCACATTAAGCACCACACTGACTGTGTGAATACCCTGATTATGTGAATACCTGATTATGTGAACACGCTGATTGTGTGAACAAACCTTCTCATATTCATTTAAATTGTCACATAGAATCACTTCGAATCATAGACAATAATTACGCAAACAAGGATAGGAATAGGAGGTATAAGACGAATAGTTCTCTAGAAGAATGTTGAGAAACCCACGGGATCATAGAGAAACTAACGAGGAGGTGATGAGAGAAACTAACGAGGAGTAGATGAGAGAAACTACCAAAGAGGTGATGAGAAACTAACGAGGAGTAGATGAGAGAAACTAACGATGAGTAGATGAGAGAAACTAACCATGAGTAGATGAGAGAAACTAACGATGAGTAGATGAGAGAAACTAACGAGGAGTAGATGAGAGAAACTAACGAGGAGTAGATGAGAGAAACTAACGATGAGTAGATGAGAGAAACTAACGAGGAGTAGATGAGAGAAACTAACAAGGAGGTGATGAGAGAAACTAACGATGAGTAGATGAGAGAAACTACCACAGAGGTGATGAGAGAAACTACCAAAGAGGTGATGAGAGAAACTAACGAGGAGTAGATGAGAGAAACTAACGAGGAGTAGATGAGAGAAACTAACGAGGAGTAGATGAGAGAAACTAACGAGGAGTAGATGAGAGAAACTACCAAAGAGGTGATGAGAGAAACTACCAAAGAGGTGATGAGAGAAACTACCAAAGAGGTGATGAGAGAAACTAATCATCACTTTCAACAATTTCAAAATTTCGAGCAGTTTATGAACATGAGACTGTATCATCACTTTCAAAAATTTCATTTCTTTATGTTATTTATCGTAAAATCTTAACAAATATCAGCACGATCTACTGCTCTAATGCTAGACATATGAGCAGTGCAAACAAGTCGATCTGCTTTATCATTGCCTTAAACACCCACACGACATGGCAAAAAACGGAATTTTGCGCCTTCAAACATCGACTACCTTAAGCCACTTTTGGCGAACGCAAGACATATGTATATTTCTGGCCGTGTTTATCGAGACACTAAGGATCTAGGTATGATCTGCTCTTTTATTGCCCTTCAAGTTCAAGGCCTTGGTCATTGTCATAATCTGCATAGTCACAGAAATGTCACTGCTTACAGACACAGCAATGGTGTCTCTTTGATCGTCTCCCCTACAGACTGGACTATGAAGGCCGAGCCACTACTCTAGTTAGCTACAAAACCGAACCATGTGTGTATATATCCATGTACCTTTCACTAGAATTTTTGCTGATCAATGCCTGCACATCAGACTCTACCGCAAAAGAGCACCACTTTTTGCAATACCTTTCCCTTCAGAATGCGTATGTGAAAGCGTCGCATCCAAAAATCGAGAAATATCGCGTTGACTCTGCCAGTCTGCAAGTCTCTGACTTGATAATTTAATTACGTTCACTTCGTAGAGTGCTCCCTCTTTTGAATTTAGATATGAACAAATAGAAGAACAACTGGCAAGTGATATGGGCATCCGTCTACAGTTATCTATTGATTCATGTTTCTCTCAGACATTTCTACCTAATAGTACTTTCTAGGGTGATAGTGTACTCCATTTTCTTGTTCAACAATCAGCCAAGAGTAACTCTACTCACAGGAACAAATAGTCGAATTTTTTCACCAGTCCAGAAATGTATCTCCGTGTTAGCTTCACAGCTTGCTTACCGACTCTTACAAAAACGGGTTTCAGTAAGTAATCTCCCATATAGATTTACTTAAGTATATCTTAGCCTGCGATTCTCCGATGTATTTTCCTTATCCTTATCTCATATAATCCTATCGAACTTTTCAACTTCGATACTTTGAAACTTCGATACTTTGAAACTCCGATACTTTTAAAATACTTTTTTTATAGAACAGTTTAAAACCTGGGTATTTGTATTTCACTGGTATATGCTGAGATCATTGCCAAGTTTAATTCTGGCATATAATCTCATTTGCAAATTGAGATAAGTATAAATGGTATATGTATAAATGGTACATGTATAAATGATATATGTATAAATGGTATCTGTATAAATGTTATATGTATAAATGCTACATGTATAAATGGTATATGTATAAATGGTACATGTATAAATGGTACGTGTATAAATGGTATGTGTATATATGGTATGTGTATAAATGATATATGTATAAATGGTATCTGTATAAATGTTATATGTATAAATGGTACATGTATAAATGGTATATGTATAAATGGTACATGTATAAATGGTACGTGTATAAATGGTACGTGTATAAATGGTATGTGTATAAATGATATGTGTATAAGTGGTGCGTGTATAAATGGTATGTGTATAAATGGTATGTGTATAAATGGTATATGTATAAATGGTATGTGTATAAATGGTATATGTATAAATGGTATATGTATAAATGGTATATGTATAAATTGTATATGTATAAATGGTATATGTATAAATGGTATGTGTATAAATGGTATATGTATAAATGGTATATGTATAAATGGTATATGTATAAATGGTATATGTATAACCAGAATCTGTTAACTTTTCTGTAGTTTCTGACATCATTATTTCTCTATATACATCTAATATGTAATGGTTCTCAACAAGGTCCCCAGAGAAGGGCACATGCGACATATTTAACGATTTGAAGCGAGGGATTTCTAGTTGGTAAGATCAGTGTTTAAGCTCTTTGAAATATTTTGCGAAACTGCTTGAGGAGTTTCGACTGTCCCCCGGTCAGTTGTTTCTTCCTAAATGAGCTCACCATATTTAAACTGTTTTGTGATGTGTTTGACAGAATCTGTCCAGATCAGGATGTAAGGTAAAGTTAGGTCTCAGATCAGGATGTAAGGTAAAGTTAGGTCTCAGATTTACGGGAATTACCGCAACAATTATTTACATCCGCCTACTACAATGACGTGTGACATGACGTTGCTGATCCGTGCTTGTATCTATCAATATATCCGTGTATACCTTCTCTGAGTAGAAGGCTCTTTCAATAGGTATTACACTAAGCCGAAAACTGAAGTCTTCTGGGTATGAAATAAAGCTCAGAAAAACCACCTCACTACACATAGGAAGTAAGAGCTAATTGCTCGCATTCCTGGAGTTCTCAAACAAACTATATCTCCGTGTTGATGAGTGTGGTATAGCGTTGCCTATCCTTGCTTGTGTTTGTCTATCCGTGTGTAAGGTATTCTATCACAGTTTTGCACATTGAATTTTATTCAGCGTTTATTCTCTAATCCCCAAAGAATATCTCCCGTAGCAGGACAATCGATCTACTAGATTTCCAGCAGGATGTAGTCCTTTACTAAAAGCTGGATTCTTATTGAAAGAAACAAACATAGGAGAAATATACTTAGGAGAAACAGATTTGGAAGAATCAAATGTGGAAGAATACACTTGTACGAAACAACCTTGTAAGAAACAACCTTGTAAGAAACATATTTGTAAGAAACATACTTGTAAGAAACATATTTGTAAGAAACAGACTTGTAAGAAACATATTTGTAAGAAACATATTTGTAAGAAACATATTTGTAAGAAACATATTTGTAAGAAACAGACTTGGAAGAAAGAAACTCGTAAGAAATAAACGTAGAAGACACACAAACGTGGAAGAAACTAACTTGGAAGAAACTAACTTGGAAGAAACTAACTTGGAAGAAACTAACTTGGAAGAAACTAACTTGGAAGAAACTAACTTGGGAAACATTGCACATTTGAACAATCTGTCGTAATTTCTATAAAATTAAAATGAAGGTTTTTCGCATTTCACTTTTTTTTAGTTTGGATCAAATTATGCATTTTCTTCCCATCTTGAAAGTGCCTATCGCTTTTCCTTTGAAGTTCACTAGAATAACAAAGATCTCGCAATCATTACATACAAGCCTGTTAATTACTTCGCGGAACAAATACATGTGTAATTTCCTTACATACAATCACGAGATTACAATGAAACAATCACGGTTAAGTCTACGCGGCATCATTAGTTGCATGTTTCTGACATTCCCTTGATCGATCCGCTTGTGTAGAAACTACAGAACATAAATCTTATACAGGTCCGTAGTGTTATTTCACTTTGAAGTGGAGGCAGTTTCCTATAAACTACAGAACATAAATCTTATACAGTTCCCTAGTGTTATTTTATACAGGTCCCTATCATTTCATAAACGCATTTCCTATAAATGCATTGTACCTATCATTTCATGTACAATAAATGTTTCTTTCTCTGTGATGATGATCCTACGACTAACTAACTACCTTACTAACTAACTAAATAACTAACTTACTAACTAACTAACTAACTAAGTAAATAACTAACTAACTAACTAATTAAATAACTAACTAACTAGATCAAGCACAATTATAATCGAATCGGAAATGCATGATTTTGTGTGAGTTGACTGGTTGTTGATCGGGTTGGCCGAAGATTGAACAATTTTCCTTGAAGTGAATTTTCGTGGATGTGAAAATAACCTGCATTTGTGATTTTCATTTAAGTGAGGAAGAGATGTGTAGAGTGTCGACCTCACTTTCTGGTCCGATCTCATTTGAAACCAGTGGCAAGACGAATCGAGACGACTGCACGTGAACTTCGATACAGTGGATGGCCATGATTTTTAAAGTGTCTCACCATACCCGATGAGGTCCACAACACTTTGCTGACGTTCGCCTAATTACCAGTTGGGACGTTAAACTATCGTGCCTCATACGCGTAAATTCGCTGAACATTAGGCTGTATTTGCAATGGTCAAAACGTGTAAAGTTCAAATATAACGAATGCATCTCAAGTAAATCTGAATTCTAAATATAACCACTATTTCACAGGTAAATCGTTAGTTTTAAATATAACGACTTATTCTCAAGTAAAACGTTATTTCTAAATGTAGTAATACTATTACATGTTTTTGTATTACGATCCAGGTCCAGAGGAAATCTACACAGGATATACTGGATCGTTTCCAGAAGCAGCATATTAAGTAACAAAGTTCCCTCACACACAATATGTGACCAACAAGTGATCTGTGCAGCGTATTATTTCACACCAATCTATAAGGAATAAAGGCAGTTCATCCTAGTTCAACATCTCTTATTGGTGAGCATAAACATGGTTGAACGATTTCTGATGTTCTTTATTATGTCTCTTGTAACATTGTTTCTCCGTTGTTTCTTCTTCTTGCTTGGTTTGTCTATTATTTTATGAAATATTCCATCATTTGCAGTGTATATATATATATATATATATATATATATATATATATATATATATATATATATATATATATATATATATATATATACACACACACATATACATGTATAATAAGTTCCGTTTCTGCAACGAACTTGGCTGCAAAAAAAGTCTCCAGCATCCTCTGTCTTTTGTTTTGGTGGTGCACTCTGTTAGACTGTAACCTGTCCATCTCACGATCTTTCCCTCCCTCTTGTATCCATGATTACGTCTCTCGCCTCACCTCGACGTTACCCTCAATTAAGATCTTCAACACGGTGTCATGTCTTTTAATGTGTCCAAAATATTGTATTTGTGTGGTTTGTATTCTTCTCTTCTCTGCCCATGCGGTTCTCCCTATTCTTCTATATACCCACATTTCCAAGGAATCAATTGTGTCTTCTAGTTGTTTGTTTAGTATCCATGTTTCTGAGCCATACATTAATATAGAATAGATGTAGCATTTTACAATTCTCATTTTAAACTTGTTTATAATTTGTTTAGATGTTAATATTTTCCTCATGTCATTGAAGGTACTTTTAGCTATTCCTATTCTCCTTTTAACTTCTGTTTCACATCTGCCATCATTTGTGACTATGTGTTCAAAATATTGATATTGTTCTACTGATTGTAGTTTCTCTCCATGTATGTTTATGTTTAGCTCATGTTCTTCTGTGAATTTGTTGATTATCATGATTTTTAAAAAAATATTTATATTCAGTCCATATTCTTGACTTGATTTATTGACCTGATCCACCAGTCTCTGTAGTTCATGTTCACTTTCTGCCGAAAATACAGTCATCCGCATATCTCATGATGTTATAAAAACTGTCATCCGCATATCTCATGCTGTTATAAAAACTGTCATCCGCATATCTCATGATGTTATAAAAACTGTCATCCGCATATCTCATGATGTTATAAAAACTGTCATCCGCATATCTCATGATGTTATAAAAACCCATCACCTTCAGTTTCGTTACAGTGCAGAAGGTTAATGGCTATGACATATCAGGCTATGTATATATGTGTGTGTTAATGATACCTCCGTGATACAAATACTTCAAATGCTATACAAATATTGCAATACTAACACGACAATATTAATAGTTGACGTAACTACTCCAGGTAAACAAACACATTTGAGGGACACAAAAGTGCCATTACCAGAGAACTCTTCTACCCCTGACCCTGCATGGCATACAGGGGTATAGCCTGAAAAAAGTGAGAATCAACTATTTTAAAGGGTATCCTACTCGACGCTGCCATGAAATATAGTATTACATTTCCATGCCTCGACGATATTAGAGAATACTACGAGGGAATGTAAACAAGAAATGCCTCCTAAATTTGATCTAAGTAAATACTGTATCCGTGTGCAATTTGTTAATTTTGCGAGAAACCTCAAACACTCTTCTGCACTGTATAGCATAGCCAACCTGTGTCATTAACAGGTTGCACCACAGTGAACGGTTAGAAATGGCTGCACAAGAAGTACGGTTAAAACAACGATATCTCATAGGATTAGGGTTAGGGTTAGGTGCGAGACCCAATTCGCATCCACGAGCATTTGAATAATCTTTATGGAGATTCAACAGTTAGTGATTGCACTGTCCGACGATGGGTACATCGTTGTGACGAAGCCGAAGTAGGTTAATCCTCAATGGATAACACAAAGCAGACTGGTCATCCTTCTACGGCAGTGACACCAAACAACAGTCATCGAGTTCATGACATCAGTTGTGGTGATCCTCAGGTGACACTGGATAAACTCAGGTGACACTGGATAAACTCAGGTGACACTGGATAAACTCAGGTGACACTGGATAAACTCAGGTAACACTGGATAAACTCAGGTGACACTGGATAAACTCAGGTGACACTGGATAAACTCAGGTGACACTGGATAAACTCAGGTGACACTGGATAAACTCAGGTGACACTGGATAAACTCAGGTAACACTGGATAAACTCAGGTGACACTGGATAAACTCAGGTGACACTGGATAAACTCAGGTGACACTGGATAAACTCAGGTGACACTGGATAAACTCAGGTAACACTGGATAAACTCAGGTGACACTGGATAAACTCTGGTAACACTGGATAAACTCAGGTAACACTGGATAAACTCAGGTGACACTGGATAAACTCAGGTAACACTGGATAAACTCAGGTAACACTGGATAAACTCAGGTGACACTGGATAAACTCAGGTGACACTGGATAAACTCAGGTAACACTGGATAAACTCAGGTGACACTGGATAAACTCAGGTAACACTGGATAAACTCAGGTGACACTGGATAAACTCAGGTAACACTGGATAAACTCAGGTGACACTGGATAAACTCAGGTGACACTGGATAAACTCAGGTGACACTGGATAAACTCAGGTGACACTGGATAAACTCAGGTGACACTGGATATACTCAGGTAACACTGGATAAACTCAGGTGACACTGGATAAACTCAGGTAACACTGGATAAACTCAGGTGACACTGGATAAACTGCATGCCATGTTGTCCATTAGTAAAGGTAGCATTCAGAACATCGGTTAAAGATCTGGGTTATTCAAAGATTTGTGCACGTTGGGCGTCCTGAATGTTGACAGACAGACGCAAAGAAACAAGGAAAACCATAGCCATTAACCTTCTGTACTGTTTCGAAACTGAAAGAGATGTGTTTGTATTGAATATTCTGACAGGCGATGAGACTTCGGCTGATTTTTTTAAACCAGAATCCAAGAGGCAATCAAAGGAATGGCATCACACAAAGTCGCCGACAAGAAAGTAGTACAACAGTTCACCATCTGTAGGAAAAGTGTTCGTGTTTTGGATTGATAAATGAGTGACTCTTCTCGATGTCATCAAACAGAGGAACATCAGTGATTGCAGACCGTTATGTTGAATTTGTGAATAAGCTTACACGATGTCTTCGGCGACATTACCCATTAAAGGATCAGAGAACTGCACTACTGTTGTACGATAATGTCACAACGCACACCGCTACAGGCACCATTGATGCGATTGAAGAATGTGGTTAGACAGTATTGCCAAATGCTCCTAACAGTGCCGATCCTAGACATTCAGATGTCCATATGTTTGGACCACTAAACGAGTATCTACACAGACATCACTTTACGGACACCAACAATCTTAAACGCTCCGTACACAATTTGTTTAGGAAAAAAAATATTTTTACCATGCGGGGATACATCCCCTTCTGCGAAGATAGACACAAACGTTAACAAATGTTAGCAGAGACTACATTGAAAAATACATTTTTGAAGAGCAGACTTCAAACATAGTTTTATCTATTGTCGTGTCTATCTAATTAAATTATAAATTAGGGGACATTACTTTTTGAACATCCTTGGTAGGTCTGTATTTTGTTCAGTGACTAACGGCTAAATTTATAATGATGTGGTAGGTTCATTGACACAGGAGCCATCTGCGCTATTTAAAATATTTCCTGTTTGAACTATGAATCGAACCTTGAACACCCGACAGGAAATCTAGTTCACTAATTGCTGAACTTATGGTAATACGTGTATCAGAAATATTTCGGTACGTTTCTAGTTATTTCTTAGAGTGACAGGTTCATCAGTTCACGGAAGTCTTCCGGCAAGCATATACTGAGAACAGAGCGTCGACGGAGTACTAGCGGTTTTTTTTTCATGTGTACGAGGCGGTGAGATAGTCTTGCCCCATGTCTGACATGCGGTGAGCTTGTCTTGTTTAGTGTTTACCAGGCGGTGCGTTTGTCTTGTTCCATGTGTGACTGGTGGTGAGCTTGGCATATTACATGTCTGTAAGGCGGTGAGCTTGTCTTGTTCCATGGCTGCCAGGTGGTGAGCTTGTCTTGTTCCAAGGTTGCCAGGCGGTGAGCTTGTCTTGTTCCAAGACTGCCAGGCGGTGAGCTTGTCTTGTTCCATGTCTGACAGGCTGTAAGCTTGTCTTGTTCCACGTGTGTCAGGCGGTGAAATTCTCTTGTTCCATGTGTTGTAGGCAAAAAGCGTGTTTTGTTCGACGTGTGCCTGGTGGTAAGCTTGTCCTGTTCCATGTCTGCCATGTAGTGAGACCGTCTTGTTTCATGTATGCCAGGCGGTGGCGTTTTGTTTCCAGATCGAGATATGTGTTTCTCTACATTCTTATTTATGGGGAGGTATTCCATATCTCCTGTGAGTTTCAAATTGTTGTTGTTTTTGTCAATTTATCTCAATCTTTTTTTGTGGCCTGTTGCCCCTATGTGGTGTATGTTTCATAGGTACACCCTGTTTCGGGTTATATTTATTCCTTAGTCTCTGTGAGAGTTATGTTTAGTTCGTAGTCTCTGTTTCGGGGTATGTTGCGTCCGGTGGTGCCACCTCTGCCAAAATATTGTACAATAGTGTCTATGAAAGTCAACAGTTCATTATGTTTTGTTAACAAGTCATGTTGTGTTAACAAGTCATGTTTTGTTAACAAGTCATGTTGTGTTAACAAGTCATGTTTTGTTAACAAGTCATGTTTTGTTAACACGCCATGTTTTATTAACATGTCATGTTTTGTTAACAAGTCATGTTTTGTTAACAAATCATGTTGTGTTAACAAGTCATGTTTTGTTAACAAGTCATGTTTTGTTAACAAGTCATGTTGTGTTAAGAAGTCATGTTTTGTTAACAAGTCATGTTGTGTTAACAAGTCATGTTGTGTTAACAAGTCATGTTTTATTAACATGTCATGTTTTGTTAACAAGTCATGTTTTGTTAACAAGTCATGTTGTGTTAACAAGTCATGTTTTGTTAACAAGTCATGTTTTGTTAACAAGTCATGTTTTGTTAACAAGTCATGTTGTGTTAACAAGTCATGTTTTGTTAACAAGTCATGTTGTGTTAAGAAGTCATGTTTTGTTAACAAGTCATGGTGTGTTAACAAGTCATGTTGTGTTAATAAGTCATGTTGTGTTAACAAGTCATATTGTGTTAACAAGTCATATTGTGTTAACAAGTCATATTGTGTTAACAAGTCATGTTGTGTTAACAAGTCATGTTTTGTTAACAAGTCATGTTGTGTTAACAAGTCATGTTTTGTTAACAAGTCATGTTTTGTTAACAAGTCATGTTGTGTTAACAAGTCATGTTTTGTTAACAAGTCATGTTGTGTTAACAAGTCACGTTGTGTTAACAAGTCATGTTGTGTTAACAAGTCATGTTGTGTTAACAAGTCATATTGTGTTAACAAGTCATATTGTGTTAACAAGTCATATTGTGTTAACAAGTCATGTTGTGTTAACAAGTCATGTTGTGTTAACAAGTCATGTTTTGTTAACAAGTCATGTTGTGTTAACAAGTCACGTTGTGTTAACAAGTCATTTTTTGTTAACAAGTCATGTTGTGTTAACAAGTCATATTGTGTTAACAAGTCATGTTTTGTTAACAAGTCATGTTGTGTTAACAAGTCATATTGTGTTAACAAGTCATATTGTGTTAACAAGTCATGTTGTGTTAACAAGTCATGTTTTGTTAACAAGTCATGTTTTGTTAACAAGTCATGTTGTTTATCGTTGCCGTGGCTAATTCTCTGTGATATACTTAAGTGGGGGTAGGTGTTACCCATCCCTCCCCCGAGATGTGGAACAACTATTTAAAATTAAATGTTAAAGTTCAATAGTACAACGTTCACTGTCCTGCGTTTCCTCTTCATCAGAAGGGACTTTCTCACAGAAGACAAAAGTAAGACAGTAAAATATGTGGTCCATATGGTGGAGTTAACTGTAATGTGGAGCCTCGACAAGCACCCTCATCCCTCTATGCATATCGCTACTCTCCTCTGTATTGTGCAGCTAGTGCACACTCTTAATGTTTTTTAGTTCGATGGCACTTCTTCGACCAAATGAGAAGGGTTGCATAGAGCGTCAAGATGGAACCCTGCTATGCCTACTTTTTTGGGACTACCTTGAGCACCACTTATGGGAGTCCCATGGTGGGACCTTCCATTGGTGTTCCATATATATAACGTTGATGGAATCACATCACTGACATTCCTGAGACTGATCTTTCACGATTGATACACTTTAATTATAATGTTCACCCGGCCATCAAATTCACATACTAGATCTGACCTCGATTGTGAACATATTCATTACTATCCAACCTTTATATCCTAGCACATCGGTGCACTACATACCTACTAATGTCCACAGCTTTCTTCTGAACACCTACTGCCATCCCTCTGCCTGACTGGTGCCCTTTCTTCTGAACACCTACTGCCATCCCTCTGCCTGACTGGTGCCCTTTCTTCTGTACACCTACTGACATCCCTCTGCCTGACTAGTGCCCTTTCTTCTGTACACCTACTGACATCCCTCTGCCTGACTAGTGCCCTTTCTTCTGTACACCTACTGACATCCCTCTGCCTGACTGGTGCCCTTTCTTCTGTACACCTACTGACATCCCTCTGCCTGACTGGTGCCCTTTCTTCTGAACACCTACTGCCATCCCTCTGCCTGACTGGTGCCCTTTTTTTCACTATCATCGTCTATGCAGTGGTGAAGAAGACTTTTTTTGAGAAAACCCACGAAATAATGGATCGCTTACGCTTGTATCTGCAGTAGGACAGTCAAGCACGGGTCTGCTGTGTTTCTTGAGTGCATCCACGAGATAGGTAGGCAGAGATGCAAGTGGGAGGAAATATCAAGAGATGTTGCAGTCTAATCATGTACCACCAAGACAAGAGACATGGTCTGATGAGGGTCTGTTTCAGCCATCCATCGTTGCGGAGACAGCATTTAATGATGATGTTTTGATCTTAATGGCGCGTAGTCAGTATCTAGAATAATCCGGTCAATCAATTCTTGCCGCCTTGAGCAAGCACAGTAACAAGGCTAGTTAAGATAACTGACAGATAGAACTATCTTGAGCTCTCCATTCATCCTACTTGGCAAATTTGCCCATAGAAATCTCCTTTAATTAGTCCCAGATATATAATCGTGTCTACACATCCTTGGGAAACAAACTTAACATTACTCACAATGTCTGCGGTAGATTTACAATCAATCAATGAATGTATGAGAATCTATAATTAACAGGGACATACAACATCAAGGAATGGACAGATAACAGAACAGGGACATACAACATCAAGGAATGGGCAGATAACAGAACAGGGACATACATCATCAAGTAATGGGCAGATAACAGAACAGGGACATACAACATCAAGGAATGGGCAGGACAAAGTTTTCTCCTCACTCATCCGCATCATTGAAGATAAATCATCTGGAGGACTCGTGTGCTGAAGAATCCAATGTGGTACCCCTACGTTCCTGATGGGTTACGGAGGTATAGATAGACAGATAGATAATTAACCAATCTATAACTATTTTATTTGTTGAGGAGATGTTGATATATTACATCAACAATTCGGTGGGAGAGTGTATGTAAAAGGATTGATAGTTGTTCACACATGGAAGGAGAGTGGGAGTTAACAAAAGTTGATGTCAATAATGCTTTATACACCAATTAAGCTGTTTGAATTCGAGACATTTTTCCACACCGAAGACGCAACATGTTTTCGTTCTCAGGACATCTAGTAGGAACATTGTCCTCCTACAAGAGAAATCTAATTGAAGTTTGAAAATGGGCACAGAAGAGGAAGAAAACGTGTTCTTGTGAACAAATCATACCGCTTTCTGCTGTATGTGCATGATTTCTGCTGTATGTGCATGATTTCTGCTGTATGTGCATGATTTCTGCTGCAATGTTTTTAGTAATTCAAATTTCCTTTTGAAAGAGGGGTAGGGAGGGGGAGGGATTTTATGACAAAATAAAAAAGGTGTTCAATAATTCTTGAAAGTTGTTGATTGTGTGTTGATAAGCAGTTATCATCTGTGTTGATAAGCAGTTATCATCTGTGTTGATATTTTGGTGATGGGGGAGTCACACTTGCGAAAACAATTGTTGCATAATTGATGCACAGCCCGGAAGAGAATATTTACAAAGTGTGATATGAAATGGCTGAGAAAAGCTGCAAGAGTGACCAAACTAGGCAAACTAAGTGAGAAATGATGAAATCAGGAGAAGAATGGTTGAAGACCATGCACAGAATACATCTAGAAACAACTCATCAAATGGTTTTGAGAATAAACCATAATCAACCACCGATCATATAAGAAAAGAAGATATGTATACAAGGCCAGAGGTAGACCTAGAACAAGATGGATAGATAATATCAATACAACCGTGAACAAATATCGATTAAACACAGGCAAGACGACACATCTGATCTTGGATAGACAACTAAAGCTACAAGTCATCACCCCACGCTTAACGGCAAGTGTGGATATTCTGACCATCACCAACCTTGCGATAGAGAAGAGACATATCTTACAGAAGTGTTTAGTTCTATTTATTGCGTGCTGGCTTGAAATTAAATTGGTTGAACCACTATTGTGGGTTTATTTAGACACAATCACGCATCTTGTCTGATGAGGCGCCACTCAGTTATCTTATCTGATGAGGCCCTACTCACTTATCGTACATGATGAGATGACACTTATTTTGTCTGATGAGATGATACTTATTTTGTCTGATGAGATGACACTTATCTTGTCTGATGAGACGACACTCACTTATCGTGTCTGAGGAGATGACACTCGTTTATCTTCTCTGATGAGATTAAATTCACTTATCTTGTCTGATGAGATGAAATTCACTTATCGTGTCTGAGGAGATGACACTCGTTTATCTTCTCTGATGAGATTAAATTCACTTATCTTGTCTGATGAGATGAAATTCATTTATCTTGTCTGATGAGATGAAATTCACTTATCTTGTCTGATGAGATGAAATTCACTTATCTTGTCTGATGAGATAAATTCACTTATCTTGTCTGATGAGATGAAATTCACTTATCTTGTCTGATGAGATGAAATTCACTTATCTTGTCTGATGAGATGAAACTCACTTATCTTGTCTGATGAGATGAAACTCACTTATCTTGTCTGATGAGATGAAATTCACTTATCTTGTCTGATGAGATGAAATTCACTTATCTTGTCTGATGAGATGAAACTCATTTATCTTGTCTGATGAGAGGAAAAGCACTTATCTTGTCTAATGAGATGAAACTCACTTATCTTGTCTGATGAGATGAAACTCACTTATCTTGTCTGATGAGATGAAACTCACTTATCTTGTCTGATGAGAGGAAAAGCACTTATCTTGTCTGATGAGATGAAACTCACTTATCTTGTCTGATGAGATGAAACTCACTTATCTTGTCTGATGAGATGAAACTCACTTATCTTGTCTGATGAGATGAAACTCACTTATCTTGTCTGATGAGATGAAACTCACTTATCTTGTCTGATGAGATGAAACTCACTTATCTTGTCTGATGAGAGGAAAAGCACTTATCTTGTCTGATGAGATGAAACTCACTTATCTTGTCTGATGAGATGAAACTCACTTATCTTGTCTGATGAGATGAAACTCACTTATCTTGTCTGATGAGATGAAACTCACTTATCTTGTCTGATGAGATGAAACTCACTTATCTTGTCTGAGGAAAATGATTATTGTACATTTATATTTAAGTAAAGTTATACATTTACTGTAAAGTATATTTTATTTTGTCAAAAGTCGTGGAAAAATTCGAGATAGGCCGTATAGAAACATCAGGAGGAGAGATTCGATTCAAGTACCATCTCCGCAATAAAGATTGGCTGCAACGGACCTCCAACATCATGTCTTGATGTGGTGGTGCACTCTGCTAGACTGTAACTATCATGAATGTCATTCGTGATGTTTATCTGTGCACTTGTATCTCTTCTACCTCTCTATCTCCCCTCGACTCTACACTCTAGTCAGTTTTTAAACAAAGTGTCATGATACTGTAACAGTTTATTTTTCATACGTAGTGTTGTTAGAAACAATGTATTTGTTTTCCGTGAAGTTTACCAATTCTTCTATATACCCACATCTCAAAGGCATCAATTATGTCTTCAAATTATTTGTTAAGTGTCCATGTTTCTGAGCTATACATCAATATAGAAAATATGTAGCATTTGGTAATTCTCATTTTTAACTTGTTTGTAATGTGTTTAGATGTTAATATTTTCCTCATGTCATTGAAGGTACTTTTAGCCATTCCTATTCTCCTTTTAACTTCTGTTTCACATCTGCCGTCATTTGTGACTATGTGTCCAAGATATTGATATTCTTCTACTTTTTGTAGTTTCTATCCATGCAGTATTATGTTATACAACAATATAAAGACGCATGTGGTTGCGTCTGTGGGTCTCACCAATGGCTCATTAGACATACCACCCATGCAACAGAAAACCGTAGTAGATGACATGCCGTTATATTGAGGTTATCCTCTTATTGAAGCTTCATTGCACGTCATTTATACAATTATTCTTGTCATGCTTTTATTGTGTTATTACAATGTGTTTTTATGAATGTATGAACCCACTGTGGTTGGGAGAGAACCAGAGATGTACTGCACAGCATTGGGGAAGAGGAAACTGACAGCACTGTTTTTCCTATGGCTGAGGACCATCATACAGGCAAAGTGACTCAGGACGTGAGAATCCTTTTGACTTGAACATTTGGTTGCATGCCTGGAGAAATAGAGAAGTTTCGCATAACCAGTAGTCAATTAATGGCGGGAAATGAGCACAGTGAGCTCTATTTGGCTATAGTTTCAATCAGCATTGCATAGGTTGAAACCTACCTTCATGGAGGTGTGATAGTTATTCTCTGGCTCTGGCGCAGGGTGGGCCGACAATCCACAGATTCCCTAGCAATATAATGCCAGTTTAATGGCATTGGGTCAAAGGGCATGAGCGCATGGATCGCTGGATCAGCAACCAACCAACCAACCAACCGATAATATACAGATATTTTTCCATATACGAGGAGTGTTAGTTCCATTGTTAGGGCATGGGCTTCTTAGTTGAGAGATCCAAGTTCGACTTTCAATAGTCATTTGTACGGATGTGAGATGGGGAGACCTACATGCAGACACGGAATAAACGATTCAGGTTTGTGAAAACAAGTGCTACATACTTTTGTTACAATTTAGTTACATAGAACATATGACAAGTATATTTGTCCGGCAGCAAATAAACAAACTTGCAGGTTATCAAGATTAACTTTTAGCAGTGATAAAACGATGTAAACGTGTTTGGTTTGGACATGTAACGAGATGCGACACAAATTATACAATTATTTTACAAGTAACACAGAAGATGGAAGTGTACTTTCATAATCCATACTTTAGGTAACCACGATTAATCTAATCACTATCTATGTAGCTAGGATTATTTAACCACGATCTATGTAGCTAGGATTATTTAACCACGATCTATGTAGCTAGAATTATTTAACCACGATCTATGTAGCTAAAATTATTTAACCACCATCTATGTAGCTAGAATTATTTAACCACCATCTATGTAGCTAGAATTATTTAACCACGATCTATGTAGCTAAAATTATTTAACCACCATCTATGTAGCTAAAATTATTTAACCACCATCTATGTAGCTAGAATTATTTAACCACGATCTATGTAGCTAGGATAAATGTAACCATGGTTTATGTAGCCAGGATTTATGTAGCAAATAAATGTAACCACGATCTATGAGGAATGATTAATGTAGTCATTGTTACGTTGCTGTGATTTAAGTCTCCGTGACTGTGATACACCCATTCTGTATGTTATGCAGACATCAAAATGCGTTGGCTATACTGAACAATAGAACTGTGAGCATGGGAACATATCGACAACATACTCATACAAATGAAGATTCTTACTATGCTGCCGCGCAGTATAATGCACAATTTATTGAAAACATATAAATTAATTTAATTTTAAACTGTCTTTTGTGTGTGGAAGGTCACACATTCTGTTGTTGATTTATCCAGACTGTCGTGGTGTAACCTATCACGAACGAACAACAAGAAATATGGACGAACAACAAGAAATGACGTGATGAAAACACATCATACAAGAAACAAAAGCAACACATAACATAGTTTTTATTTGTGTTTCATTCTATACATGATTTTGTGTCTTATCCCGTCAGTAGCATAAGAAATTTGGAAACTTTCAAAATCGATAACTTTGACTAATGAGGCACAATACGAACAGATCTGATTTTGCTTGAACTTAATAATGCACCGTTTCCTGTAGGCGGATATTTTCTTAGTCTCGGCAGACGGGATGTACCCTGATATCTGCGTAAGAAGTCTTGCTTCCGTGAATACGGGGCACATTGTTTGTGTCACTGTAAGGATAACACCGACAAGACTAAAACATTGTTTGTAGGTTGGTTAGTGAGTTTCTGCCCGGGGTACATTAATGATGATTGGCATTAGGGAGTTGACTTTAGGCAGTTCTCGATAGTCGATGACAGCAATATAAACGATAAAGTGAAAAGGTCACATGTCTGATTGAATGCTCGTCCAGGACAGGAAAATATCCATATGTGATCAGACAGATGTTTCACTGGAAACCACTGGCATAATCAATGTGTCGTCTGGTTGTCTTTGTGTTCAAGAAAAATGATGATAACAGTTATTTATCAAGTGTCATCTAGGGGGGGGGGGTATTCGTATTTAAGGAAAGTTGTTAAGATAACATTTGTTGATCGTGTCATCTAGGACGATCTATATATTACGTTAATAATTTTGGGGGAGGGAGGGGTCTTATTGACAAAAAAGGAGGAGGGGCAATGTGTTTGACAAAATTTGACGTCAACAATATTGTTGTAATTGGAAAATTGTTTGAATTGTAAAAATGTTTGAGAAAAAGCTGAAACAAAATATGTAATGTTTATCATTTTTTCTGCTTAAAACTATTTAGCAGAGAAGAGGGGAGGGGTAGGATGGGGGTAAAAGTTTTTAACATATGAAATGATTCAGTAGTAGTGGTTCTCAAATCTTGAGAATTTTTTTTATACAGGGGAAGTGTGTCGACATTTTGCACAAAATTGTAATCGTAATTTGTGGACACCCCCCCCCCCACTCCAAATGGGTGAATGCGTGTTTACCAACTGCAACCAGGAACGTGTATATCTCATTGGAAAACGGAATTGTCTGTCTAAATATAGATACTTACCTAGGTTGTGTACTGCTTCAAATGATATTTGGAAAATCCTTCAAGACGTGGATACGGGAGGGCAAACAGCAGAGGGAAGGGGGGTGGTGTTTCACTCATGCTTTGCTTCTCCTTGGTAATTTTTAAGTGTGTTTTTTTTCTCTTTTTTTTGAGCTCAAGGGGATTGAAATCCCCAACTTATCTACGGTAAAGTGGATTGAAATCGCAACATATGCAACGTAAAGTGGATTTAAATTACAACTTATCTAAGGTAATTTGGATTGAAACCACACAATTTATTTAAGGTATTGTGGATTGAAATCATAACATATCCAACGTAAAGTGGATTGAAATTACATTTTATCTAAGGTAATGTGGATTGAAATCACAATGTATCTAAGGTAATGTGGATTGAAATCACAATTTATCTAAGGTAATGTGGATTGAAATCACAATTTATCTAAGGTAATGTGGATTGAAATCACAATTTATCTAAGGTAATGTGGATTGAAATCACAACGTATCTAATGTCTTCTTGATAACCAAGAAGCCTGGCATCACATTCACTCATCGCTTACCGAAGATAAGGTTCGCAGATGATCAGGGATAACCCCAAGAGAAAGAACAATTGTGAACTGTCGTTACACATGTAGTGGTACTTCCATTGCTATTTACACATGTAGTGCTACTTCCATTGCTATTTACACATGTAGTGCTACTTCCATTGCTGTTTACACATGTAGTGGTACTTCCATTGCTGTTTACA
Organism: Meghimatium bilineatum; assembly: GCA_034231615.1. Classification (NCBI taxonomy): domain Eukaryota; kingdom Metazoa; phylum Mollusca; class Gastropoda; order Stylommatophora; family Philomycidae; genus Meghimatium; species Meghimatium bilineatum. Next base: position 2,885,133 of record CM067300.1, on the reverse strand, counting down.
CATGTAGTGCTACTTCCATTGCTGTTTACACATGTAGTGCTACTTCCATTGCTATTTACACATGTAGTGGTACTTCCATTGCTGTTATGCACTGGTGAAACGGCCTATGTAAAGATGTTATGTGAAGAAACTATTACTTTCACACAACTTGTCTCAGAAAGGTTATAGACATCAGATGGCAAGACAAGATTCCAGATACTACTGTCCTAGACAGATCTGCTATATTCCTAGCATTGACAATATCCTGATGCAGAGACAGATTTGTTGGGCATATCATGCGGTACGTGTGCTACCTCATCGCCTGATAAAGCTACTTCTCTATGATGAGTTACGTAATGACATACGTTCTTAAGGTAGCCACAACAAGTTCTACAATGACTCGTTAAAGACCTCACTGAAAGTCTTTGAAATAAACCAAGATACATGGCAGGAACATCTACAAAATAGAGCTACATGGGAGGAACATCTACAAAATAGAGCTACATAGGAGGAACATCTACAAAATAGAGCTACATTGCAGGAACATCTACAAAATAGAGCTACATGGGAGAAAAATCTACAAAATAGAGCTACATGGGAGGAACATCTACAAAATAGAGCTACATGGGAGGAACATCTACAAAATAGAGCTACATGGGAGGAACATCTACAAAAAAAAGAGCTACATGGGAGGAACATCTACAAAATAGAGCTACATGGGAGGAACATCTACACAATAGAGCTACATGGGAGGAACATCTACAAAATAGAGCTACATGGGAGGAACATCTACAAAATAGAGCTACATGGTAGGAACATCTACAAAATAGAGCTACATGGGAGGAACATCTACAAAATAGAGCTACATGGTGCTGTACAATTTTTAAAAACAGACGTAGCAACTTGTGAAAAGAGGAGAAATGTAACAGCTCGATATCGGAGAGTACCAGAAAGTCACGGATAAGCCAAAATTCATCTACCGTGGTCATTCCATATTCCATCTGTCCAAAGTTATTAGCAGCCAGAATAAGTATTATTAGTCTGTGAACTCATAGTTAAGGACATAGCTCTGAATTTGAAAAGTGGGTGTAATAAATGGCCACCATCATCATGTGATGGGTAAACAATAACACCACAAAAGGATGCGATGATGCATGTCTGAGAAATAGCGCCAGAGTTGCGGTATATGCGCCAAAGACTACACACGTATCTGAAAACTACTGACTAGATAGATATGATATTGTAGATTTATATTTTTTACTTTTTATGGCTTGAAAAATCGTGAGAAAATGTGTGTGGAATGGAGGAAAAACTATTTCCACTTCGGGTCTTCTCTGATCTGAGGTTTTCCCACCAGAAATGGGTATGTTGACTTGTTTTCAAGGTCTGCGGTCTTTTTCTGTCGGTTTTTAACGAGAAATGTAGTCAATCAATCAATCAATCAAGTGTCATGCCGACTGGCGTAGGTGATCATGTTTCTCCACAACTCTGTCTCTTGTGTTGTCAATAAGCTTGTAGTCGAACAAAGTAACATTAATTGTTAGCAGTTTTTTTGTGTGTGTGTATTATATAAGAATATGAACACACAGTTCAGCAACATGGAGGGAGTCTGATCTCGCTTCGGTAAAGGTAGATCCCATGGCAGCAACCTGCCATCGGATCGTAAGGTTTCCACATTGAGATTTGTAGGGACGCCACATTGAGGATCTTAGAGGAGCCACATTGAGGATCTTAGGGGCGCCACATTGAGGATCTTAGGGGCGCCACATTGAGGATCTTAGGGTTGCTACATTGAGGATCTTAGGGGCGCCACATTGAGGATCTTAGGGGCGCCACAATTAGGATCTTAGGGGCGCCACATTGACGATCTTAGGGGTGCTACAACTGTGAACTCAGCATGAAAGCTCTCAAAATACCTCTGTCCTCAGCCAATCGGACGAGTATAGAAAATTACTGCCCAGAGCATTGGGTGATGTTATTTATCCATTATCTTTAATGTTTTATCTCATTTCCACATACCCTCTACTATTCATTGCTTAATGGTTTTAAAAGTGATTTATGTATCGTGACAAGTCTTCTTCTTCTTCTTTCGTTCACTTGAAACATGTCTATATCTGTAATTCTGTCTCCTTAATAAAACTCACTGTCTTTTGTAGTTCATACAGTGTCCCATAGAGTTTTGATTCCAGTGTTATTTCCTCTGGCCAATATGTCTGCCTCAGCGTTTCATGCTCAGAACACTCTTGAAGTATATGTTTGGCACTCTGTGCTGCCCGTCCACATGTACACATGGCCTGGTGCCAATCTTGAACTTTGTATACATATGACTGCGGAGTCGTGACAAGTCTAAAATAAACAAGCGCTGCTTTTTACTGCTGTTTCACTGCTGTAAAAATTGTTACTACTTCAAAAAGTGTTTCACTATTGCAAAAATGGGTACTTGATAATATGCAATTGTTTGTGCAACAAATGAACATGCATGTACACAAAATAACAAGGCAAGGGTGAGAACACACATAATATTCATTATATACAAGACCTGCAAGGTAGATTCCAGCCTCAACACACAACATATAATCTACTCAACACACAACATATAATCTACTCAACACACAACATATAATCTACTCAACACACAACATATAATCTACTCAACACACAACATATAATCTACTCAACACACAACATATAATCTACTCAACACACAACATATAATCTACTCAACACACAACATATAATCTACTCAACACACAACATATAATCTACTCAACACACAACATATAATCTACTCAACACACAACATATAATCTACTCAACATACAACATATAATCTACTCAACACACAACATATAATCTACTCAACATACAACATATAATCTACTCAACACACAACATATACTCTATTCAACACACAAACATATAATCTACTCAACACACAACATATAATCTACTCAACATACAGCATACAATCTACTCAACATACAGCATATAATCTGCTCAACATACAACATATAACCTACTCAAAACACAACATATAATCTACTCAACACACAGTATATAATCTACTCAACACACAACATATCTACCCAACATACAACATATAATCTACTCAACACACAACATATACTCTACTCAACATACAGCATATAATCTGCTCAACATACAACATATAATTTACTCAACACAAAACATATAATCTACTCAACACACAACATATCTACCCAACATACAACATATAATCTACTCAACATACAACATGATATATTAGATAGACAGACAGGCGAACAGAAAGACAAATATTACTGAAAACACAGACAAACACACATACAGACATATAGGTAGTGTGGTAAATAGATCGGCAGGTAGAGAGACTGTGTTGGTGGATAGGTAGGGAGAGATGGATTGGTGAAAAGACAAATAATTGGATAGATTAGATATATTATATTATAAATGTATTCTCCGGAATATTCTTGTGACAGGAACAGTTCGATTTAGTATTACCATCCCTAATACGAATGTTTCAAATCGATGTACTAAATCTTGCAACGGAGTGCGTGCTAAATTCTACCTCCAAAAGAATTTTCTAAAAGAAATCTCTGTGTACCACCGTGACACGACAATACACCAAGTGAACTAAACGATTTCCTAAGCGACCCATTTCAAGAAGTGTATTTTCTGACAATTCCCAGGATGCCCATAATAGCAAGTCTTCAATTTCTGGTGACCTTTTTAGTGTTTCGTGAACTTCTTCCGTGCAATCCCCTAGGAGATACATGTTTTTTGGGTATTTTCTGATGCACTTTCAAGTCACATCCTATTTGAGAAACAAGTCAATTTTATTTTTCACGATAAACCTCTGTTTGCCACACTTTACACTATAAACCTCTGTTTGCCCCATTCTACACAATAAACCTCTGTTTGTCCCACTTTACACATTAAACCCCTGTATGTCCCACTTTACACAATAAACCTCTGTTTGTCTCACTTAGCACAATAAACCTCTGTTTGCCCCAATTAGCACGATAAGACTCTGTTTGCCCAGACCTTAGCAAAATAAACCTGTGTTTGCCCACACTTAGAATAATCGTCTGTTTGCTCCATTTAGCACAATAAATTTCTGCTTGCCCACACTTAGCACAATAAACTTCTGGCTGTCCAACTTAGCGCAATAAATTTCTGCTTGCCCACACTTAGCACAACAAAATTCTGGCTGTCCAAATTAGCGCAATAAATTTCTGCTTGCCCACACTTAGCACAACAAACTTCTGGCTGTCCAACTTAGCGCAATAAATTTCTTCTTGCCCACACTTAGCACAACAAACTTCTGGCTGTCCAACTTAGTGCAATAAATTTCTGCTTGCCCACACTTAGCACAACAAACTTCTGGCTGTCCAACTTAGCGCAATAAATTTCTGCTTGCTCACACTTAGCACAACAAACTTCTGGCTGTCCAACTTAGCGCAATAAATTTCTGCTTGCCCACACTTAACACAACAAACTTCTGGCTGTCCAACTTAGCGCAATAAATTTCTGCTTGCCCACACTTAGCACAACAAACTTCTGGCTGTCCAACTTAGCACAATACCGCTCTTATTGGTTGCCCTCACTTAGAAAAAAAAAACCTCTGGTTGCACCCACTTTGCACAAAAAACCTATATTTGTCCCCACTTAGCACAAAAGAGCTCTTTTTATCCCACTAAGCACAACAAAACTCTAATTGTCCCACTTAGCACAATAATGTTCTCTTTACCCCGAATTAGCACAATAAAGCTGAATTTCCCCATAACTTGCACAATAAAACTCTCTTTACCCCCACTTAACACAATAAATCTATGCCACCACTTAGCAAAAGAAATCTCTGTCCCCACTTAGCACACTAAATCTCTGCCTACACTTACACAATAAATATCTGCCTACACTTACAGAATAAATATCTGCCTTCACTTACACAATAAATATCTGCCTACACTTACACAATAAATATTCGTTTGCCTCCACACACAAAGAAAATCTCATTTTGACCCCACACAAATAACAAATCTGTTTGAGTTAGCTCCACACACACACACAAAATCTCTGGCTCGACAAACACAATACATTTCTGGTTTTGCTTCACACAAAATACATCGATAGATGACGTTACACGCACAAAAAATTAAATTTCAGTTTGGCTCAACAAACAAACATACAATCTCTGTTTTGCTCCACACACACACACACACACACAAATCTCTTTGGCTATACTTACTCAGTATAAATGTTTGCCTCCACACAGACAACAATTCTCTGTGTGGCTCCGCACAATAAATCTCTACCTCACATACAATGTTTCTGGTAAATAGAAACGTCTAAATGTAACCCACTCTCATGAACAGCTAATTTGCAATAAAAAGGTCTTAATGTCATACACTCTTGTGTTCATCCCACTCTACATAAGACTACTATCTGTGTGTATGGAAAGAATTTAACGATGAGGATGTCGCTCTGTTCAGTTCTCACGCTAGTGTATCGTTTGATGGTCTTCGTGCGAATATCTGGATCCTTTCTGATCCTTGAAACCAAGCTGACGGTGTACCGTGCAGTCGTTCTATGCCTTGAAGCCAAGCTTACGGTCTACCATGCAGTCATTCTGAGCCTTGAAACCAAGCTGACGGTCTACAGTGCAGTCGTTCTGTGCCTTGAAACCAAGCTGACGGTCTACCGTGCAGTCATTCTGAGCCTTGAAACTAAGCTGACGGTCTACAGTGCAGACATTCCATGCCTTGAAACAGAGCTAACGGTCTACCGTGCAGTCGTTCTGTGCCTTGAAACCAAGCTGAAGGTATAACGTGCAATCGTTCTGAGACTTGAAACCAAGCTGAAGGTCTACCGTGGAGTCGTTCTGTGCCTTGAAACCAAGCTCAAGGTATACCGTGCAATCGTTCTGAGCCTTGAAACCAAGCTGAAGGTCTACCGTGCAGTCGTTGTGTGCCTTAAACCAAGCGGAAGATTTACCACACCTTGCAGTCGTTCTGTCTTCTCTTGTATATGTTGTTGAATTCTGGTTTTGTCTGAATACATACATCGAGAGATTCTTGTTTAAAAAATAACAAAGAAAACACAATTTGAAAGGAATATTGCTATTACATGGCAAACAGGAATATTGCTACAAACATGGCAAACAGGAATATTGGTACATGCATGGCAAACAGGAATATTGGTACATGCATGGCACACATGGATGTAATCTAGAAACAAGATCTCCTCTATTTGACATTATATTTATAGAACATAATCCTCTTTAACAGCTTCTTAAACCGTTCAATGTTTCTAGACCGTAGTCTTCTGTCTGAATTTTTTTTAAATAGTTAATTGTTTCTAGACTAGTGTTCTGTGTGGATGTTTTTAACTGTTCTGTTTCAAATGACGTTTCTAGAACGTAATCTCTGCATGAATTTACTGTAATTTTTCATTATTTCTGGAACATTAGATTCTGTACGTATAATCTGGTCTTCTGTAGAGATTTTATAAATTGTTTAATATTTGTGGGCTGTAGTCCTCGGTGCGGATTCTCTGAACAGTTCTTAATCATTTGTATGGATTCTATCAAATGTTCTTAGACGGTTGTACCGATTCTAAGAACGGTTCTTATTCGTTTGGACGAATTATATGAACGGATTGTATGAAGGGTTCATCAATAAGAAAATATTTGCGATAACTAACACATTGTCTCCGAAATTTCAACAAAACATTACGCGTCCTATGTCCAATGAATCAAGTAAATTCAAGTAGAAGGCATTCAGCGGGAATTGAACCAGTCCGTTCTAACGGCCCGAATAGCCTGGCAACTATAGTAAATATGTTTTTCCGTACTTGACTAACCACATCTCCAAATAGAGATGCGATTTTGTCAATACATTCAAACTCTGTATTCAAGTCACTGAGAGCGGATTAATCGATACAAGGACTATTACAACAACAACGAATATCTCGTACAAGTATTGAAGTATCCTCAGTAACACAGACATATAACACCCTAAATGTTACGGATGTTCGTTGTTGTTGTACTAGCCTTGTCTTGATTGGTCCACTTTCAGTAACTTGAGTACACAGCTTGAATGAGGTTAGTCAAGTGCAGAAAAACCGTTCTACTCTAGTTGCCAGGCTAATCGGTGCCGTTATGAACGGATTGGTTCAATTCCCATTGGTCTCAAGAATAAATAGAATCATACTAGCGACTGGTCATCACACTTTTCTCTAGACCAGGGCTTCAGTGAAACACGTGCTCTTCTCCCTCAGGACATCTACAGTTATATCACAGAAGGCTCTCATCTCACCTCAGATTTCCGAAATTTGATGTATTTTTCTCTAGCCTCTAATCTCATTAGTTCCAGCTTCTGAATCTATTAGTTCCAGCCTCTGAACCTATTAGTTCCAGCGTATGATCTTTTTAGTTGCAGCCTCAGACTTAATTGGCTCAATAATACAGTTTGTTGAGACTCCTTTCTAAAAGTTGCGAATCAGTTAACACATCTAACGTTGGTAGTATACCTTGTTCAGGACGTAGCGATTGCCTAACAATTGTTTACTTCTAGTGATTTAATAGACAAGGTGAAGCATTGAGAAATGATACACAAAACTTGAAAAATTAAGTAGTTGATGGAATAGATTTAAATATAGTATGGAGATATGCACTGGAAACAAGCAGCTACGATGAGGGTCAACAGTAATGTAGGAGAACTCCAAAAGATAGAGATGAGAGTCAGACAAGGATGTGTAATGTCACCAGATCTCTTCTCCCATACTACAGATATTATGAGAAAGATAAAAGTATGCCAGGAATAACAGCTGGAGGTTACCATCTGAATAATCTAAGATATGCTGACGGAACAATTCTGATTAAAGGGAGTGAACAAGAACTTCAAGCCATGTTAGATATCCTAGTACAAGAATGTGAGAACAAATGCCTCAAACAAGAAGATAATGGAAGTAATGATTGTTTCAAAGAAATAGACACTGACCAAACGCATTATTAATATAAATGATGCAAAATTAAAACAAGTGGATAAAGTCAAGTATTTTGGCACCATTTTACCATCAATGGATGGTGCTCCAACGAGATACACATGAGAATATCACTGGCATAGTCAGAATCTCAAAATATGAGAAATATTCTGTTCAACGGAGTGTGGTATCAATGAACGCGCGAGTTCGAGTGCAGGAATGTTATATTAAGCCAATCCTTCTTTATGGATGCGAAGTTTGGATAGTAAACGAAAGTGCTCAAGATAAGATGAAATGCAACAGAGATGTGGTTTTTAAGAAGAATGATGAAATTTCCACGGACTTCTAAAAAGACTAATGTAGATGTTTTCAGAGATGCTAGAGTAAAAAGACTAATGTAGATGTTTTCAGAGATGCTGGAGTAAAAAGATTAATGTAGATGTTTTCAGAGATGCTGGAGTAAAAAGACAAATTACGTCAAAAGTTAGAAGCAGACAACTAAGAGTTTTTTGAGGCATCTGATGAGAAAATAAATCAAACATGTAGAACCACGGGAAAGATAAAGGGGAGAAGAGACAGAGGACGACAAAGTGAGAAATTTATGGATGGGTTGTCAATGTGGTGCACAAAAAAGTCACCAATTGAACTTATTAACAACACAAGAGACAGATTTGTGGAGAAGCATGGTCGCCCACGCCACTGACGCGGCATGGCACGTGATTTATTTATTTTGTCTAAACGGTTCGGATGAGCAGTAACTTGGGACGATGTTTTAATCTGGTATATTGGCATCCAAGACGCATCGTGCACCACCCAGTTGCATGAGTCTACTTTATATTAACGCCGATGGTCTGTACTAACTGCTGCATAACTGAAATCCAACACGCAAAAAATGTAACAGGATAATGAAGTATTGCTAATCACTGGTCACACACGTAATAAGACACACGAATTGACGTTTCGACCACAACACTTTTATCAAGACCACATTCACGAAATAACACGGCGTGTAAGAACAGCAGTTTTCCTACAGAATGTGTGTTACTTGGTATTACTCAAAATTGCATGAAATTATGGCCACATGTCAGTCCATTCTCATTTCTTGTGAACGATAATGCCTTTGAGGATACTGACATTTGGGCTTCTAGTTCAGAGTTGAAGTAATAGTGTCATTATTTTCGCTCCATGCATGTTGTAGGAGAGGACTAAGCAAAGCTAGGGGATAGGATGACAATCCATCACTTGTGAAAATCATTGTAACATCTTGTCTAATTTTGTTTTCTGTGGTTTCTATCTAAAATATCAATGGATAAGGAAGACATGATTGCCAGTGGACATTGCATCTTTACCATTTTTGTGGAAGTAACATAGGTGGGGTGGCCGGTCATGTGTTGTGTGCTATCAGATCTGACAGAAGAGTGCTGAGATAGTTGGCCCAGATGGGTATACTGCTCCTGGCAGAATGTGAGGATCCTTGGATAAGCTGCACTGGAATCCCTCCCTTAGGGGTTGAGGCATGCATCCATAAACCCTTTCTAAGACAAACATGTCTGTGAGACAGTCTCAGACATATCTAATTATCACATAGATTATGTCATAGATAAATGCAGGTATCACATAGATTACTCAACTAAGGACCTATTTTGTTTTTTTGATCAGAAAGGCTATGGTCTGTCAAGAGCTACCTGCTCATAGATAACGGAAATAATTAATCATCATCATGTGAACGATCCAGATGCTCTCCGTCGTCTGCAGGTTTTTAAAATGGTACTTTGGTAGTGCAAGATGTGCCGTGTACGTCTCCGCCACTAATCCATATCATAATTAGACAATACCATTACCTCAGTTATCTGGAATTTTTAACGCTTTTTTTTTATTACGTAGGGACATAAATTATACAATTAGGGACTAATATCAATCACATCAGCCAAGATAAATGACGCTGTTTCAGGATCTTCACGCAGTGCTATCTGACGAACATACTTGACACTAAAAATTGAAACACTAACACTCCAATATATGCGGTCTTTACCCGTCCCATCCTGTTTCCGCTTTCTTTGTCCCAACAATTCTTCTCTCACAGAGCACACATATATTTCTTCTTGAATATTTCCTAATTGCGTGTTGCTATTTTTGTTTTATCTTCCGTTTCAAACATCTCCGACATTTTATTAACTTAATTGAGTATTGTCACGGTGAAGTGTGTGTCCGCGTCATGTTTCTTTGTTTTGTTTCGTTTGTTAGCTTGCTTCGTACGCCGGTTTCCCTTCGTTCTTCTCAGGTCAGATCCATTATTGGCACATTTTGCATTCCAGAACATAACATCAGATCAATGGCGATCGATATCGTACTTCCATAACCACTCTTATTTCAGGTATCTTTTATCTTATTTCAGGTATCTTTTATCTTATTTCAGGTAACTTTTATCTTATTTCAGGTATCTTTTATCTTATTTCAGGTATCTTTTATCTTATTTCAGGTATCTTTTATCTTATTTCAGGTATCTTGTATCTTATTTCAGGTATCTTTTATCTTATTTCAGGTAACTTTTATCTTATTTCAGGTATCTTTTATCTTATTTCAGGTATCTTTTATCTTATTTCAGGTATCTTTTATCTTATTTCAGGTATCTTTTATCTTATTTCAGGTATCTTTTATCTTATTTCAGGTATCTTTTATCTTATTTCAGGTATCTTTTATCTTATTTCAGGTATCTTTTATCTTATTTCAGGTATCTTTTATCTTATTTCAGGTATCTTTTATCTTATTTCAGGTATCTTTTATCTTATTTCAGGTATCTTTTATCTTATTTCAGGTATCTTTTATCTTATTTCAGGTATATTTTATCTTATTTCATGTATCTTTTATCTTATTTCAGGTATCTTTTCTTATTTTAGGTATCTTTTATCTTATTTCAGGTATCTTTTATCTCATTTCAGGTATCTTTTATCGATTTCTTACTCAAATTTTTAATCCTTAACACGAGAATTATCTGTTTGTCTTACAAGTAACCAAACAGACAAAAAGTCTTAAGAAATGTCTGCTTATTTTATTACAAGTAACCTAAAAGTTAAAACATCGCGAGGAATGTCTGGTATTTCTTACTACAAGTAAATACCAGAAAAAAATATCACGAGGAATGTCTGTATGCCTTACTACAAGTAACCTACCAGACACAACATCATGAGAAATGGCTGCTTGATTCTTGTTTAGGACAAGCGTCACAGGACTATGGTAATTCTCATATATATATATATATATACTGGAACATTTATCCCTTAATTTCCATATATATATATATACTCTGCTTGCCGTTCCGTCAGCCATCTAAAAGTGTATTAGTTCAGTGTACCATTCAGTTGCTGATTACGCGGTCTTTTGATCTTTCCGAAGAGGTAGCACTTTCTCCCATCGCCTCTAGTCCCATCAAGACGATCTTTGCATTGCTGTGATTGATGATTATTTATTGTCTTTCCCATGTGATTTGTAATCCGCTCTTGCCGCAGGGGTGATTGGAGCTCGAGCTGGTTTTCCAAGACCAGATGTGTTGCCTCGACTGTGCTATGGCCGTGTTTGTTCAAGATGTACCTGACGTTTTCTGTTCATATTTTTCGTTGTCTTCCTCTGGCTTTGTACTAATTTGGGTATATGCATGTACGGGAAACTTGTCGTGGTGCATTCTCATAATGTGACTAAACCACATGATCTGCTGCCTTTCTATGTATTCTGTGCAAGGCGGTATAATTAATATTTCACTGATGTCTTCATTTCATAATCTATCGAGCCTGATGACTCCTACAGCTTTCTTCAAGAATTTTATCTCACTTGTCACTATCTTTCTGTAATGTAACGATGAGAGAGACCAGGTTTGACACTTTTAACACAGTGTTGGTAGGTATATATTTTACATCGTTTGTCTTTTAATTTCCATTTTTATCTTGAAATGAAGAAGCAGTGGTGACGGTATGTTACTGCATTTACCTTATGACATCTCGTCTCTATCTCTCTATCAAGGCTTCCATTTCTGTGTGAATACTACCGATATATTTGAACTCTGACACTTGTTTTACAAGGGCCATGTTTGATACTGAGAACATAGAGTTATCTGAACAGTGAGTTATCTGAACACAGAGTTATCTGAACACAGAGTTATCTGAACACAGAGCTATCTGAACAGTGAGTTATCTGGACACAGAGTTATCTGAACAGTGAGTTATCTGAACACAGAGTTATCTGAACACAGAGTTATCTGAACACAGAGCTATCTGAACACAGAGTTATCTGAACAAAGAGATACGAATGTCAAAAAAGTCACTAGAAAATCACTGCAGCCAAAAAATGCTGTGTTGATGGCTACGTCTTGATTAGGAGACGCTACCAATTTAATGTTTAAAGAAAGGAGTTGGTATAAAAATATCATTGATCAATTGCAGTCTTGTAGCCAAGCCCGATTGTTGGGTGTTTGTGAGATTAATATCATATTTAAAAAGTAAGTTACAGAGAGAGTATCCATCGATTGAAATTAATAGGAAATATGACTAAGTTATGACTGGCGTATGACTAAGTTATGACTAGTCGTTAGGAGTTATGAATAAGTTATGACTGGCGTATAACTAAGTTATGACTAGTCTATCATTATCTTTATCACACTGGATGGACAAGTGCATAGTTGCTCCAATCCCCGTCTCAATAAACCCGTCGGAATGTAGCTGCTGACGGTTCCAATTCGAAATATATTTATCAGTCTCTTCGCTTATGTGTCTCTTTACGTGCTGTTCCGATATTTACAGAGATCTAAGTTTTGAGACCGACATTAATTCACACATTAGAAAGTCTAATGAGTCGATTAGTCTCTTAACGCATTAGCAATGTTAGATCGATTCATTGACGTACCTATTGACGCTTTGGCTAGACTAGCTTGTGTCGTTGCTCACTCATTAGTCTCACAATGAAGTAGCTATTTGATGGTTCTCTAGTGTCTCTTCGTGGTAAGCCTAGTTGATAGTTCGCTTGCTTACTGTCACGAGGTTACAGCGAACCAGGTTCAAAACCACGTCCGAACAAACCAGAAAAGTGATGTAGATTACTATCACGCGATTAAAGCGCTCCAGGTTCAAAACCACGTCCGGACATACAAGAAAAGACAAATCCGGGCCTTGATTTCTCCCCGATATAACTACAACTCCAGTCGACCCAGCTGTAAATGAGTACATGAGGCATGAGTTAGGGAAGGTAAGCACATCAGGGATGGGAACTGGCCACCCCAGTTATGCTGAAGATTTACACATGATGAGTTATATTCATCTCCGGCGGCAGGCTGCTACCATGGGACCCCTGTATCTAGCTATATCTTGGGTGACATGCTCCATTAATATTTACGTAAAAAAAAGGCGGAACAGCTTTACAGTAATCAAATTATATATGTCACGGCGGTACAACTTTACAATGAACAAACTATCAGATAATACGGTACAAAAGTACAACTTTACACTGAACAGTCTATAAGACTATATGGTACGACCAACACTGACTGTCGCATGATATGGTCCAAGAATATATTCAATAACAATGTTGATAATATACATGCATGTCGAAAATATGTTGCTGTTTTAAAAGTGTATTCAATAACAACCTTATTAACAACATCAATACTTGTTTAACATAATCAATGCTTGTTTAACATCATCAAAACTTGTTTAACAAAATCAATACTTGTTTAACAACATGAATACCTGTTTAACAACATCACTACTAGTTTAATAAAAATCAATACTTGTTTAACATCATCTAAACTTGTTTAATAACATCAATACTTGTTTAACATCATCAAAGCTTGTCTAATAACATCAATATTTGTTTAATAAAATCAATACCTGTTTAACAAAATCAATACTTGTTTTAAAAAATCAATACTTGCTTAACAAAATCAATACTTGTTTAACAAAATCAATACTTGTTTAACAAAATCAATACTTGTTTAACAAAATCAATACTTGTTTAACAAAATCAATACTTGTTTAACAAAATCAATACTTGTTTAACAAAATCAATACTTGTTTAACAAAATCAATACTTGTTTAACAACATAAAACTTGTTTAATAACATCAATAATTGTCAATATTGGTCAATGAGAATTCTCTGCCCATAGATCGGATAACATGTCAGGGCAGATGGCAATGAGAATTCTCTGCCCATAGATCGGATAACAGGTCAGGGCAGACAGCAATGAGAATTCTCTGCCCATAGATCGGATAACAGGTCAGGGCAGACAGCAATGGACGAGACGAATATTTTGAAATCCTTGACTTTGCATCTTTTGGAAGAGGACACTGAGGATCTCTACCGTAGTGGTTAAGCTGTTCGCTTTGTGTTCAAGAAGTCATGAATTCGAATCCGGTTCGTGTCATCTTGTTACAAGTTGGAATTTTACAGAGATCCCTGTGAAATATTACTTGAAGCTAATTAGTTACGTGCTATGAGTGGTATTCTCTGCAGGCGGCGTGCCACTTCGTATAGAGTGACCGAGTACATATTGGAAACAGAATACAGTGATGTCAATTCTCTATTATTTTTAAATACTTTTTTTTAAGAAAGAGAACATGGTCGATGATACAGATATTAAAATATTGAAGGTATGAAATAGCTCGGGGACATAGACGAAGTAACGATGATGGGTAGGAAGAGAAACATCTACAATCAGACAAGATTTCATTATGTGGATGACGTAATGTACCGGTTCAAAAATTCAGTAATAATTCCTTCTTAATTAGAAAATAGAAACAAAAATTCTAATTAAGGGAGAATTTAATTTTTCTTCCAATTTCCATTCTGTCTTCTTGATTTCTCTCTTTGTCTGAATAGAAACAATATATCCTCATTTTTTTACATTCAAGATTCTCTGACCTTTAACCTTCTTTTTCACGTATTCATTTTGTTAGACCATTTTAATTACACCACTTCTTCTTCAGTTTTCTTTCTATTTATATTTCTATATGCCTTATTTATTTACATCTCGTAAATCTCTAGATTACATTTCTGTATGTTTCTGTCCCTTATATCTCTAGTTTATATTGAATAAATTCTATAACATTACATACAATTAGATTAGGTTATAGATTCCAGTAGACTCGATTAGATTAGATTAGATTAGATTAGATTACATTAGATTACATTAGATTAGATTAGATTAGATAGACATAGATAGATAGATAGATAGATAGATAGATAGATAGATAGATAGATAGATAGATAGATAGATAGATAGATAGATAGATAGATAGATAGATAGATAGATAGATAGATAGATAGATAGATAGATAGATAGATAGATAGATAGATAGATAGATAGATATATAGATAGATAGATAGATATATAGATAGATATATAGATAGATAGATAGATAGATAGATAGATAGATAGATAGATAGATAGATAGATAGATAGATAGATAGATAGATAGATAGATAGATAGATAGATAGATAGATAGATAGATAGATAGATAGATAGATAGATAGATAGATAGATAGATAGATAGATAGATAGATAGATAGATAGGTAATATAAATACGCTGAGTAGTTTGCCATTGCTTTCTGAACAGTCTTGATGCACCATTTCCTGTGGTGGGAATCAAACTCCGTACCTTGGCCGTCACAGACGCGCTTCTACCACCTCTTTCCTTCCTCCTCATGTTCCATCAACACCTATTTCATATCTCCTCATTTTCTATTATCACCCATGCCTACCTTCTCATTTTCCATCATTACCTCTTGCCTACATTCTCACTTTTCATCATTACCTCCTAAGTTACCCCGTGACACTCCCCACGGTTTCATTTCTCCTTCAATGCTCATCTTCAATTAATGTCATCCATTCTACCATCACACTCCCCCCCCCCCTTATACCTCTAATATTTATTCATTTCTCTGTTACAACACAACTTCTAAATTACTTTGTGTCTGTCTATCCATCTATCCCATCAATTTCGCAAATTCACTTCTATTCCTTGACCTCATCTGTTTCTTCTCCATATTTCAGAAATCCTTGCTATATTCTAATATCCCAACTTTCAGAAATCCTTGCTATATTCTAATATCCCAACTTTCAGAAATCCTTGCTATATTCTAATATCCCAACTTTCTCAAAATTTCAGAAATCCTTGCTATATTCTCATATCCCAACTTTCATAAATCCTTGCTATATTCTAATATCCCAACTTTCAGAAATCCGTGCTATATTCCAATATCCCAACTGTATCAATATTTCAGAAATCCTTGCTATATTCTAATATCCCAACTGTCTCAATATTTCAGAAATCCTTGCTATATTCTCATATCCCAATTTTCTCAATATTTCAGAAATCCTTGCTATATTCTCATATCCCAACTTTCAGAAATCCTTGCTATATTCTCATATCCCAACTTTCATAAATCCTTGCTATATTCTAATATCCCAACTTTCTCAATATTTCAAAAATCCTTTCTATATTCTAATATCCCAACTTTCTCAATATTTCAGAAATCCTTGCTATATTCTAATATCCCAACTTGCTCAATATTTCAGAAACCCTTGCTATATTCTCATATCCAAACTTTCAGAAATCCTTGCTATATTCTCATATCCCAACTTTCATAAATCATGCTATATTCTAATATCCCAACTTTCTCAATATTTCAGAAATCCTTGCTATATTCTAAAATCCCAACTTTCTCAATATTTCAGAAATTCTTGCTATTTTCTCATATCCCAACTTTCAGAAATCCTTGCTATATTCTCATATACCAACTTTCTCAATATTTCAGAAATCCTTGCTATATTCTAAAATCCCAACTTTCAGAAATCCATGCTATATTCTAATATCCCAACTTTCTCAATATTTCAATAATCCTTGCTATGTTCTAATATCCCAACTTTCTCAATATTTCAGAAACCCTTGCTATTTTCTCATATCCCAACTTTCAGAAATCCTTGCTATGTTCTAATATCCCAACTTTCATAAAAGTAATTCTCTTCGTCGGATTTAATTTACTTCCTGGTTTTTTTTGTCCTTCTCATTTCCTTGTTCAATTCATTTTGTCAACTTTGTTGTCGTGTACGTCAACTTCTAACCCTACTCTATGCAACCTGTTTGAAGAATTTATTCAGTAAACAGTTACTCATTTAATTTCTAATGGCTTCGCTAAATTCTGACCCATTTTTCTCCAAATTTTTGCGTTATGTTTCCCGTTTATTCTAGGACAAGGCATTCCTTGTTTTTGTTTTCTTATCGACACTCTTTCCAATTTAAAGGAAATTTCTAGAATGAATTTTCTTGTTCAAATATTCCGACTTGCCATGGACCCTCTAACACGACATGTTATGTGTATCACTAGTTCACGCCTCCTATGCTCGTCCTGAATTTCTCTGTATTGGACATGTTTGTTTTCTGTGATTTCAGCTTTTACAGGAAGTTCTCTAGTCTATTTTCTAGTCAATGTTTGTTCGGTTTTCGAGTCTATTTTCTGGTATATTTTCTAGTCTATTTTACTTAACACATTTTTCAACTTAAATCATAATTTTACATTGTTCTGTATGCCATTTGTGATTGTAGCGCCGCGTAACTAAGATTTGTGGCTGTAGGTTCGTGTGTCTAAGATTTGCGGCTGTAGTTCCGTGTATCTAAGATTTGCGGCTGTAGTTCCGTGTCTCTAAGATTTGCGGCTGTAGTTCCGTGTGTCTAAGATTTGCGGCTGTAGTTCCGTGTCTCTAAGATTTGCGGCTGTAGTTCCGTGTATCTAAGATTTGCGGCTGTAGTTCCGTGTCTCTAAGATTTGCGGCTGTAGTTCCGTGTGTATAAGATTAGCGGTTGTAGTTCCGTGTGTCTGATTGAGAATTGTAGCTGCATCTCTGTGTGTGTGATTGAGGACTGTACCTGTAGTTCCGTGTGTATGATTTATGATTGTATATGAGGTTTGTGTCTACACCGACTAATAAAATTGTGTGAGTTACCACATGACGAATGACATATTGGGAGATGCAAGCACATGACGAATGACATATTGGGAGATGCAAGCACATGACGAATGACATATTGGGAGATGCAAGCACATGACGAATGACATATTGGGAGATGCAAGCACATGACGAATGACATATTGGGAGATGCAAGCACATGACGAATGACATATTGGGAGATGCAAGCACATGACGAATGACATATTGGGAGATGCAAGCACATGACGAATGACATATTGGGAGATGCAAGCACATGGGGACGTACCATGATGATAATGATCTGACGATTAACTAATGCTACAGTTAAATGTTTTATTTGTTTGTGTCCCAAGAAATTACGACCAATTACGATTTTATATCATTTTGTATAACTATACACGTTCTCTAGTGCTTAATTTTTATATCTACAAGCTTAAAGATAATGACATGGAATCCAAAGAGAAAGATAAGATCGAGGTGACCTAAAACAACGTGGAAAACAGAGACGATCTTCCTTTACCGATATTATCATCAATTGGGAAGCCATTGACCCATATGTTCACAACAAGTTAGAATGGAGAACATATAACTCAACAACAAGTTAGAATGGAGAACATATAACTCAACAACAAGTTAGACTGCAGAATATAGTTTCTCTGTTTATGCTATTAAAAAGCTCAGAGATGTGATTGTGCTATTAAAAAGCTCAGAGATGTGATTGTGCTATTAAAAAGCTCAGAGATGTGATTGTGCTATTAAAACGCTCAGAGATGTGATTGTGCTATTAAAAAGCTCAGAGATGTGATTGTGCTATTAAAAAGCTCAGAGATGTGATTGTGCTATTAAAAAGCTCAGAGATGTGATTGTGCTATTAAAAAGCTCAGAGATGTGATTGTGCTATTAAAAAGCTCAGAGATGTGATTGTGCTATTAAAACGCTCAGAGATGTGATTGAACTGTTGAAAGTAGTTCTATCAGATTATTCTATCTTTCTTTATTTTTCTCGACTCTGGTATCATATTCACGAGTGTCTTCCATTTCATTTGTCGTCATCCTCTTTTTTAGTTCGCCTCTTTCTCTGAATGTTTGTATCAACCCCTTCTGTGTTACATTTTTCAAGATGTCATGCCTTTTGATATAGCAGAAAATATTCTCATTTCTGGATTGAAAATTATTGTTTGTCCAGTTTGATTTGACATTCCTCTCTCTCTCGTGATATCAGTTATTGAATATGTTTAGTCCATAATAGTTTTATGTAGAATTTCAGAACAAACAGTTTCAACAAATAATACATAGGAAGAATTCTTGTAGTTAAGTTACAGGAGAACATCACTAACACTGATGTATGGTAGGACAGTCAGTAACACTGATGTATGGTAGGACAGTCAGTAACACTGATGTATGGTAGGACAGTCAGTAACACTGATGTATGGTAGGACAGTCAGTAACACTGATGTATGGCAGGACAAAGTAACTAACACTGATGTATGACAGGACAATCAGTAGCACTAATGTATGGTAGGACAGTCAGTAACACTAACGTATGTAGGACAAAGTCACTAACACTGATGTATGGTAGGACAAAGTAACTAACACTGATGTATCGTAGGACAAAGTAACTAACACTGATGTATCGTAGGACAAAGTCACTAAAACTGATGTATGGTAGGACAAAGTCACTAACGCTGATGTATGGTAGGACAAAGTCACTAACACTGATGTATGGCAGGACAAAGTCACTAACACTGATGTTTGGAAGAACAAAGTCACTAACGCTGATGTTTGGTAGGACAAAGTCACTAACACTGATGTATGGTAGGACAAAGTCACTAACGCTGATGTATGGTAGGACACAGTCACTAACACTGATGTATGGTAGGACAAAGTCACTAACACTGATGTATGAAATGACAAAGTCACTAACACTGATGTGTGGTAGGACAAAGTCACTAACACTGATGTATGGTAGGACAAAGTCACTAACACTGATGTATGGTAGGACAAAGTCACTAACACTGATGTATGGTAGGACAAAGTCACTAACACTGATGTGTGGTAGGACAAAGTCACTAACACTGATGTATGGTAGGACTAAGTCACTAACACTGATGTTTGGTAGGACAAAGTCACTAACACTGATGCATGAAATGACAAAGTCACTAACACTGATGTGTGGTAGGACAAAGTCACTAACACTGATGTATGGTAGGACAAAGTCACTAACACTGATGTATGGTAGGACAAAGTCACTAACACTGATGCATGAAATGACAAAGTCACTAACACTGATGTATGGTAGGACAAAGTAACTAACACTGATGTGTGGTAGGACAAAGTCACTAACACTGATGTATGGTAGGACAAAGTCACTAACACTGATGTGTGGTAGGACAAAGTCCCTAACACTGATGTATGTTGGGACAAAGTCACTAACACTGATGTATGTTAGGACAAAGTCACTAACACTGATGTATGGTAGGACAAAGTCACTAACACTGATGTATGGTAGGACAAAGTCACTAACACTGATGTATGGCAGGACAATGTCTCCACTGTTCTCTTCACTGTTCTATCCACTGCCTCAATCCAGTTTTATCCAATGTTTCTCCACTAGCTCTATTAACTGTTCTCTCCGCTGTTCTATCCATAGTTCTCTCCACTGTCACAATTAACTATTCTCTACACTGTTCTATTCCATGTTATCTCCACTGTCTCAAGCCACTGTTCTCTCCACTGTTCCCTCCACTGTTCTCTCCACTGTTCTCTCCACTAGCTCAATCCACTATCTCAATCCACTGTTCTCTCCACTGTCTCAAGGCACTGTTCTCTCCACTGTTCTCTCCACTATCTCAATCCACTGTTCTCTCCCCTATCTCAATCCACTGTTCTCTCCACTGTTCTCTCCACTGTTCTCTCCACTGTTCTCTCCACTGTCTCAATTCACTGTTCTCTCCACTATCTCAATCCACTGTTCTCTCCCCTATCTCAATCCACTGTTCTCTCCACTGTCTCAAGGCACTGTTCTCTCCACTGTTCTCTCCACTGTTCTCTCCACTGTCTCAAGCCACTGTTCTCTCCACTGTTCTCTCCACTGTTATATTCACTGTTCTCTCCTCTGTTATATTCACTGTTCTCTCCACTATCTCAATCCACTGTTCTCTCCACTATCTCAATCCACTGTTCTCTCCACTATCTCAATCCACTGTTCTCTCCACTGTCTCAATCCACTGTTCTCTCCACTGTCTCAAGGCAATGTTCTCTCCACTGTTATATCCATTGTTCGCTCCACTGTCTCAAGTCACTGTTCTCTCCACTGTTCTATCCATTGTTCTCTCCTCTGTTATATTCACTGTTCTCTCCACTATCTCAATCCACTGTTCTCTCCACTATTTCAATCCACTGTTCTCTCCACTATCTCAATCCACTGTTCTCTCCACTGTCTCAATCCACTGTTCTCTCCACTGTCTCAATCCACTGTTCTCTCCACTGTCTCAAGGCAATGTTCTCTCCACTGTTATATCCATTGTTCTCTCCTCTGTTATATTCACTGTTCTCTCCACTATCTCAATCCACTGTTCTCTCCACTGTCTCAATCCACTGTTCTCTCCACTGTCTCAAGTCACTGTTCTCTCCACTGTTCTATCCATTGTTCTCTCCTCTGTTATATTCACTGTTCTCTCCACTATCTCAATCCACTGTTCTCTCCACTATTTCAATCCACTGTTCTCTCCACTATCTCAATCCACTGTTCTCTCCACTGTCTCAATCCACTGTTCTCTCCACTGTCTCAATCCACTGTTCTCTCCACTGTCTCAAGGCAATGTTCTCTCCACTGTTATATCCATTGTTCTCTCCTCTGTTATATTCACTGTTCTCTCCACTATCTCAATCCACTGTTCTCTCCACTATCTCAATCCACTGTTCGCTCCACTGTCTCAAGCCACTATTCTCTCCACTATCTCAAGCCTCTGTTCTCTCCACTTTCTCAAGCCACTGTTCTTTCCACTATCTCAAGCCACTGTTCTCTCCACTATCTCAATCCACTGTTCTTTCCACTATCTCAAGCCACTATTCTTTCCACTATCTCAAGCCACTATTCTCTCCACTGTCTTACGCCACTGTTCTCGAACGCAAGTTGTTTGTATTTATCTTATCATGTTTATCACGTCACTAAGGATGTGTGGAGATGAGGCGCCTTCTCTGTACTCATGTAGTTTTATGTATTGGTCACTTTCATCATCTATCGGGCCTATACTTATTTTGCTTGTAATCACTTACATCATTTATGTAGGCGTATTGCTTGTAGTCACTTACATCATTTATGTAGGCGTGTTGCTTTTAGTCACAGTAAATATGCATTATTAGTGTGTTGTTACATCGAATTTACAGAGGAGTACAGTATACTAGTTGATAGTGAGCTTGCTTGCGTGGCAGATTCGAAACCACATCCCGGACAAAAAATCAGGGATGTGGTTTCTCGCTTGACACCACCACACCTTCATTCCACGCAGCTATAAATGAGTACCTGGCTTATGAGAAATGGGAGGTAAAGACAGCAAAGAAGAGAACCGGCCACCTCGCCTAATAGTTGCTACGGCTTAGTACATGAAGAATAATCTTCATTCCCGACGGCAGGTTGCAGCCATGGGACATACCTTACCATACATTGTAATTCTATCAAGGAAGTATGAATAGCCGCAACGTTCTGTTAAATGACTTAATTAGCAGTGTGTTTCTGAATTCTTAGCATTTTGACAAGTGTAGAGTTGGAGCCAACAAACTCCACCAAAAAATGTGGATGTCATGTATTCACAGCTCCTTAGAATGTACTTCAGATAAAGTAAACATCTTCAAACATTGAGTAACGAATGAGATACATTATTTAGATATCGCGTGATGCCCATAAAGATAACATCTCTAGCATGCGAAGATTTTATGGGGAAACATAGTTGACAGATGCTAACAAGATATCTTATCTTGCAAGCTAGTTACAACACATTCAGTCATACAACATGTATCACAGATGTGAGTCTGACATACCGGATGACTTTCAACCACGTATACTACACATCTACTCTGACACACCTAATCACTTTCAACCACGTATACTACACATGCACTCTGACACACAGGAACACTCTCAAACACGTGTACTACACATGTACTCTGATACACCGGATCACTTTCAGCCACGTGTACTACACATGTAATCTAACACATCGGATGACTTTTGACATCTTTGTAACATTCCTGGACTGACGAGATGAAATCAAACGTTTGTCTCGTACCTACAACTGCCTTGACAGTACACGATTGTTAATGTCTTCATGAGTTGATGACCATAGAGACATTATAAGGCATGCAGGCTACATTTGAAATCATACTTCTAATGGGACACATTTACTTTCCCGTGATTTTTATTTGCTGTCCACATAAAGTAACCAATCATAATAGCGGGAAACATCAAATGCCACACTAAAGAAGTTTGACTCCAGATGAGCAAGAAAGACTATTACACCCTACCCTCATGTTGAAGTAACATTACACCATACACTCACGTTGAACTGACCGCACACCCTACACTCACGTTAAAGTGACATTACACCATACACTCACGTTGAACTGACCGCACACCCTACACTCACGTAGTCACACAGTCATAGACTTGCGCATGTTATGAGAAATCTCTATTAACAGGACCACCATATTCGAGATATAGATATAAATCTCCAATCCTGGCATACAATCCTGGCATACAATCCTGGCATACAATCCTTGCATACAATCCAGGCATGCAATCTTGGCATACAATCCAGGCATACAATCAATGCATACAAAACGCATCCTCCATCATACTTGACTCTCGACACTACAAGACCTGCGAGCAGAATCGAAACATGCCCTTTTACGTCATGTTTTCATTCCTTGAATGCATTTCGTTGGTCTGCGTTTTCCTGCGACCCAAGTTATATATATATATATATATACACAGTAATCAACTAATGCGTGGAAATAGTGAAAATCGTTACGTATGAGGGATTCCTATGATTCTGCTCGTTGGTTTTATTTTGTAGAGGGTCACGCACCAGGACAATCATTATCATCATTCTTCTCATGTTTAATAGTAAACGCAGGATGTATTGCAGCATGTTGAGCAGGATGTAACGAATAGCTCAGCATTTTGAACTATATACATTTTGATATCTTATCTTGTCTTGTCTTATCTTATCCTGTCTTGTCTTATCTTGTCGTATCTTGTCTTATCTGATCTTGTCTTGTCTTATCTTGTCGTATCTTGTCTTATCTGATCTTGTCTTGTCTTGTCTTGTCTTGTCTTATCTTGTCTTGACTTGTCTTATCTTGTCGTATCTTGTCTTATCTGATCTTGTCTTGTCTTATCTTGTCTTGTCTTATCTTATCTTGTCTTGTCTTATCTTGTCGTATCTTGTCTTATCTGATCTTGTCTTATCTTGTCTTGTCTTGTCTTATCTGATCTTGTCTTGTCTTATCTTGTCGTATCTTGTCTTATCTTATCTTGTCTTATCTTGTCGTATCTTGTCTTATCTGATCTTGTCTTGTCGTGTCTGATCTTGTCTTGTCTTATCTTGTCGTATCTTATCTTATCTGATCTTGTCTTGTCTTATCTTGTCTTGCCCTATCCTTGTGTGCCACTAGGTGTCATGGGGAGCCGAAGTCTTCTTTCTTTAGCTAACTGTGATGCATCTTTCATAGTGCAGCCTTGGTGTTGTAGTATTTCTCTGACGTCAATCTTTGTCTGGGTCTCTCCATGTTCCTCCTCTCAGATTATTTTTTTTATTGAAGGCTATCAATGGCACATTTTTTATATAGACAATAGAAATATATTCCGTATGTGTTTCCATTGATTTTTTTTAAAGCTCAAGATAAACAGTTCCGATTGGCAAGGTTTGAACCTGATACCTTTACCGTTCGAGACTTCTATTGGAGCACACTGCCACGGTGCATATTGGACACATTGAACACAATGTGTTTTCAAAAACAATATTGCAGGGAACTGTCGAAGAAGGAAGAAGCAGAGTAGGGCAAATAACGGCATGGGCAGACAACATCAAGGACTGAACAGGACAAGATATTTCCACAGGCATACGCATCGCTGAGGATAGAATTCGCTGGAGGACTCTGTGTGCTGATGCACCCAATGTGGTACCCCTATGCTGGAGGACTCTGTGTGCTGAAGCATCCAACGTGGTACCCCTACGCCTGAGGACTATGTGTGCTGAAGAATCCAATGTGGTACCCCTACGCTGGAAGACTCTGTGTGCTGAAGCATCCAATGTGGTACCCCTACGACTCTGAAGGGTTACGGGTTTATTGATTGATTGATTGATTAACACAGAAATAACACGACCTGAAATAATCAAATCCCTGCGCAACACTACACATTGCCAGCAAGCGTAATTAGACGTTCGCTTCCGTCTTCGAGAAGACATGTCCTAGCGAATCCATTATAGAAGTGACGACAGTATTGAAATTGTGAGCAGTGGTAATATTACAATCTGTTTACTGCCTGAACTACGGTACCAAAGTCAACAGACACGATACATGAAATTTCAACTTTGAAGCGAAATGTTCTACATGGAAAAACTTACAAAACAAATATCTGTATTACAAAACATAACAAACGTAACAGACATTAGAACATTAGCTAGCATAACATTAGCAGATATAATATTTGTAGACACGACATTTAGAGACATAACAACAATAGCAGACATAAAAACATTAACAAACCCCTTCCCTTAGAAAAAATATATCTACGGCCCTGGGTGTGTAGCCTAGTCATCTAATTTCTTAATTGATATGTGAAATATATGTGTTCATGGCGTAATTTCAACTCAGTGTAGTACATGGCGGGTTCTATGACTATCAACAAGGACAGTGTTACGGTCTCCGTATATTCACACGGACATATGTTGTGTAATAGGTATTTCTGTCAAGGATTGAAGGGACGTATTTTTATTGACAGTAGAAATAATGACAGTATCTGCATATTATTTGACTACTATATCATATTTCAGATGTAAACATAAACAAGTATACATAAATCTCATCTCTTGTTTACACTATCTTTATTCAGATCGACATAAGATCGTGCTTACATGAATCGCATTTCTTGACTGCCCTATCTCCTTACATAATTACACTCTACGATCTACTGGTTCCTGGTAAAGGAATTATACACATTATGTCTCTGTCCGTGGGCAAACTGGAAGAGAATTTTGAAATGTCTATTTACGGGCTAGCATTTGATGAACTATCCGTTAATTACGAAGACTTCTGTATCCATTGATTACAAGAACCAGGAATACTGTTTTATCGATCGGTTGTTTTCATCGGTTGCGCTGTCAAATTATATCGATTCAAATAATATTAACATTAAAAGTCTATATGTAGGAAAAGTAAGCCAAGTATCAGCTTTTAAAATTGAAAAGTAAGCTAAGTATCAATAGTTAAAATTGAAATGTAAGCCATGTATCAATAGTTAAAATTGAAATGTAAGCCAAGTATCAATAGTTAAAATTGAAATGTAAGCCAAGTATAAATAGTTAAAATTGAAATGTAAGCCAAGTAGCATATCAACTATTGAAAGTTGAAAAACGTCACGTGCTTACACTAGAATAATATTTGAAATACTATTTACTATTTGAAATACGTATATTTGACACAAAAATACGGTCATCACCTAAACATGAATAACTTTTGAAATAAATAATCAATTCCTTTTATTTTTCAGATTTATCAAGAAAAATTGATGTTTTAAGTGTCTACCAAATTTGGAGATGTCTGCTACACAGGCTTGACCTAATGTAGCTAATGTGTTGTGTCGATCTAAATAAAGTTTTGGAAGTTATTCGTTTTTTGTGTGTCACCCTGTACATGCTAGCATGTTTCATGTTTCATGTTTCATGTTTCATGTTTCAATTAACGGACGTACTAGGATATTCGACGTGAAAATACATCTCCGTTGAGATATTTTTACCTGAGATATTACATCTGTAGGCCTACCCAAAGTTATAAGATAGCACTGTTGTCACAGATGGCTCAGTAGCAAGAGCTGTAGATGTGCATGGGGAATTATATCCAATACCAAAATGGCAAGTTGGTGGTGAGAAAATCTGCTGCTTATCAGATCACAACATGGAACATGAGAACAGATCACAACAGGGAACATGAGAACAGATCACAACATGGAACATGAGAACAGATCACAACAGGGAACATGAGAACAGATCACAACATGGAACATGAGAATGGACATCTTAGTGTTAAATATTTTCAGAATTCTTAATGTAGGTAAAATGTTTAACCTTCGTCTCTAATGACTTTCTAATGTAGGTAAGATATTTACGCCCACTATCTAATGACTTCTTAATGTAGGGAGGATGTTTGAACCCCCCTCTCTAATGACTTCCTAATGTAGGGAGGATGTTTCAACCCCCCCCCTATCTAATGACTTCCTAATGTAGGGAGGATGTTTGAACCCCCCCCCCTCTCTAATGACTTACTAATGTAGGGAGGATGTTTGAACCCTCCCTCTCTAATGACTTCCTAATGTAGGGAGGATGTTTGAACCCCTCCACTTATATATCTTCAACCACGCTTGTGATCTCCAAAACTAATCGTGTTATCATATTATTGTAGTAGCTTTAGTGATAAGACTAGCACCATATCGCTATCCAGAGGTTTAAGGGCATGCCATTGCCTTTATTCAAAGTTGATCTCGGATTTCGTAACATCAGCAGTTTTTATCTTGTCAATAGACTCCAAGATTTCATAGACAGAGATGTGTGTCTAACCAAGCATGATTGTCTGCAGAATGATCAGACATCAGACACGCGTGTGGTAGTACAACACAGCTTACAATAGGACAGACGTCAGACACGCGTGTGATAATACAACACAGCTTACAATAGAACAGACGTCAGACACGCGTGTGATAGTACAACACAGCTTACAATAGAACAGACGTCAGACACGCGTGTGATAGTACAACACAGCTTACAATAGAACAGACGTCAGACACGCGTGTGGTAGTACAACACAGCTTACAATAGAACAGACGTCAGACACGCGTGTGGTAGTACAACACAGCTTACAATAGGACAGACGTCAGACACGCGTGTGATAATACAACACAGCTTACAATAGAACAGACGTCAGACACGCGTGTGATAGTACAACACAGCTTACAATAGAACAGACGTCAGACACGCGTGTGATAGTACAACACAGCTTACAATAGAACAGACGTCAGACACGCGTGTGGTAGTACAACACAGCTTACAATAGGACAGACGTCAGACACGCGTGTGGTAGTACAACACAGCTTACAATAGAACAGACATCAGACACGCGTGTGATAGTACAACACAGCTTACAATAGGACAGACATCAGACACGCGTGTGATAGTACAGCACAGCTTACAATAGGACAGACGTCAGACACGCGTGTGATAGTACAACACAGCTTACAATAGGACAGACGTCAGACACGCGTGTGGTAGTACAACACAGCTTACAATAGAACAGACATCAGACACGCGTGTGATAGTACAACACAGCTTACAATAGGACAGACATCAGACACGCGTGTGATAGTACAACACAGCTTACAATAGAACGTTCCACTTCATATTCGATTTATGGTCTGTACAACATATTTGACAGTCAGAGGCTAACTCTAGAATCTGTCCAGACATTCGGTCGTTCCTGTCAAGAATTACTGAAGCAATAAAAGATAGAAAAACGATATGAATAAGTTAAATGAAGAATTTCCTATGAACTAAACGAAATTATAAAATATAGCTCAATTGACTCCGAGAGGATATTTTTTTCACAGATTTTCTCTCTCTCTCACTCATTCTCTCTCTCACACACTCTCTCTCTCACTCTCTCACTTTCTCTCTCACTCACTCTCTCACTCATTCTCTCTCACTCATTCTCTCACTCACTCTCTATCTCTCTCTCTCTCTGTGTTTAGTTACTACCTATCTATCTGCTCGTCCAATCACCCCTACCTATCTGCTCGTCCAGTCACCCATACCTATCTGCTCGTCCAGTCACCCATACCTATCTGCTCGTACAGTCACCAATACCTATCTGCTCGTACAGTCACCCATACCTATCTGCTCGTCCAGTCTCCCCTACCTATATATCTGCTGGTCCAGTCACCCATACCTATCTGCTCGTCCAGTCGCCCCTACCTATTTCTCATGCAACATGTGGGTGGTGTAAAATCATCATTAGATGCCAGGCTGGCTGGTGAAGGCGATCATGAATCTCCACAGCTATCTCCAGTATTATGTATCAAGATCGTTGTTACATCAAGATCGTTGCCGTGCCAGGATGTCAAAATGTATAATATTTTCTTACGTTGTCGCCCTCTGTCTCTGTTGCCTTCAATTGTGCCTGTTGTGACTATGTTCTCCAAACCTCTTTGTCTTATGAAGTGGCCAAAAAATGAAGACTTTCTTTTACTTATATTATTGATTAAACTCCGGCTCGCACATGACTCTTTCAACACCTCCACATTCATATTTCTGGCTGTCCATGGTATTCATTACATTCTTCTGTAGAACCACATCTATATTGCCTCCAATTTCCCACTTCAAGTTTGTTTATTGTCCAAGACTCGCAGCCATATGTTAGTATCGGAGTTATATAGCACCGCAGAACTCTCTTTCTCATTTCTAATGACAAGGTCATATTACGCAATATATTTTTCATTTATCTGAATGATGTTTTTGTCTGCCTATTCTGCTTCCTAGTCTACCTGTGTTCATGTTCTCTATAAGTGTTGTTGGATCCTCTGAGTTCAGACCTCTAAGTTGGTTTTACCTACTCTATAAGTGTTGCACAATAATGGTCGTCTATACAATTGGTTGTGAAAAGTCTGTATTGTTTTCGTTCTCCATTTTCCTGGTAATTATCCAACTCTGACATCGTAGGGAAAAGGTATATATATATATATATATTAGGGATGGTACTGATTAAAATCTTCTTGTTCGATTAGTCGGAAATTTTTTTATTGATTAATCGATAAATGTTGATTAATTATATCGCATATATAGATCCAACTACTTGTATCTGATCTGAAACAATCGATCTGTTCACAGTTCACATAAAAATGTTGTAAATTCAAATTGTAGCACTGACGTGCTTTCATTAATCGTCATTTTTGTTTACGTCTGCACGTCTACATAAATAATAATAATACGAGGGAAAAATAAGTAAGCAACAAAAAAATAAAAATTATTAAGAAACTGAAAATAACAATTAAAAATAATTTCCTAAATTTTAATCGATCAAATTAAAATTAATTTTCGTAGCCCTAATATATATATTATTAACATTTTCCGTCTGTGCGACAGACTCAGACAAAGATGGATATATGACATCACAGAAACTCTAGAATGACACCTAGAGGCACACAACAAAAGACAGAAGACTTGGGCTCACCATGACACCTAAGGCACACAACAAAAGACAGAAGACTTCGGCTCACCATGACACCTAGCGGGACAAATAAATAAGACACCTAGCGGGACAAATAAATAAGACAATACAAGGATGGCAAAAATTCTACGTGAAATGCTGGATATTTTTAGCAACAACTGACCCTTTCTGTAATATCAATGCGCTGTCCATATGGATATGCTGGTGTCTGTTGAACACTTCAACCTTACAGGACATCGATAAATGAACTCAAGAATTGATCAACTTGTAATCAGCTCAGATGTGTAGATGTCACAGATCTCTCGACGCCTGAAATGTAGTAAATGATGTTGATTAAACCAGTTTTAATTATGTCCGTCATTTTTCTGTCGTTGAGAGAAAGATCTGATTTAGTATGTTTCCTCATGTCAGGTTAATGGCTGCAACAAGATCAGGGTTCATAACTATTTAATTAACAGAAGATTCGGAGACAAATGGTCAGAACTTGCTGACATGATAGCTCAGCTTGTTCATCGGATTACATTCTCAATATACCCGCCTTATGAGCATGCTTAGCATGGGGGTCTAGTGCACACATACGGCATGCTTCGTGATTGTTGATTTGAAACTATCATCTAGTGCACACACACGGCATACTTCATGATTGTTGATTTGAAACTATCATCTAGTGCACACACACGGCATACTTCATGATTGTTGATTTGAAACTATCGTCTAGTGCACACAAGGCATGCTTCGTGATTGTTGATTTGAAACTATCATCTAGTGCACACACACGACATACTTCATGATTGTTGATTTGAAACTATCATCTAGTGCACACAGGGCATGCTTCTTGATTGTTGATTTGAAACTATCATCTAGTGCACACAGGGCATGCTTCGTGATTGTTGATTTGAAACTATCATCTAGTGCACACAAGGCATGCTTCGTGATTGTTGATTTGAAACTATCATCTAGTGCACACACGGCATGCTTCGTGATTATTGATTTGAAACTATCATCTAGTGCACACACGGCATGCTTCGTGATTGTTGATTTGAAACTATCATCTAGTGCACACACGGCATGCTTCGTGATTGTTGATTTGAAACTATCATCTAGTGCACACACGGCATGCTTCGTGATTGTTGATTTGAAAAAATCATCTAGTGCACACACGGCATGCTTCGTGATTGTTGATTTGAAACTATCATCTAGTGCACACACGGCATGCTTCGTGATTGTTGATTTGAAACTATCATCTAGTGCACACGGGACATTCACACAAGTGGCCAGCTCTTCCTTCCATCAGCCATTCAAGAGAAATATCATACACCTCCATTCTCCCTATGTCTATTACTCATTTTCCCTATTTCCATTACTCATTTTCCCTATTTCCATTACTCATTTTCCCACGTTACATCTGAAGCCAATCTGATTTTCTGTTTATGTTTTATTTACGTTTGTAAGTAAGCCTAATTGGTCCTTGTACTGAGTATCTATCTATCTACCTACCTACCTACCTATCTACATATATATATATATATATATCTACCTACCTACCTATCTACATATCTATCTATCTATCTACCTACTTATCTATATATATATCTATATATCTATTTATTTATCTATCTATCTATCAATCTACATATCTACCTATCTATCTACCTATATATCTACATATCTACCTATCATTCTACCTATCTATCTATCTATATATCTATCTATCTATCTATCTGTCTATCTGTCTGTCTGTCTGTCTGTCTGTCTGTATATGTAAAAGTATGCAGATACATTCCCAGTTCGATGATAATTGTGTGTTGGTGATATACCTAACGTAGTGGATTAGCTGTTCTCCATATTTTCAAGGTGTCTTGACTTCGAATCCGGCTCGTGTCGTCTTGTTCAAAATGTGGATTGTTTTGGATATCCCTGTGGATTATCGCTTGAAGCTACGTAGTTACATGCCATGAGTGCTCCTCTACGACATTTCAACGCTTATGAACCCTTTTGTGATAAACTTACGCTTTTCGATTCTTTACTGATAGACCACCATACATCTCTTGACCTGCTCCTCAACCCTACTTATGTCACTATGTGTATGTACACAATATCAGTGATGACACATGTATAATACCCACCAGGGGCGGATCTGAACGTTAAAACTATCAGAGTACATGTCAAGCGTGGCTGTGTGTCTATCACACCAAGCACCATGTATATTCATCAATCAAATAATGATGATGATTTGTCGCAATACATTTTGATATTCAGTTTGAGTTATGCCCTTAACTATGAGTTTGTAAATAGATAATAAGACATATCCTAGTCACACATGTCATTGTCCAGTTCAGTCAAGAGATGACCACTGGTGAAGGATTTTTGTCTACCCGTGACTTTCCAGCTTGTCTTCGCTGTTGTTCTACTGTATGTTCCTATGTTCGCAAGATGCTGCGCCGTTTTTGTTTCTACAGCGCCATGGAGATATATTTTATGCAACCTTTTCCCGTGTATCTTGGTCGATTTCAAAGGCTTTCAGTTAGCTCTTTAACGAATCCTTGCAGCGCTTTTTTTTGCCACCTTTAAAACGTATATCTTTCGGCAGCTCACCATAGAGAGGTATCTCTGACAGGCTTTGATTTGAAACATTTACCACATGAGCTGTCCAACGATTTTTTGTCTGATTAGGAATGGTGTCAATGCTAAAGATACCAGATTTGTCGTGGACACTAATATCCCGAAACTTGTCTTTCCATCCGATTTTCAGAACTTTTCTGAGAAGTGTCTATCAAGCTATACAAGATTCCCATGACATAAAATTGAAACACAAGCATATGCAAGAATCTGGTCTAATTCTAATGGTCTAATTCTATTGGTCTAATTCTATTGGTCTAATTCTATTGGACAAATTCTATTGGTCTAATTCTATTGGTCTAATTCTATTGGTCTAATTTGTTACTGTTCATATACATGTTTTTACATTTACCCCATGTCACTGCACATTCTCGACATTAAACATATACGGTATAGCCACACAGTCAGTCATCTAAATAGACAATCAGGCAGTCAATCAGTCATCAGATATCATGAGAGTGCTCCGAAAATGTCCATTGTTGGTTCCATCTCGTATATAGTATGCCTTCGGATCCAGTACATGCAGCGATGGTAAATGTAAAGCAGAACTAAAAATAAGGCTGGAGATGGCTTTAGCATCCTTGTCAATGCTAACGGTGATTTGAAAAAGCAACATCAGTGTTGGGGTGAAAATCAAACTGTATAAGTCGCTGGTGCTTTCTGTTGTGCTGTATGGTTGTGAGAGTTGGACACTCACTGCGGACATGGAGAGAAGATTACAGGCTTTCGAGTATAAATGCTACAGGCGAATTCTACGAATTTCCTATAGGGAACATAAGACTAATGTGTACGTAAGAAATAAAGTAGAGATGTGTGCAAGTGTTCAGGAGCCATTGCTTTCAATAGTGAAACAACGACGAAAACTAGCATGGTTCGGACATGTATGCAGGCACGATTCCTTTTCACAAACAATACTGCAGGGAACTGTCGAGGGTGGAAGAAGCAGAGGAGGGAAAATAAAGACATGGACAGACAACATCAAGGAAAGGACAGGGCTAGTTATTTCCACACTCATCCGCATCTCCGAGGATAGAATTCTCTGGAGGACTCTGTGTGCTGAAGCATCCAATGTGGTACCCCTACGACCCTGAAGAGTTACGGGTTTATTGATTGATAATATGCCTTCATGTCTTCAGCACGAGTCACTGACTGTTTCGGTTCTGTATTGTTCAATACTCTAGTTTTCATTCCTATATACCGCTTGTTTCTTTTAACACCACGTTTCAACACGCAGGCCCTCTAGAAAACCCTTCTACCCCTGACGCTGAAAGGCAACAACGGATTTAGCGAATATATAGATAGCACTTTTCTTGTGATGTATAATGCACCTAACTTTTCTTGTGATGTATAATGCACCTAACTTTTCTTGTGATGTATAATGCACCTAACTTTTCTTGTGATGTATAATGCACCTAACTTTTCTTGTGATGTATAATGCACCTAACTTTTCTTGTGATGTATAATGCACCTAACTTTTCTTGTGATGTATAATGCACCTAACTTTTCTTGTGATGTATAATGCACCTAACTTTTCTTGTGATGTATAATGCACCTAACTTTCCTTGTGGTATTATGATGCACCTGACGTTTATTTAATTACTTATTCTGTATTGGCCCTTCTTTATGGCACTGTTGTACAGAGCGCGTCTGTGATACATAGTCCCCACCGCAGGCAAATGTACATCCGGACCGTTAAGAAAGCAATTGCAAACTACTGAAATTATTCATATTGCATAGAAAATTATTACAGATAAACAATGCTAGGTCGATGGCTACATCCTGTAAAGGATAAGCTACCAATTGTATTTCTCTTTGTTTTTGTTTAAACAATTGATTCCAACAATTGCCAAAAGTAGTGACTTTCTTGAAAGGAAAGTTAGGTGCAGCCAACCTTCGTTGCAGACACGGCATCTGATGATGATGACTTTCTTTTTTTTTAAGTTCTAGTTTTAAAAAAATGTATCTGTCTGACAGGACGTTCACATTTAAATCGTGGTTCAAGCAGGTTCTTTTGAGACATATTGATGATGATCAAATGTAAAATAGCAGTATATACTACAACCACGACCTCCTCTTGTCATGTGACGTATTCCTTCCAGAACGTTTTCTTCCCAATGAACTCTCTGAACCTCTCTCTGTCTTGGGCGATGTGGCTTGCATTTTCTAGCGATGTATTCATATTATCTTTAATGTCGTCAGTCCATCGACTTCTTGGTCTGCCCCTTCTCCTCTTCCCAGGTACTCTTCCCTCCATTATTTGTCTTTCTAAACAGTTATGTCTCTTTATATGACCAAACAGGCGTAGTTTTCTTTTTGTTATTGTGTTTAGTAACCAACACTCTGGAATATTCAGTGTGTTTATAATATCTGAGTTTCTGATTTTATCCTTCCATGATATTCTAAGTATCTTTCTGTAGCATTTCAGCTCGAAGGCGTTGATCTTCTTTGCCGCTGTTTTACTTAGAGTCCATGTTTCACAGCCGTATGTTGCAACCGGCAAAAATAAAAGTTCGTAACATTAGCACTTTCGTTTCTATTTTGTTTTTTTTTCCGATGTTAAATGTTTTCCGTGTTATCCGATGAAAAACGTTGACATCATGTGTATAGGAGGGTGCTTGAAGGGGACTGGAGTGTGAGGAGCTGGGAAGAGAACATTTCTATGGCATTGACCTCCTCTACCTGAATGTAATACGAAATGAGGAGTCATAAACAACACACATAACCACTCACCCAGAAATGCACATATACATTCTACGTATAAATACACACACAGCCCATATCGTATATATATATATAGTGTTGTTGGAGGGGAGTTCCTACTTCTTCTCCCCCACCCCCTATATGAACATGACTTTTATTACTAGGAAATTAGCAAAATGTGTGCCCCCCCCTCCCCCCTCTATTCGTTAGCGAAATTATGTTAAAAGTTTCTCAAATATATATTAATAGAGAAAGAATCGATATAAAAATACTATAATTATTTTTTTTTCAATCACACCCAGTCCCTCCCCCTACCTCCCCCCTCCCTTTCCCCCTTCTTAACATTGTATTGAAGACGTATCTACGATTCTGATCATAGCCAGTGTTCGTTTTCCTTGAGTGTTTCTAAGTTGAATATATGGCCGTACGGGTTTCCATAAGGTATGTGTGTGCAATGTCGTTGTATAACGTCACGGACGCCAGCTCGGACAGTGAATAGTAAGATTCCCCTGCTGTGATGTCATAGAAATGGGTGTGTTTACACAAATAATTACACTAAATTACAACAACTGCATGTGTTATATGTGAAGCATATGTCAAGTGTGACATAGATGACAGTGTGTGCTTACATAGCGAAATTATTGCAATTATCGTACGTTTCTATTTCAGTGAGTTGTTGGGTGAGAACTGGATGTAATAAATAATGTGTATGCAAGAAGCTATAATATAATAATATTACGTCTGTTCAAACAAATATGAATATGACGTCACTGCACCCGTTTCATCGCACCAGTGTTTTAATGATGTTCAGTTTCTAATACATTCACACTTTTAGAACCGTCTTGTAAACATGTACCATACACACATAAATATACATACATGACATACACCAATAAAATATGATAAGTCTTAACATGTGTTTATAGAGTTTGCAAATTGTGCGGAGGTCTGCCCGCATCGAGCTCAGCACATAGACATACCAGTAAATGAAGTAACGATGTCTTAGTGATGCGGTTCAATCCAGAGTCCTGTTCTATCGACAATAAATCACATGAAAAGCCATACAAATCTCAGATTCATAGTTGAAGCAACAGATTCTCATGTTTGCTTTTAGACGATGGCCATTTGAAGGGTTTGATCATAAGGAGATGACTAGGAAACTCAAAATGTTATCCGATGAAAAACGTTGACATCATGTGTATAGGAGGGTGCTTGAAGGGGACTGGAGTGTGTGGAGCTGGGAAGAGAACATTTCTATGGCATTGATTGATTAGTTCTGAAACACGACTTTGGTAATGAAATTTTCACACGCAAAAAGTTCTGTAGTATGCAACAAGCTCTTCCTATAACACGTCTTCCTTAGCCCATAACAAGATGTATGTAGCCTATAACAAGTTGATTATAGCTTGTAACAAGTCGACTGTCGCATGTACAAAGGTGTTTGTAAAGTGTAAGAAGTCCGTAACTTGTCTATGTTATTACTATTTTCAGATAATAAGGTTATAAAATGTCCTTGTCTTTATGCTGCACAACTTTTTTTTTAATTGAAAGACCATCATGATAGTTGTGTATGTGGTTCCAATTCTCCCTCACAAATTGTAATATGTACACACAGAGAACAATAACTATGAAGTCTTACAGTTTAAAAAACATAGAAAATATAAATACAACGCAGAATGAAACATACAAATGTATAATAAAACTATAATCCGTTTAATAATTCATTAGCATTGTCGGAAATAATTTCCTCCGAAACTGCATGGTAGATCGCAGAGATTTTAAGCATGCAACTTTCGAATATCAATTACCCTAAAATATTACTATTATATAATATATATATATGGTATGGATTTTGCATATCGATCAATTATTTTGATGGTTAATATCACTGCAAATAGGTGTAGTCAAATGTTAGATTTCTACAGTACTGAGGTTATTTTATATCTATATTTTATTCATAGTTATTCTCTGGTAAAATACCAGAATATTTATATGCTGTGTATTGGTCACTGTGTTAGCAACACATCGAGCGACGAAAGAAAAGAACGTAATAATTATGACTACAGGAATGACATAGTCAAACAACATGCTTGAAATCTCTAGTTAACTATAATCTAAACGAGAATTTCTCAGTGTGGAAGAATGTTATGTTGCAGTCTCTGTTGGGGCGATTTGGTGCACGTGCAAATAGATAATTGTAATTTCACAGGGTTATTTTACTGTAAAAAATCAGTTAAAAAACAATTACTGTATAAAATATTATACTATGTACAATTGAATGAGATTGAAAGATCTATTACTTATAGGGGATTTAAACAAAAATATGTAATACATTTTCAGCGAGTTTAAAAAATACAGTTACTTCTATTTCGTCATTGAAATTCGAAAATTGCATGCCAAAAATCTCTTCGATATAGCCGGTAGTCTTGGAAGACATCTCTCCCAGCCATATTTATGAATTACTAAATGGACTATCATACAGTTACAGATGGGCTTGACTGGACATGTTATAACAGATAGGCCAGATACATAGATATCAGAATTGTTAAAATACACCTGGGTACACGAGACTCTATTGTTTCTTC
The DNA here is from genome assembly GCA_034231615.1 of Meghimatium bilineatum. Taxonomy (NCBI): domain Eukaryota; kingdom Metazoa; phylum Mollusca; class Gastropoda; order Stylommatophora; family Philomycidae; genus Meghimatium; species Meghimatium bilineatum. The sequence goes on along the minus strand of CM067300.1, from coordinate 2,846,800 downwards.
TTCAACATAAGCTAATGAATATTAGTCCAAAATCTATTTAAGCATTAGTTATTGTTCTATATCTTAACATGGATACATTTTTCTAAACAACAGTTCATTCCACACGTCCTAAAAAACAGGCTCATTGAAGCGAATAACTGCTTCAGGAAGGTGGTCTGTATACTTGTATATGCACGGATATATCTTATACTTGCACCATGAATTGGTTAGACAATAAACATGGCGTGGCATTTTCACATCGAAGACTCGGCATGATAAAGCACAGTTTTCACATAGAAGACTCGGTATGATAAAGCACAGTTTTCACATAGAAGACTCGGTATGATAAAGCACAGTTTTCACATAGAAGACTCGGTATAATAAATCACAGTTTTCACATCGAAAACTCGGCATGATAAAGCACAGTTTTCAAATAATTTTTCTTTCACTGTTTTCAAAAATCCAGCATTCTGGCGAAGAAAATAGACCTGGTCTATCGATTTTCTTGCATGAAAGTGTGTTTTGTCATTATTTACACCTTGATGCGATGTCTGCAGCATTTTTCCTGGCACATCAAACTTCAACATGGATTCTGGGTTTCTTAGATCCTCTATGGATTTGGAGCAGATAACTCTGCCATCAAACCTCCTCACTCACCTCTTATGATATGCATGGTATATAACAATATCGCAAACTATTTTACATAGACTAAACATGCATCTATAAACATGGACTAAACATGCACCTATAAACATAGACTAAACATGCATCTATAAACATAGACTAAACATGCATCTATAAACATAGACTAAACACGCATCTATAAACATAGACTAAACATGCATCTATAAACATAGACTAAACATGCATCTATAAACATAGACTAAACATGCATCTATAAACATAGACTAAACATGCATCTATAAACATAGACTAAACACGCATCTATAAACATAGACTAAACATGCATCTATAAACATAGACTAAACATGCATCTATAAACATAGACTAAACATGCATCTATAAACATAGACTAAACATGCATCTATAAACATAGACTAAACATGCATCTATAAACATAGACTACACATGCATCTATAAACATAGACTAAACATGCATCTATAAACATAGACTAAACATGCATCTATAAACATGGACTAAACATGCATCTATAAACATAGACTAAACATGCATCTATAAACATAGACTAAACATGCATCTATAAACCCGCCCAACACAACAATGTATTTGAGATAGTAAAAGTAATGCCTTGAGTGTTATATCCGTGACTCCACTGAGCGTGAGTTATCATTCTGACAGAGAAAGTCTGTGGCTGGACTGTTTAGAATAACCTAATCAAAGATCAATGGATTACATTAGCATCTGCAGATATGAACGTAAAACAGTATTCATAAACATTTAAATAATATCAGGTTTAGAAGACACACATGTGCACACAGAAGTAACACGACTAGATTTGGAAGACACAGACGTTCACAATAATAATAATAATACCAGGTTTAGAAGACACACCCTTTACGAGTTTCATAATACCAGGTCTAGAAGACACACTGTTTACGAGTTACATAATATCAGGCGTGGAAGACACACTGTTTACGAGTTTCATAATATACCAGGTCTAGAAGACACAAATGTTGACAGAGGGCTGTCTATAGAATACGTCAAAAATTGGTGAGGGGGTGTTTGATATAGATTAACAGTTAATGAGAAATGGGGAGAGGGGTATGAAATCTGTTGACGTCAAAATGTCGATGCACTCATCAATTACATTTCTTGAATTTGAAAAATGTATTAAAAAAATGTAATACTCATCATGCATTTTTGGTACTTATTCTGCTAAATACAACTTATGGAAATTACTGGGTAGGGTGGGTGGGGGCGTATACGATTATTTTCATAATTAAGCATTGGGGATCGTTGAATTTCCGACAGTCGTTGACAACAAGAAGTGACAACAGATTTTTGGTGTAATTTAAAAATTTAATTTAAGGTATGTTTGTTACGTATATGTGCGTTCCCAGTGGTGACTTACGGTTGCTAAACATGGACAATAAATAAAACTATAACCTAAAGAACAGAGGCTTTCTAAATTAAGTGTTACAGAAGAGACCTGAGAATACCATGGACAGCAAGATACGACAACAAAAACGTGCTCAGAAAAATGCATTTTTAAGTAGTATGGCTTTTAAACACCATGTTACGGATGATGTTTGATTTTTCGTCCATGTGAAGAAACACGATGGCATGGAAAGAGTGTTGTTGGAGGCGGGCGATAGAAGGCAGTAGACGCAGAAGTGTAATAAGAAGTCGTTGGAAAAGAGATATTCAGGAATGCAGGCACACGTCGTTAGAGGAAACGGGACAACTTGCCAGAGACTGCAGGGATTTCAGAAGATTCATACGGAAGACCACGTTCAGGAAAGAATATATCACATGATACACACATCTATCACATGACACTTACACATACGTCACGTGACACACACATCTATCACATGACACACACATCCTTACGTGCTATGAGTGATACCCTCGGCAGGAGATGTGCTGTTCCATCGAGAAGGACGAGGTGCATTTGGTGTTACCAGAATACAATGAAGTCAATCATCTGTGAACGCTTTTGAACTAGACAATATTAACACTAGACAATATTAACACTAGACAATATTCACTTACCAGTTCTGTGAATATTGTGATGAGAAATGATCAGACTATGAAGCAGCGCTAATGCCTCTGCTTCATAATCGTCTGTTAATTGTCTCTCTGGCAAATGGGTTGACTGGTCAAAATGTATTTAGTGAAATGACATGACCAAAGGACAATGACAACAAGCAAACTGTGCAGGAGAAAACAATCACCTCCCTATTGACTTCCATACCGTTTAACTGCCAGGAAAATTCTTCAACAGACACCCTGAACAGTCATTAACTTACTGTATGGGTCACCGAGTCCAACTTCAGAAGTCCGGCACTTTCTCAACTCTTGCCATTGTTCTGAAAAGAGTGGAATTATTCGTCAACATTTGATACGGACAACAACAATATCTCTAGCAACATTTGATATGGACAACAACAATATCTCTAGCAACATTTCTCTTTTGACATGCGACACCATGTATATAAATAGTTACCAACGAAAAGCACGGTAATAATAAAAAATGACGCAAATGAAGTAATGTTTACGTTCTTTTTAACAGGTCTATGGTGGGTCCGGTCATGAATGAATGTGTCCCACCATTTTGTTTTTCCCCGCCGAAGACGGATGTGTTGGACCATTTTGCAAATAAAACGTCGACCACCACATTTCCATCCTCTGGACTTCATCCTTCTGAAATGTAGTAGAACCATTGTCCTGCTACACGAGATATCCAGCGGGAGTTTGAGAATGAACGCTGAAGGAGAAGTCGGTGTTATTTTGTGTTCAGTGGTAAACATGATACCGTCTATTGAGCCGCTGGAAAATAAAATCGGAATGCGCAGTGTGCCTGGGGAAAGGCGATAAATGTTTCTAGGAAAGACAGAATGATAAATGATGACATCAGGATAGTTGGAGGACACACATAACCTGCGCTATATATAGATGCACATAAAGTTTGTGGTAAAGGCATTTCGTAAGCGTGAAGATTAGTCGGTTTTCCTCTGTGGGTTATACAAAACTGGATTTAGTCAATAGGAGAAGTTAGACGTATGGATATTTATCTGAAAGTATACGTATAGAAATAAATAATGACACACATTCATTATAAATAAAAAGAGATAACATGATAGTGATTAAAATCAATACTCTTTATCTCCAGTAAGCGGATATCAAATGTAACGCAATTTAATTCGCTATGATGGTAAGTCGACACAACAGCCACTTGTTCTAACCAGCCGTGTAAGTAAGCCGATAAAACGGTAACAAACACATATATATGGCTGCGTATATAAGCCGATAAAACGTTCACTTAACACATCTGGCTGCGTACATAAGCCGATAAAACGGTCATAAACACATATGGCTGCGTACATAAGCCGATAAAACGGTCACTTAACACATCTTGCTGCGTACGAAAGCCGATAAAACGGCCATTTATGATAGTGAAAACATAGAAGCAAGTAGGCGTATTACGAATATAAATGTATATAATACATTAACGACATCCACAAAAACAGAAGACGTTTCGATTCAAAAGTCTTTATCAGGACAAAAACAAGAAACAAAATGAATATTACAAAAAAAAACATATTATGACAGAAGAGAACAGCAAAGGTAGATAATCCAGGAGAAATGGTAAAAGGTAAAAAAAAAAAAAAAACAAAGTTCGAAAAATAACTACAAGATACGAAGAGATAATAAAAGGAAAAACTCAAGAACGATTTTAAGGAAAATGATGGTAAAAATTAGTTATTTTAGAAGGCTATTTTCCAATCAGCCAACATGTCTTATATATGTCGAGTGTCACGTGTTATAATCAATGTTTTTTGTTCATGTGGTTTTCTATTACTGAATTTATGACTTGTTTTTCTGCTAGTGCGGTCGGTGTTTTATCGATTCTGTTGTCCACCGTCAGCACTTTGACATTATGTTCATCCCTTTGATCTTCGGAATACTCTAGGCTGTTTTTCAGACAATCTTCCGTGTCTATTTGCTTTTATGTGTTACTGCTTCTTCTATGTACACTTTCGTGTGTCAACTTAAAGATGTTCAAAGAAATCTCTCACAAGTGTAAAACTGTTAGCGTTTCATCAAAGATCTCAATACAAAAATTAACTATTGACGGTCGCTTCAAGTAAATTGTTTCTTCTTGTCCTGATCTCCCAATTCTGTTTGGTCACTTCTGTTTGGTCACGTCTGTTTGGTTACTTCTATTTGGGCACATCTGTTTAGTCAGTACTTTTTGGTCAGTAGTGATGGTCAGTACTGTTTTGTCACTTCTGTGTCGTCCCTTATGTTTCGTTACTAATGTTTAAATGTTAAGTCAGTACTGTTTGATCACGTCAGTTTGGTCAGTATATTTGGTCACTTCTGTTATGTCACTTCTGTTTGGTCACTTCTGTTTTGTCACGTCTATTATGTCACTTCTGTTTTGTCACGTCTGTTATGTCACTTCTGTTTTGTCACGTCTGTTTGGTCACTTCTGTTTGGTCACTTCTGTTTGGTCAGTACTGTTTGGTCACTTCTGTTTGGTCAGTCCTGTTTGGTCACTTCTATTTGATCACTACGGCTTGGTCACTACTTTTTGTTTCTAAAATGTGTGTTTTACATTGTAAGCCTTTTCTTATTTTTTACCCACGAGTTTCTGTGTATATTACCTGTAAAACTGTACACTGTGATTCTACTGTTGTGTGTCTTTATCTATCTGTGCAACTATCATCTAAGTCCCCACTCATTCTGTCTGTTATGTGTGCAGTTAACATAGCTAGACAAATTGCGGCCCGCAGGTTAAATTGACTGTCATATCAACTCATTTGTAATGGCTTGTTAGGTTTATAGTTAGTTAGTCGTCGGATCATCATCACTGCAAACTGGACACGTCCATAGTTGCTCCGATCTCTCCTTGAGTGTATCCGCCATTACACTTCTGCTGACAGTACCGGTCCTATGCTGGTTGTCCATCATTCTTCTGCGCCCTCCAAAATGTTCACTTCTAGCAACACCGCATTTCAATCCCTGATATTTAATCCTAGCCATTGAAAAGGAATCACCATCCACATTAGTCTCACTCTCGCGTGTTATATCTCTTAAGGAATTGAAAACGTCAGTGCGATCCATTAACCCATTGCCCTGTGTCACAATTGCGCATGATGCCAGTTGATTCACTCTTTCATTGTCTCGAACGCCCACATGTCCCGGCACGAAAATAAATGTAACCACTTTCAGGCTCGCCTTTCTCAAGGTCTCAATCCACTGTTCGCGAACGAGACCCACTTGTACCTTCTTAATCATACTCATAGAGTCACTCAAGATGCAGACCTGCGTTACCTTCTGTGTGCGTTGTCACTCAAATGCCCTGGTCACCACCATAGTCTCCATGGTCATACTATTCGTAGTGACCGCAAAGGCACCACTCTCCTCCGTTATCGTTTTACCTGCGCACTGAGCTGTTGCTAGATTTATTTGAGTGTTGATGAAGTCAAGGAGTTGATTGGCTCTCTCCACACCATGGAGACTGCAAACAACATTCATGTTCTTCTGCTATTTAACAACTGTGAAATCTTTGTTGTACATGTAGCACAGCATATGTGCGCTGCCCAATGTCTGTCTTGGGCATCAACCTTGAACTTGAATTAAAGATGGTATGCCTTCTTAACTAGAGAGCTGATACTTTGCTTCTGTGTGGCAAATGTCCCTTCCCCACGGAAATAGCAAAATTGTCAACGAAATGAACAAACTGTCGAGGCATTACTGTTCTGTAGTGTACGTAAATGGATACAATGATAACAGTTGTATGTGACATTAGCTTAAACTGTCTCGCAAAGAGTCGCACATATTTTAAATGCTCAACCTTTCCGACTGGCTTTATATAGTACATTGATGACGCCAGCTTACTTTGACAGCAACCTGGTAGTAGTATTGCATTGCATGATAAAATGATGTAATCAACCTTGGATGATGTTTTCATGATAGTACTGTGTGCAATGTGATGCAATATATTTTACATTACTCTATGCTTATTAACCATTTCCTTGCAGTCTTATTGGATACATTTACACGGTGAAACATAGAAATTGAATTACATGAAATATCTTCTAGAAGAGAGCCAAGACAAAAGTGTTCTGGTTAAATTCGTTATTAACACACCAAGATACTACAGATTAGGGCCTTTTAACGTCGGTAACGATTTCAATGTTTGCCAGATTTATGTACACCCTGAACATGAAGCCCAGACACCGGTCTTGGTTATCTCCTACTATATGTCTGGAAACAAGACATTACCCATAGTCTGTGCACCCTACAGTAGAAGTGTAACCCAGGGTTGCCACACCAACGGCAAAAGCAAGGAAGAACATTATAGTTTATGTATAAATGTATGTTTTCATCTTGTATGTGTATAATTCTACAGCAGAAAATCAATGCACTAACAATATAGTACATACATTTTACTGTATACTAGAACAAGCAAAAACACACAGAATCATCATGAAACCTTCCAGAATCCAAATAAAACCATCTAATGAAAGTTTGTATGACAAGTTGACAGTGTAAGAATACATATGAACCCTTAGAATATCTGCAAGAATCGGTGAAAATATTAAAGTACTAACTAGGGTAGGCAAGTCTAATGTCTTTTTGCATGACGTTACAAAACAGAACAGAACCAATGCACGGAAACAGTTTGACATTCTTGAATTTGAGATACGTCTGTTGAAGACACATATCGCCTCTCGCTCATTCAGGTCTCACACCATAGTTGCCAAATGGTTGAAACTGTTTTTGGCGAAATTATTGACACAAATGACAAAAACATTACTAAATTTCAAAATTATGTATAAACTACCACAACAGGATGGCTCGTCCAGAATGTGAACTTGTACATCTTTCCATTAGAGGTTAGGTAGAGAGTTCTGCAGTGCTATTTTCTATACCAACATATGGATGCGAGTCTTGGGCAATAAACAAACATGAAATAGACAAATTAGAGACAGTAGAGATGTGGTTCTACAGAAGAATTCTGAGAATACCATGGACTGCCTGGTAAACTAATGCGGAAGTGTTGAAGGAATCAAATGCGATACGGGCTTAGTCAATAATATAAGAAAAAGACAATTTTCATTGCATGGCCACGAAATGAAACAAGAAGGTTTGGAGAAATAGTCACAACAGGCACGATTGAGGGCAACAGAGACAGAGGGCGACAACGTGAGAAAATATTAGCTTTACAATATGGCACCGCGAGGAAATAACAACGATCTTGATACATAATACTGGAGACAGAGAGCCGTGGAGAGCCATGATCGCCTACGTCAACCGGCATGGCACCTGATGATAGGATGACCTATTTTCAATTATTGAAATTCATTAATGTCAGAATGACACATATATTACTATTAACTTAATGTTAGTTCTTCTAATGTTAGTTCTAATGTTAGTTCTTCTAATGTTAGTTCTTCTAATGTTAGTTCTAATGTTAGCTCTTCTAATGTTAGTTCTTCTAATGTTAGTTCTTCTAATGTTAGTTCTTCTAATGTTAGTTCTAATGTTAGTTCTTCTAATGTTAGTTCTTCTAATGTTAGTTCTAATGTTAGCTCTTCTAATGTTAGTTCTTCTAATGTTAGTTCTTCTAATGTTAGTTCTTCTAATGTTAGTTCTAATGTTAGTTCTTCTAATGTTAGTTCTTCTAATGTTAGTTCTAATGTTAGCTCTTCTAATGTTATTTTGAGAGTCCGTACTCTTCTCTACACATGGCAACTATGAATGTACTTTGAAGTCTTATATTACATAGTAAACTTATACATTTTACCTCTCACTCAGAAATCACTTTCACAATGTCACAACTATTATCTAGTAACTAAATTGTCAGTTGAATTATTGTCACAACTATTATCTAGTATATATTTCTGTCATGAAAACGTTTGTTCTAATTGTTTGCTGTAAGATCTAAGTATTGTAGCACAGAGTCCCCTCGGACATGCTGAGATAAGTATTATCAAATATCTGTATCAATCTATATTTCTACTGGAGTAGAATACACTGTGTTTATAAAATTATAGTTCCTATTCACATAAGAACCTGCCAGGAAATTTGTAACCAAATTTAAACAATAAAATATGGGAAAATAGATATGTTTTCCAAATGGCAACAATGGCTACAATTGATTTCATGGTTAGTAGGCTGTACTACTGCACAAACTGAAGACATCTTTCCAAACATTGTCAAAACATTGTCAAACAATAAATAGTTGTTTACCTGTTTCATATAATGTAAGAATAATTTAGATATTGAGTTTTTATGTCACAGAGTTGTCAGTTTCTGGACTTAGTTTTATGCATGAAATGAATAATAGTACTGGCTTTCCTATTCAGACACACACTAGGTTTCTGTTGATGTTGAGGGGTAGACAATTAGATAATTATAACGGATACAGATGGTAGCATATCACAGACTTCTTGATACAAGCAAATACTGACTACGAGAATAGGCCAAGTAAATTTTAGATGTTGTTCTTCTGTTCCTATGTGAGTGGACTTTTGTGACTGCATAAGACATTCAGTAAGAAGCGTATTCCTTAGTTGCTTTGTATATATATTTTAATACTACTGAATTGAATGCTCCCTAGGATTTGTCCGCTAGTTCTTTCATCATAGCAAGGCTTTGACAGGTTTTTCTTTGACATTTGATCGATGTGTGGCTTCCAAATGAGTCTATTGTCGAATTTGACCCGCTTATTCAACTGAGGGAACCTCTGATTTTGTCAGAAATAATACGTGATATCAAACACTATCTCCTTACAACTAAATGGGTGTTTTATTATTATTACCATTTAAAAAAAAAAACCAAGATCACTATCCTCTTAGCCACTACTCAATATAATAATAATAACGGTAAAAATAACGATAACAATAATAATAATAACGATAATAATAATAATACCAATATTAATAAGGACAATAATCATAATAATAATAATAATAATAATAACACTAATAATGATAATACCCTGGAGACAACAGGACAAAATAACTTCCACATATTTCTATCCTCAGCCACATGGGGGAGTGTAGAAAATTCGTGCCTAGAGTATTCCTTGATGCTATTGATCCAGGATTTCCTTAAACTACTCTTCTTCTTCCAACCTCGAGGGTGGCTTGCACCATACTTTTAGAAAATGAGTCGTGCCTCATTACATGTACAAATCCAAACACATGATTTAATCATACATGAAAAATATATAAGTTTATGTGTGTAATATATATGTGTATGAGTGTGTGTGTATATATATATATATATATGTGTGTGTGTGTGTGTGTGTGTGTGTGTGTGTCTGTGTGCGTGCTTTCGACCGTGTCACCGTATATGTAATTTAGTTTATATTATATCTTTAAATGTGGCAGTTAAATGTGTCGGCAGTTGGTTCAAATAAAACGTCGTCACAACACACTGGCGTTCTCTGGAATACATCCTACTGGAAACCTTATATGATCATTGTCCTCCAATAGGATTATTGTTCTACAATAGGATTATTGTTCTACAATAGGATTATTGTTCTACAATAGGATTATTGTTCTACAATAGGATTATTGTCCTACAATAGGATTATTGTCCTCCTATAAAAGAGAATGTGAGAATGAATGTACAATAACAATACCCTAACTCTCAATAAATGGCTTATTTTTCCTTATTTCTCAGGTATTATGACGTCATTAATAGAAGCCAGTCTATTTCTTGGAACAGCAACCATGGACAGTATGTATTCGATTTGAATATAAAAGTGACTCGTATACTGCTCCTTACGATTCCGATTTCTCAAGGCCCTGCCTCAAAATTGACCACAACCAAATTACTGAATGTGTCAAATGAAATAGCGTACTTACCAGTCCTGGTCTGGATTCTTCAGTTTGGATTCCCGGCTACATTACTCCACATTCAAAGGTGAGACAGTAGTTAACTTGAAATAACCTCCACTTTCATCCAAAATTGATGGCTGGTGTAATCATATCTCAATCACAACTCAATCACAACTCAATCATAATGCAATCTTCAGTAAATAGATGGATAGAGTAGATAATATTATGAATTCTCTCTCAAGTGAGTTTTATACGATGTATGTTGCAAACACTTGGCGCACAGGCTTGACAGTGTACATTAACTTCTGACTCATTTCCTCTGCCGTCGTTTCATTGTACTACCTGGATTACTGTATACATATATATATATATATATATACGGGCCGACAAATTAGCTAGCCATGCCACCATAACAGATGGTCATCATATGGACCTAGCAAACATACTCATGACTACTCGTGATACTGCACTATCAGATGATTTTGAGATAAACGTGCATGAGTCAATATTGAGAATATGCGAATTGGAAGTGAGGATGGGCGTGGTCCGAAGAAAACACCTGACAAAGATTTCAAAAAGACCACTAAACCAAAATAGAACCGGAACCATCAGCCGTTATACCCTGAAGCAATCTACTGAAGCGGAGATCGGAGCACCATGTCCGGTGTGCGAATAGGTTAATTAATATATCTAATACCTAATTTCTCTTGCCTTGATGTTTTCTCTGTTTCTTTCTTAGTTTCTCCATTTTGTTTTCTCTGTTTCTCAATTCTGTTATCGGCTTATCTCTGTTTCTCCATCTCTGTTATCGGCTTATCTCTGTTTCTCCCTCTCTGTTAGCGGATTATCTCTGTTTCTCCCTCTCTGTTAGCGGATTATCTCTGTTTCTCCCTCTCTGTTATCGGCTTATCTCTGTTTCTCCCTCTCTGTTATCGGCTTATCTATGTTTCTCTCTTAGATTCTCCATTTTGTTTTCTCTGTTTCTCCCTCTCTGTTATTGGCTTATCTCTGTTTCTCCCTCTCTGTTATCGGCTTATCTCTGTTTCTCTTTCTCTGTTATTTTGTTTCTCTCTGTGTATCTGTGTATCTCTATATTTCTCTGTTTCTGTTTCCCTCCGCTTTTCTTTTCTCTTTTTCTGTGCCGTCGCTCCACTGTTTGCTTTCTATCACTCTATGTTTGTGTCTCAGTTTTCCTCGCCCTGGTTCTTCGTTTTGCCTTCTCTGTTTCTCTTTAAGTTTCTCGCTTCTCTCTATTTCCTTTTTGGTTCTCCCTCTGATTTTATGTTTTTCGCAATATTTCTTTTTATATTTCTCTCTGTTCTGCTTTAAAAAAAGTTATTCTTTATGTCTGTCTCTGTTTCTGTATGTCCGCGTTTTTTTATGTCTGTCTGTGTTTCTATATGTCTATGTGTGTTACCATATGATTGTTTCCCTATGTCTTTCTGTTTCTGTATGTCTATGTGTGTTACCCTATGACTGTTTTTCCCTATATCTTTCTGTCTCACTATTGTTCTCCCTGTGTTTCTCTGTTTATCTATTCTTCTTTATGTTTTTCTCTGTGTTTTTCTCTCTATATAACTTTTTCTCCCTCATTTTTTCTATAACTGTTTCTCTATGTGTTTCTCTCTCTGTCTCTCTATGTCGTCTTCTATGTCTCTCGCTTTGTCTTTCTCTCTATCACTCTGTGTCTTTTTCTGTCTCCTTTTCTTTCTAATGTTCTATCTATTTTTCACTATGTTTCTTTCTGATTCTCTGTACATTTATCTCTGGTTCTATGTGTTTTTCTTTCTCTTATCCCTATTTCTCTGCTACAATTATTCTTTCAAGAGCCCCCCCCCCCCAATCCTCTCTACTAGCACACATGTATTTTTCATACAAATATATCGCTCTCACACTTCCCTTTACCCTGAACCACATTCTTCTAGACCACTTCTTTAACTCAAATTACATTTTACCATCCTCCACCATTGTTTTCTCTCTGTCTCTCTCTCTTTCTCTCTCCATTTCTCACTCTCTTTTCTCTTTCAAGTTCTTATAACACTGACACCCTATCAAGCACTATTGTCTCAACCAGACACTACCTCCATCTTCAACATCTAGCACAGTCTACTGGTAGGTCAGAAGATCAAACAAAATCATCCCTTTCATCCAAATCTCATTCTACTTCCTGTCAGGGTTAACTAGAATATTATTCCGCCGGTCACACATAAAGTAGTCCGCACCTCAGGTCTTCAAGAGCACAGACATTGGAATAATTGAGGTCATCGATGTCTGATTAACAGATTGATTGTATACATCGAGTATTCCCTCTATTAGGTTGCCTCAATATAACTACAGATCCAATGAGGATTACTATCAATTATAACTTCACTATAGACACGATTAAGTAATCCGACAATTCTGTCCATACTTTACCTCAACGATTTCGGACAGTTTTGACCCCCGCCCCCTCCCCCACGTCTTGTCAATAAATATTCAAATGTAGGAAGTTCCACCCGACCTTACAGTAAACATGTCATAACACATTATGCTCGACCCCCCTCCCTCCCCATCCCCTCTTAGCTAAATGAGTAGAAGAATCGGAAAGATCTAATTAATGTATTTCAGATTATTTGTTAAAAAATTGTCGATATTTCAAATTCATAAATGAAACAGAAATAAGAACAGTTGACGGCAAACAGAAAATGAAGTATTAAACAGATGATTTGCACCATCGCCGAACTGAGATGTGTCGTGCCATTTGTGAAAGCAAATAGGTGATACAGCTATAAGATGAGAGAAAATGGAGATTCCTTAAGACGATGATCAAATAAAATGGAGATTCATTAAGACGATGATCAAATGAAATGTAAACACAATAATTTCAATGATATGGAACCGACGGGGAAGAAGGAAATAAGCAGGATCTAAAAACACTTTCAGATGAGACAGACCACGAAGAACGTGATATACAGATAATGTTATCACAATGTGATAACATTGATCAGATAATGTTATCCATATGTCAGTAAGTGTGATAGAAAGTTACTGACTTGTGAAATGAGATGTCTAAGAAAAGCAGCACAGAAAACAAGAAGAGATGATGTGAAGAAAGAAGAGATCATGTGAAGAAAGAAGAGATTATAAGAGTGCATACGGTTGTGTCTGTGGGTCTCGCATCAATGGCTCACTAGACAAACCACCCAACAACAGAAAACCTTAGTAGATGACATGCCTTTATATTGAGGTTATCTTCTTATAGAATCTTCATGGCATGTCATCTATACAATCCCGTAGTCGTAACCTTCGATAACAGTTACCATGTTATTCCGAGAGGTCGACGTTGTACTTGAACTAGTTACGGGCACGGCGTGGGTGGGCGCAACAACAAAGAAACCTGTCGCAGGGACCAGAGTTGTGCCCTGATGTCTACGTCTGTTTAGGAAGCATTGGACTCGAAATACCATCGATTCGAATGGCTACTGGAACAGAGGGCGGAGCACTTATGGGAATGCCTCGAGTTATGTGAAGCTAGTTTCTAATCAAGAATCAAGAAGAGAATCAAGAGATTACCAGAAATGTTGGAACAACGTCTGTAGTCAGATCTGTACTGTTGGAACAACGTCTGTAGTCAGATCTGTACTGTTGGAACAACGTCTGTAGTCAGATCTGTACTGTTGGAACAACGTCTGTAGTCAGATCTGTACTGTTGGAACAACGTCTGTAGTCAGATCTGTACTGTTGAAACAACGTCTGTAGTCAGATCTGTACTGTTGAAACAACGTCTGTAGTCAGATCTGTACTGTTGGAACAACGTCTGTAGTCAGATCTGTACTGTTGGAACAACGTCTGTAGTCAGATCTGTACTGTTGGAACAACGTCTGTAGTCAGATCTGTACTGTTGGAACAACGTCTGTAGTCAGATCTGTACTGTTGGAACAACGTCTGTAGTCAGATCTGTACTGTTGGAACAACGTCTGTAGTCAGATCTGTACTGTTGGAACAACGTCTGTAGTCAGATCTGTGTTGTTGGAACAACGTCTGTAGTCAGATCTGTACTGTTGGAACAACGTCTGTAGTCAGATCTGTACTGTTGGAACAACGTCTGTAGTCAGATCTGTACTGTTGGAACAACGTCTGTAGTCAGATCTGTACTGTTGGAACAACGTCTGTAGTCAGATCTGTACTGTTGGAACAACGTCTGTAGTCAGATCTGTACTGTTGGAACAACGTCTGTAGTCAGATCTGTACTGTTGGAACAACGTCTGTAGTCAGATCTGTACTGTTGGAACAACGTCTGTAGTCAGATCTGTACTGTTGGAACAACGTCTGTAGTCAGATCTGTGTTGTTGGAACAACGTCTGTAGTCAGATCTGTACTGTTGGAACAACGTCTGTAGTCAGATCTGTACTGTTGGAACAACGTCTGTAGTCAGATCTGTACTGTTGGAACAACGTCTGTAGTCAGAGCTGTACTGTTGGAACAACGTCTGTAGTCAGATCTGTACTGTTGGAACAACGTCTGTAGTCAGATCTGTACTGTTGGAACAACGTCTGTAGTCAGATCTGTACTGTTGGAACAACGTCTGTAGTCAGATCTGTACTGTTGGAACAACGTCTGTAGTCAGATCTGTACTGTTGGAACAACGTCTGTAGTCAGATCTGTACTGTTGGAACAACGTCTGTAGTCAGATCTGTACTGTTGGAACAACGTCTGTAGTCAGATCTGTACTGTTGGAACAACGTCTGTAGTCAGATCTGTACTGTTGGAACAACGTCTGTAGTCAGATCTGTACTGTTGGAACAACGTCTGTAGTCAGATCTGTACTGTTGGAACAACGTCTGTAGTCAGATCTGTACTGTTGGAACAACGTCTGTAGTCAGATCTGTACTGTTGGAACAACATCTGTAGTCAGATCTGTACTGTTGGAACAACGTCTGTAGTCAGATCTGTACTGTTGGAACAACGTCTGTAGTCAGATCTGTACTGTTGGAACAACGTCTGTAGTCAGATCTGTACTGTTGGAACAACGTCTGTAGTCAGATCTGTACTGTTGGAACAACGTCTGTAGTCAGATCTGTACTGTTGGAACAACGTCTGTAGTCAGATCTGTACTGTTGGAACAACGTCTGTAGTCAGATCTGTACTGTTGGAACAACGTCTGTAGTCAGATCTGTTGAAAATCAGAGACTGAAATAGTTGAGCCATGTGTAAGAATTAACCCTTATTGTCCTGCGGCACGAACATACAACATGAAAATAGACATAAGAGTCAGAGGAAGACAAAGAAGACGGTGGATTGAAGGCGTTATCATTTTGAAATCTCACAATATTTGTTTACATCAAGCTACCAAAAATGGCATAACCCGAAAACCGATCGTTATGCAATTCTAGTCAAAGCGTCGACTTGTGTGTGTTACTATATGTGCTTACAGTGATTAGAAACATTCACTGCCCCTGTTTCCAGTTATTATAAACATTCACTGTCCCTGTTTCCAGTTATTATAAACATTCACTGCCCCTGTTTTCAGTGATTATAAACATTCACTGTCCCTGTTTCCAGTTATTATAAACATTCACTGTCCCTGTTTCCAGTTATTATAAACATTCACTGCCCCTGTTTAGAGTGATTATAAACATTCACTGCCCCTGTTTCCAGTTATTATAAACATTCACTGCCCCTGTTTCCATTGATTGTAAACATTCACTGCCCCTGTTTCCAGTTATTATAAACATTCCCTGCCCCTGTTTAGAGTGATTATAAACATTCACTGACCCTGTCTCAAGCGTGACTTGTTAGATTTCATTTTTACGAAGTGAGTACATAAGTCTGAGTTCGATTTCTGCGACTTCTAACAGCAAAGGTATAGACAAGACAATAGATCGATATTATTGACCAGATACATTGTGTCTTGCTGAATCTCTACTAATAACGTATATCTACATTCTCTCAATCCTTGCAAGCCATAACTTTTTTTAAAGATTTATCTCTTATAGAAAACATTACATTTTTAGAAAAAATATAATGCAGAATACGGGATTTGAACCAGATCCTCTCGGATTTGAACTTCTTTCTTGAATATGTAATTTCTCACATTTTTAGGTACAGCGCATGCGCATATTATCTTCAGAATTTTTTCACATTTTTGTGAAGATAGTAACAATATCACATGAAACTTTTGTCAATAAACTTACGTGACCGCTCCCTTTTTACGGGTTTTGTCACGACTATACACGGAGAGGAGTTGGTGAGATGTCTATGTGCATTTTTGTCTGTTCGTTTCCTTTTTCGATTATTTTCTCTATAAAGGTCGCTGTTGGACCGTAACGTTTGTTTGAGAACCTCAGGAATTGCGAACGATAAGATCTTACTTCCTATGTGCAGTGAGGTGGTTTTCTGAGCTTTCTATCACCCTGGTAAATTCAGCTTTCGCCTTAGTGCAATACCTATTGAAGGGGGCCATCTACTCAGAGGGGGTCTATAATTGTATAAATGACATGCTACAAAGCTTCCATAAGAGAGCCTCAATGTAACGGCATGTCAGCTGCTAAGATTGTTGCATGGGTTTTTTATGTCTAGTGCGTAATTGGTGAGACTCACAAACCGGACCGCATGCGTAAGATCGTAATGTAGAACACATGTTAGAAGATGACTAGTCATGTATGTGTCAATCATAAGTCACTATCTGTCAATAATCAGTCAAGTATCTGTCAATGATCAGTCATGTATCTGTCAATGATCAGTCATGTATCTGTCAATTGAGCACTGATCAGTCTAGTTTTAAGGGCTAACTTTCTAGTTTAACAATTTAGCTTTCAGTCTCTAACTTAACTGGACATATTTTCAGTCTCTAACTTAACTGGACATATTTTCAGTCTCTAACTTAACTGGACATATTTTCAGTCTCTAACTTAACTGGACATATTTTCAGTCTCTAACTTAACTGGACATATTTTCAGTCTCTAACTTAACTGGACATATTTTGGTCCGTGTCTGCTACTGTCTGATCTGTATTAGTTTCTATTAATCATCCGTTAACTTCCACTGTTGTACTGTGTACTGTAGGTCAAATAGTGTTTACTAGACAATGCAGTTTCCCCATATGTCACCGTTATTGATCAAATAATATACATCTTAATTTGACTCTTGTTGCCAGACACTGGTTGCCAGACACTGGTTGCCAGACACTGGTTGCAAGACGGATGAAATCGACCACTAGTCGCTAGATAATGTAAATTTTGATTCAGCCCTACTGCGTGAAAGGTAACGAGAAAAATGTAAAGTTTGCGACTTAGTTCAACATTCATCATCATCAGGTATCATGCCGGCTGGCGTAGGCGATCATGGCTCTCCACAGCTCTCTGTCTCCAGTATTATGTATCAAGCTCGCTGTTGTTTCCCTGCCGTACCAGGTTGTGAAACTAATATTTCCTCACGTTGTCGTCCTTTGTCTCTGTTGCCTTCAATCTTTAGGTCGTTGAAATTCTACTCTCATCTAGCAAGTCATGGCACAAGAGGTTACAGACTGTCTCTGAAAGATTGCATCATTGGCCCAAGCTTTTGGTCTCCATATATTCTGAATGTCCAGCTTCGAGTTTTTAGGTCAGTTTAAACAATTTATTGAACATAATATATCAATAGGACACGACATTGTGTTACACAATTGTTGAATAATTTGAAACGGTGATGGTCAACAGTTTAGTAAGGACAAGTGCACAGTGACCATCACGGGGTGTTGAGTTCCTGAATTCTGTTTATGTCATTTTATTGTCTATTGTCTTTTCCCAGGTGGTTTGTGATCCACTCTTGCCGTTAAGCGTAGGGGTGGTTGGAGCTCGAGATTGCGTTCTAAAGCCAGATGTGTGGCCTCGGCTGTGCTATGACCGTGTTTGTTCAGGATGTCCCTGACGTTTTTTATTTATCTTTTCCGTGGTCTTCCTCTGTCCTTGTACCCTGATCTCATTTGGTTATATGATTTGTAAGGGCAACTTTTCATGATGCATTCTCATAATGTGGCCAAACCACTTGATCTGTTCTCTCTCTCTATCTCTCTCTCTCTCTCTCTCTCTCTCTGTCCATGTAATCTGTACAAGATATTATACATATTCTTTCCCTGATATATTCATTTCACAACCTATCAAGCCTGGTGACACCGGCAGCTATGTCTATGTCATATTTCATGTCATTTTATATGGAATAGAAAGGTAGACACACAATGCAAAATAATAAAGACAGACAATGCAGACACTTAAAGACACACGAGTACATACATAAATACACAGAATACAGACACAGAATGCACACACATAAAGACACACAATGCACACAAATAAATTACACAATGCACACACATACAAATACACAATACAAACACAGTTTGTCCAGCAGCAAATAAACAAATGTGCAGGTTATCAGGAATCACTTTCAGCAGTTGTGAAACGGTGTAAACTTGTTTGCTTCGGACATACAACGAGACACTATTTGCTTTCTAATACTATTTTGCAAGAAATAGTCGAGGGTGGAAGAATATGAGGCGGGCACAGATAATTCTTGACTGATAACATCAAGGAATGGTCTGGACTTGATTTTTTACACTCCAGACAGGGCTATGGGTAGAGTTGTGTGTGAAGATACGCTATGTTGATATCCCAAGTTGGGCACCCCTACGACCCTGCCGGCTCATGGGTCGTATACATATTCAAGTGTAGGCTATCCTGCATCCACATCGCCATGTTTCCAGTTTCGGTTATCAATATAATTTGACACACTTCATTGTTAGAATCTTAATCTGTTTAGTGTATGATTGTTAGAAAATTAATGTGTTTAGTGTATCATTGTTAGAACATTAATATGTTTAGTGTATCATTGTTAGAAAATTAATCTGTTTAGTGTATCATTGTTAAAATCTTAATATGTTTAGTATATCATTGTTTGAATATTAATATGTTTAGTATAATCAGCCTATATCTAATAGTGCGAACCACATCCACACAAGCCTTATGTTACCACACTAAGTGTCTCTCTCTCCCTCACTCCCTCTCTCTCCATCTCTTTTCTTAGAATATAATGGCTGTCTCTGTAGTTCCTTCCTCCGTGTCAGAAACTCTACCATTTCTTGTTGGCCTCTATCCGTCTTATCTCTTTTTTCTTGTTACATTATCCGCCAGTCTTTTTTTGTTTACATTTCTGATATTCTATCCACATTCCTTGTACCACGTGATAAGGGATTCTTTCTTTACTTTCCAACCTTTCTTTCCACGATCTTCTCTTCTTACAAACACATCTTTTTTCCCATTATTTTCTGCTTTATTCATCCATTTAATTTTCACAAGCTCTCTCTTTCTCTCTTTCTCTCTCTCTCTCTTTATTTCACCACTTTTCTCTCTGTCACTCCCTAACCATTTATCAATTCCTCTCTCTGCTTTTTTTTTCATCTAACCATCTGTCAAGGTCCCACTACCTCTCCATTTGACTTTCTCTCTATCACTCTGTCTCCAGCTCACCCCTCCATATCCCTCCCTCTCACTCTGTAAATCTCTTCCTCTCACTCTCTTTCTATCTCTTTCTCTCACTCTGTATCTCTTTCTCTCACTCTTTCTCTCTCTTTCTCTCACTCTCTTTTAATCTCTTTCTCTCTCTTTTTATCTCTTTCTCTCACTCTTTCTATTTCTTCCTCTCACACTCTGTATATCTCTTCCTCTCACACACTGTATATCTCTTCCTCTCACACTCTGTATATCTTCCTCTCACACTCTGTATATCTCTTCCTCTCACACTCTGTATATCTCTCACACTCTGTATATCTCTCACTCTGTATATCTCTCACACTCTGTATATCTCTCACTCTGTGTATATCTCTCACTCTGTGTATATCTCTCACTCTGTGTATAGCTCTTCCTCTCACACTCTGTATATCTCTCACACTATGTATATCTCTCACTCTCTGTATATCTCTCACACTCTGTATATCTCTCACTCTCTGTTAATATCTTTCTCTCACTCTCTTTCTATTTCTTCCTCTCACACTGTGTATATCTCTTCATTTCACTTTATCTTTATCTCACTCTTTCCATCCCTCTCCCACTTTCTAGCACTCTCTCCATATCTCTGAATCTCTCGCATTCTCTCTATTTCTATCCCTTGCACTACTCTCAAACTTTCCATATCTTTGCCTCTCAATATTTGCATATCTTTGCCTCTCAATATTTGCATATCTTTGCCTCTCAATATTTGCATATATTTGCCTCTCAATATTTGCATATCTTTGCCTCTCAATATTTGCATATCTTTGCCTCTCAGTATTTGCATATCTTTTCCTCTCAAACTTTCCATATCTTTGCTTCTCAATATTTGCATATCTTTGCCTCTCAATATTTGCATATCTTTGCCTCTCAATATTTGCATATCTTTGCCTCTCAATATTTCCATATCTTTGCCTCTCAATATTTGCATATCTTTGCCTCTCAATATTTGCATATCTTTGCCTCTCAATATTTGCATATCTTTGCCTCTCAGTATTTGCATATCTTTGCCTCTCAATATTTGCATATCTTTGCCTCCCATTATTTGCATAACTTTGCCTCTCAATATTTGCATAAATTTGCCTCTCTATATTTGCATAACTTTGCCTCTCAATATTTGCATATCTTTGCCTCTCAATATTTGCATATCTTTGCCTCTCAATATTTGCATATCTTTGCCTCTCAATATTTGCATATCTTTGCCTCTCAAAATTTCCATATCTTTGCCTCTCAATATTTGCATATCTTTTCCTCTCAATATTTGCATATCTTTGCCTCTCAAACTTTCCATATCTTTGCCTCTCAATATTTGCATATCTTTGCCTCTCAATATTTGCATATCTTTGCCTCTCAATATTTGCATATCTTTGCCTCTCAAACTTTCCATATTTTGCCTCTCAAACTCTCCATATCTTTGCCTCTCAATATTTGCATATCTTTGCCTCTCAATATTTGCATATCTTTGCCTCTCAATATTTGCATATCTTTGCCTCTCAATATTTGCATATCTTTGCCTCTCAATATTTGCATAACTTTGCCTCTCAATATTTGCATAACTTTGCCTCTATATTTGCATAAATTTGCCTCTCAATATTTGCATATCTTTGCCTCTCAATATTTGCATATCTTTGCCTCTCAAAATTTCCATATCTTTGCCTCTCAATATTTGCATATCTATGCCTCTCAATATTTGCATATCTTTGCCTCTCAATATTTGCATATCTTTGCCTCTCAATATTTGCATATCTTTGCCTCTCAATATTTGCATAACTTTGCCTCTCAAACTTTCCATATCTTTGCCTCTCAATATTTGCATATCTTTGCCTCTCAATATTTCCATATCTTTGCCTCCCAATATTTCCATATCTTTGGCTCTCAATATTTCCATATCTTTGCCTCTCAATATTTCCATATTTTTGTCTTTCTCATTCTCATTATGTCTCCCTCTCTCTACCTTTCCCTCCCCTCCGCTCTCTATTATAATGTATTAATCTCCCTTATCTCTTCCTTTCTCAGTCAATCTTTATCTTTCACCTTCTTCTTCACTCCTCTCTGTCGCAGATATGCTTCCTATTGCTCTGAAACTCCTCGCTTGCTGAGATGTCTCCCTCAGTAAATGCGTGTCCCGGTTGATTTGTCTTCAATTTATCGATTTATGTTGAATATATCTATTTAACAACCACAACTTCGAGTATTATATGTTTATATTATTGTTTCTCGGTTAATTGCATCAAAGTTTGTATTTATTTATTTATTATATTTTAACGAAATGTTTAATCGTATTACCTATTTATTTTCATATCACGCATGTGATCGTAGCCCTCTCCTCGTTCTCGAATGTTCTCAGCTAACTTGATTTTTCTGTTTGTAACATATTCTACTCATGACGGTGTTATCAACCCAGACGCTGAACATCTCTAGCATCGTACTACTGTAGCGGTTGTATAGAAAGCAACACTCTCGTCCGTCATACGCTTTCCCTCCGCATTGAACCGTGAATGCACAAGCCCCGTGCACATATCAAATGACAGACTCATCAGTGTAGACAATAAGATACACACCTACGTAATTCTCACTGATGGCTTCTGAACTTCTTCTGAAACTATATACACAGGAATGTCATTACCAGGCTTCCTGGAAACTGTGATTACCATTCTTTAGAAGTTGTAAACTTGATAGGCTGACTTTCCTATTTGATTATATCATCTGATGCACGCCCATTTATTAAACCTCCTCTGCCTTGCCAGGCTATGACTTACCAGTCTAATGTTTCCTTTTATCGTTTCAATGTTATAATTTCATATAATATTATCTCCTTGTCAATATTATCATGCAGCGGGTTGTTCTTGTCTGCACTGATGTAGTAGATGGTTCTTGTTTGCACTGATGCAGAAGATGGTTCTTGTCTGCACTGATGCAGTAGATGGTTCTTGTCTGCACTGATGCAGTAGATGGTTCTTGTCTGCACTGATGCAGTAGATGGTTCTTGTCTGCACTGATGTAGTAGATGGTTCTTGTCTGCACTGATGTAGTAGATGGCTCTTGTCTGCACTGATGTAGTAGATGGTTCTTGTCTGCACTGATGCAGTAGATGGTTCTTGTCTGCACTGATGCAGTAGATGGTTCTTGTCTGCACTGATGCAGTAGATGGTTCTTGTCTGCACTGATGCAGTAGATGGTTCTTGTCTGCACTGATGCAGTAGATGGTTCTTGTCTGCACTGATGCAGTAGATGGTTCTTGTCTGCACTGATGCAGTAGATGGTTCTTGTCTGCACTGATGCAGTAGATGGTTCTTGTCTGCACTGATGCAGTAGATGGTTCTTGTCTGCACTGATGCAGTAGATGGTTCTTGTCTGGACTGATGCAGTAGATGGTTCTTGTCTGCACTGATGCAGTAGATGGCTCTTGTCTGCACTGATGTAGTAGATGGTTCTTGTCTGCACTGATGCAGTAGATGGTTCTTGTCTGCACTAATGTAGTAGATGGTTCTTGTCTGCACTGATGTAATAGATGGCTCTTGTCTGCACTGATGTAGTAGATGCTTCTTGTCTGTACTGATGCAGTAGATGGTTCTTGTCTGCACTGATGCAGTAGATGGTTCTTGTCTGCACTGATGCAGTAGATGGTTCTTGTCTGCACTGATGCAGTAGATGGTTCTTGTCTGCACTGATGCAGTAGATGGTTCTTGTCTGCACTAATGTAGTAGATGGTTCTTGTCTGCACTGATGTAGTAGATGGCTCTTGTCTGCACTGATGCAGTAGATGGTTCTTGTCTGCACTGACGCAGTAGATGGTTCCTGTCTGCACTGATGCAGTAGATGGCTCTTGTCTGCAGTGATGCAGTAGATGGTTCTTGTCTGCACTGATGCAGTAGATGGTTCTTGTCTGCACTGATGCAGTAGATGGTTCTTGTCTGCACTGATGCAGTAGATGGTTCTTGTCTGCACTGATGTGCATGTATGAACGAGCGTGACAAATATGCATTCTTTATTTCATGAAAGGATAATTCAGAATGAGTCAAAACCTCAAAATTTCTGTATCTCTGGGGCCTTCAAGAATGATACACATTGTTTCATCGTGTATCCTGTCAAGTATATCGATATACATTACGCTAACGGTGAAGATAGCAGATGCCTGTTATATTACAGTCAGGACTAATCCTTGATATATCAGTGCAAGAAATCCTTCACATATAACAGCAGCTAACACGCAGGTCATAGCTGTCAATCCCCCTTGATCTGACAGAAATAACAGCAGCTAACATCCAGGTCATAGCTGTCAATCCTTCTTGATCTGTTAGAATTGGTTAATGTAAATGCTGATTGAAACACATACATCTGTCGAACCTCACTCTCATGTACACATTAGCAAATGTGCTAAACTATAGAAAGGTTGCTCCGAGGTGTGGATCCTGGACATCTGAGATCAGAACAATAGCACCTGGTCTGCCAATAAGGATCTCCTCTGTTCCCAGTACTGTTCACTGTGTATACATTGAGAATTGCTCAAATGAAAACCTCAAGAAATTGTAGAGTTCTAACATACGCTGATGATATCCGACTATACAACATGGGCAGGAACATAACAGATATCGCTGACAGTGTACAGAGTGGACTAGATCAATTGTCGATATGGTGCAGAGCATACAACGCTGTGATCAATCCCTCGAAAGCAAAGGTATCTGTTACTCCTTCAATGGTCAAAGGACAAAGGGAAACCGAATCATGCGTGACAGATCATTGATGGCAGAGACTGAAGATACACTGCGAAGAGTATGTGAATTTAAAGAAATAGTAAAGGGCAGTGAATGGGTGGAGGTAAACATTGAGAAGAAATCACTGACTTAAGTCGTAGGCCTACAATAAGATAAAGGGTGTCAAAAATGGACGGTGTCAGGGCCCATGTTTACAGTGCATGAACTCGCCCAGCTACACTCGACTCCACAATACATGATTATATACACAGATGGCTTCGTTAACAGAAACACAAATACAAGCGGTTGGGGTTTTGTTGCCTACAGAAACTGCGTGAAGTTGGTGGAGAAATCTTCAGCATATTCTACTGTCACATCGAGCATGAGGATGGAGATAGAGGGAGTTACAGCAGCTCTTAATTGGTTGATAACTGATACATCAACACACTCGGTAATACTCACAGACTCTCAAAGCATGCTGCGCAAGATAGAAAAGTTCATGCTAAGAAAAGAATGGTGGGACTTATTGAACAACTCAAGTGTCCAGAACATTAGATGGATATGCTGCCCTGGTCATGTTTGGGTCAGAGGAAACGAGAGAGTCGACTTATTGGCAGGCAATGCGGCGATAGACGGCACATTGCTGAGAAGAGATAAAGTAGACTTAATGAAGGAAGTAATAAATTCATTTCAAGATGAAGATGATGTCAATGAGGATGAAAACGTACACATACAGACAATTTCAGAAATGGGAGTATCTAGAGCTCGATATGTATTACACACTTGATTTTACACAATTGACATTATACACATGGCATTACACAATTGACATTATACACATGACTTTACACAATTGACATTATACACATGACATTACACAATTGACATTACACAATTGACATTATACACATGACATTACACAATTGACATTACACAATTGACATTACACAATTGACATTACACAATTGACATTATACAATTGACATTACACAATTGACATTACACAATTGACGTTACGCAAGTGACATAACACACTTGACATTACACAATTGACATTACACAATTGACATTACACAATTGACATTACACAATTGACATTACACAATTGACATTACACAATTGACATTACACAATTGACATTATACAATTGACATTACACAATTGACATTACACAATTGACGTTACGCAAGTGACATAACACACTTGACATTACACACTTAACATTCAGCATGTAGAACGTACTGCTAAACGATATATCAGATCGTCAACTCTTTAAGGATCTTCGCCGGTGCTACATTGTTCGTCAAATTGTGCTGAAATCATATTGAGCGTTGCATTTTTGTTGATGCTGCGTGGTAATGTGTGGTGAACAGAAACCTGACAGCTAACCGGAGTCAAACATTCTTGGCATTTTCTCCGCTGTAGGCCCTGGTGCCAGAATAGCCACAGACGGCCACACTCTAAACTTCAATATGTTATTCAAGATGCACATTGCAATCAAGGCACTTTCTAGACTTTATTTCCTTATTCATAGTCCAATGAGTCATTGAGGAGGCTGAATGTCCAATTATTCAGTAGGTCGTATAATGAGGACGGTCATGTCTTCACTGTAAGAACCGTCATTTGCTTTTTCAAAAATGCAATGCTCAATATGAAGATTGGCGCTGAGTAAAACCGACGCACTCAAGATGTCTAGATCGTTTCCTGTAGTGCCTCTCGACACCAACAACTTAATGGGGGTTGCGTTGCCATTGTAATGTTTATCTGTTTTGTATAGGTGGTTCCAATCATGATTTAGATTTAGGATTCATGATGTGGGTTTTGTGACAACTATTAGGACGGTTAGTCTGACTTGCGAGAATTGTTTCGTGTCTCTGGCCAACATGTTCTGCAGTCAATGAGTCTTATAAATTTGTGACCACAGAAATCAACATTTTATCATATCAATTTGCATATTCTTGGCACATTTTCCCTCGTATTTTGTACAATAGTCTGACATATTATATATAAGATTCTGTGGGTCTGACATATTATATATAAGATTCTGTGGGTCTGACATATTATATATAAGATTCTGTGGGTCTGACATATATATAAGACTATGGGGTACTGACATATTATATATAAGTGTATGGGGTACTGACATATTATATATAAGTGTATGGGGTCTGACATATTATATATAAGTGTATGGGGTCTGACATATTATATATAAGAGTATGGGGTACTGACATATTATATATAAGATTCTGTGGGTCTGACATATTATATATAAGATTATGTGGGTCTGACATATTATATATAAGATTCTGTGGGTCTGACATATTATATATAAGATTTTGTGGGTCTGACATATTATATATAAGATTTTGTGGGTCTGACATATTATATATACGATTCTTTGGGTCTGACATATTATATATAAGATTCTGTGGGTCTGACATATTATATATATACGATTCTGTGGGTCTGACATATTTCATATAAGATTCTGGGGTCTCACATATTTCATATAAGATTATGAGCTGTGGCATATCTTCAATACGTGTTTAATGTGTAGTATACTTTACACCAGATTTCCCCCTGCATGCACTGTAATAGAACTTTCCATGCACGAATCGAACTCATCGGGCATCTACGAACTCACAAACCAAATTAGTTAATCTTATACTCACTTGTCATAATAAGACTAGGCGGTATGCCATACTTGCTACTACATTTAAGACTATGCGGTGTGGCATACTTACTACTACATTTAAGACTGGGCGGCGTGCCATACTTACTACTACGTTTAAGACTAGGCGGAGTACCATACTTACTGCTACATTTAAGACTAGGTGGCGTGACATACTTACTGCTACATTTAAGACTAGGCGGCGTGCCATACTTACTGCTACATTTAAGACTAGGCGGTGTGCCATAATTATTGCTACATACTAGAGTGTAAGCATTAACCTACAGACTAAGCTGAAAGTTTACAGAACAGTGGTACTTCCAGTGCTATTATACGCTAGTGAAACATGGATTATGTATAGACGTCATGTGAGAAAACTCAATCATTTTCACACGTCTCAGAAACTTTATGGACATCAGATGGCAGGACAAGATTCCAGATACCACTGTCCTTGACAGATCTATTATCACTAGCATTGACACTATTTTGGTTCAGAAACAGATTCGTTGGGCAGGCATTTTGTCTCTGCAAGTCAATGCAAAACCATGATCTGCCAAATATACTTCTCTATGGTGAGCTGAAGAAGGGTACATAATCTCAAGGTGGACAAAAGAAGCGCTACAAGACTCGTTAAAGACCTCACTGAAAGTCTTTCAAATAGACCATGACACATGGGAAGAACCTGCACAAATTATATCTATATGGTACTCTATAATTAAAATTGGCGCATCATCTTGTGAGATGACCAAAAAATGCAGCAGATCGGCAGCGGAGAGTAGCTAGAAATTCTCCGATACAAAAAAACACATTCTACAGTGGGGTCAATTCATGTTCGAATTAGCCAATGAAATTTGCAGCTCGAATATAGCTTATTAGCCACCTACGAACGTTTACGCATGAACATAATTCTAACTCTAAAATGAATGTAAGAAATGCTCATCATCATCATGTTGTGATGGACGAATACACACACACACGTTTTACTATAATATGATGTTAAAAAAAGCGTATACTTGTATACGCAATATTCGCTGATTGGTAACATTAACCCTATGGACTGTATCCTTCCTTCTGGTCATTAACTTCTTGTGGTTACCTGAATTGTACTCACCTCGTGTTTAGTCAGATCATGAAATAGGCCAAGACAAAACAACATATTTGACAATAAATCATGACACGTTCCTGATAATGCCGAGAAACTAACTGAACACAAAACTCTCTGACTACATTATTGAATGCATATAAAATATTTAAGGTGCTCAAGAAAATTATATTGAACATTCAATGCGCAAAAATAGTTCATGTCACTATATAACAACGATACATCATAGCTGACAGCTTACAGGCTGAACAATGTGGCCAGCCATGTCATCAGATATGTTCCCCATAAAATACTTATGGAATGAACGACAGGCGAATTCGCCAGCGAGACATGGTTCCGGCCAATCTTCGACAGCCGTCTCTTGCACTGTGGGAAGAGAAGGCATCCATCCCACAACAACAGGTCCACTGCCTAATTAGATCCATATCATGGAGATGTCGTTCTCTGATAGAGGCCATGGGAGGCCATACACCTTACTGAAATGGAGGACTCCGTTTCAAAGAATAAAGTCCAAACTAAATTTAATGAAAATCATTTCATTGTTAATGTCTCAAAAATTCTTCATGCCACGGTGAAATCATTAATTCCGTAAAATAACATTTTGGTACAGTTTAAAATGTGGTGTCTATTAGCACTGCAATAATGTTGTGTTACCTCGTGTCTATTAGCACTGCAATAATGTTGCGTTACCTGGTGTCCATTAGCACTGCAATAATGTTGTGTTACCTGGTGTCTATTAGCACTGCAATAATGTTGTGTTACCTCGTGTCTATTAGCACTGTAATAATGTTGTGTTACCTGGTGTCTATTAGCACTGCAATAATGTTGTGTTACCTGGTGTCTATTAGCACTGTAATAATGTTGTGTTACCTCGTGTCTATTAGCACTGTAATAATGTTGTGTTACCTGGTGTCTATTAGCACTGTAATAATGTTGTGTTACCTCGTGTCTATTAGCACTGTAATAATGTTGTGTTACCTGGTGTCTATTAGCACTGCAATAATGTTGTGTTACCTCGTGTCTATTAGCACTGCAATAATGTTGTGTTACCTGGTGTCCATTAGCACTGTAATAATGTTGTGTTACCTCGTGTCTATTAGCACTGCAATAATGTTGTGTTACCTGGTGTCTATTAGCACTGCAATAATGTTGTGTTACCTGGTGTCTATTAGCACTGCAATAATGTTGCGTTTCATTTTTTAGGAACTGATATTTTAGAGAAGCGTTACCCACAATTATTTTAGCATGCCCTCACCTAAAGATTTCTAAAATGCTGATGTCCTTATGTAAAACATACATTTTTTAATATTCAAAAATGTTATTATTCGCCGATGAATTGCTCCCTCCCACACTCCCCCCCCCCTCGTGGGGCGTAGGTCTAGAAGAAAAAACTGTCATCATTGGACAAGAAGAAATAACGGTCATCTTTGGAGACAAGAAAAAATCATTATTGTAGACAAGATGAAATAATTATCATCATCGGAGACAAGAAGAAGTGTACAAATAAATGCGACTAATTAAAGTAGATTACAGGAAGTTGCCATTATTTCCGTGGTGATGAATACGCCCTTTTCTCTCTCTCTCTCTCTCTCTCTCTCTCTCTCAGATACCATGAATAGAGATGTCTAGCTTGAACTGCTAATCTGTCTGTTATTATTTCAGGGGGCTTTATATACAAGAAAAGACATTCGCAGTTCAATTGACTTAAACTGACTGTGGACCACTCGGTTTGATGACAATTGGCCGAGAAACTTAATTTATGTACACAATATAATTAAAATATATGGCAATGTAGAACCAAACTATAGTAATCACTTCTTACTGGTGACGGATTAATCTATGGTAATCACTTTTTAATCACTTTACTAAAATCAATAAAATGTGGAGAGGAAGCAGGCTCCGACAATATAAAAGCAGACATAATAAAAAAATCAAATACATTTAGTGCGCAATTATCACAGAACTTTGTAACGACATATATGAAACAGGCCACATACCCAAAGACCTAACATCATCAATATTTATACCACTACCTAAGAGGCTCAGGGCTGTGGACTGTACAGAATATAGAACAATAAGTCTCATGGGCCATTTAACTAAAATACTCCTCACGATAATACATGAAAGAATTAAGAACAAGATAGACATGGAGGTCGGTGACGAACAATTCGGTTTTAGACAAAACAAAGGAACCCGAGAAGCTATACTGAGTATCCGGCTAGTGATAGATAAATATATAGAAGTCCAAAAAAGTATCTATATTTGCTTCATAGACTACAGCAAGGCCTTTGACAGAGTCCAACATGAAAAATTAATCAAATGTCTTCAATACATGGAAAAAATGGAAAATACATGAGACTCATTAGAAATATATGCTGGTAAGAGACTGCATCAATAAGGTGTGAAAACAGCTACTCTCCATACATAGAAATAAAAGAGGGGTAAGACAAGGATGCATTTTATCACTAAACCTATTTAATATCTACACAGAGAATATCTTTAAAAAAATAGAAGAAATACCAGGACTCAGGATCAATGGGAAAATAATAAACAACATTAGATATGCAGATGACACTGTTCTTTTAGCAGAAAGTGAACATGAACTACAAAGGCTAATAGATCAAGTCAATAAATCAAGTAATGAATATGGACTGGATATAAACATTCAAAAAACAAAAACCATGATAATCAGCAAAAACACAGAAGAACAGGAGGTAAACATAAACATACAGGGAGAGAAACTACAACAAGTAAAACAGTATCAATATCTTGGACACATAGTCACAAATGATGGCAGATGTGAAACAGAAGTTAAAAGGAGAATAGGAATGGCTAAAAGAACTTTCAATGACATGAGGAAAATATTAACATCTAAACAAATTACAAACAAGTTAAAAATGAGAATTATAAAATGCTACATCTATTCTATATTAATGTATGGCTCAGAAACATGGACACTAAATAAACAATGAGAAGACAAAATCGATGCCATTGAGATGTGAGTATATAGGAGAATAGGGAGAACATCATGGAAAGAGAAGAAAACAAATAAAGAGGTGCTAAAGACACTTAATATGGAAGAAAGAACTACTAAGAGAAATACAGATCAGGCATATAAAATATTTTGGACACATGACAAGACATGACACCTTATTGAAGACCTTACTTGAGGGTAAAGTTAAAGGGAAGCGAAGAAGAGGTAGACAGAGATACAAGGGAAAGAGTAACATCAAATGTGGACATGTTACAGAGTGCGTCACCAAAATAAGAGACAGGGGATATTGGAGATCTCTTGCAGCCAACCTTCGTTGCGGGGACGGCACTTGTTGATGATGGCAATGAATCACCTTAATAACTTGTGAGTGGTATTAATCTATGGTAGTCAATGATTACAAATGATCCCAAAGCGCAGCGCATATGATTGAATGTTTTGTGAGCTCACTTTATATGATTGGGTAAGTGTGTGCCCCTTAGCTGTTATGATTAGATGTTTCGTGAGTTCAGATTATATCATGTGATGGTGGGTGAACAAATGCTTGTGTGAGTGGATGTTTTGTGTGCATAGAACAGAGAGTATAAGTACTAATCTGGCTCTTGGAAAGTACAAATTACACTTGTACTGTTTCTGGACCACGGGCGATAAATTATGCACAGCTAATGTCATAAATGAAGAAATTGGCGTCTGAGTTGATTGACTTTGTTCTCTGAAGTTTGGGTTAAGTGCTCCCATCGGGGAATGCCAATCTTCCTGTCAATTATTGCATTCTGGATATTGCTGTAGGTTCAATGACTTAGATCTTGTAGTATCGTCTGCTTCTCGTCAATCGTTAATTATTTGATCAATACTTCGAATCAATACTTAATTTGATCAAGTGCACAGATTTGAGTGTGGGTTCCTTCAGATTTGAGTGCTGGTTCCTTCGGATTTGAGTGCTGGTTTCTTAAAATTTGAGTGCTAGTTCCTTCAGATTTGAGTGCTGGTTCCTTCAGATTTCAGTGCTTGTTCCTTCAGATTTCAGTGCTGGTTCCTTCAGATTTGAGTGCTGGTTCCTTCAGATTTCAGTGCTTGTTCCTTCAGATTTGAGTGCTGGTTCCTTCAGAACTGTATAAAAATGTTGTGTTCCCTGTTCTGTTTCTTTCGCATTACATTCTCGGCACCAGTAACTGTTCATCATACAGCCGGCACAGTTTACTTCTGACCTTTGTCATACAGAAAACATCCAATAGAAACATATTGATTTACTGCACATCCAATAGAAACATATTGATTTACTGCACATCCAATAGAAACATATGTGATTCACTGCACATTTAATAGAGGTTGAAACTCAATAGATAACTGTTTACGTACATTTTATTACTAATAAATGAAATATGATAAATGCAATTGTAATGCAATGAATAATAAACAAAACGATTGCTTGTCGATTTACGACCTTCATTGAACAAACACATCATAAAAATAAACATATAATAATAAGACAAGAGTTATTAACTGAAAACATTTTTTTAATAAACAAGCAGTCAGTGAATCGGTCAGCTGAAGGACGAAAGGGTGATAATGTATTGTAGTATTAAGCATTTGAAGTTTTGGAAGCGAGGATCAGCAGGACCAAGAGAGAAACACTTAACACGATTTATTTTTAAAAGAACATTCAAACAATACACAACTGGAACGACCAGCCAAAACACCAGTGAAATATCATAAAAATGAGATTTGATAATCTACGGATATGTTCGATGTAAGATATAGTCAACATACCTAGAGATAAATAACAGGGAGAGATTTCCCTTTGATAGGGAGAAAATATTGACGGTCAAGCCAAGTGAAAAAACGACACGATTTAACCTACGACATGTTACGCTGTTTGTTTAGGAAACAATTTCTTCTAAAGTCGCTACCAAATGATTATAACATACTCCTGGTCATACGACTGTCCGCTGGAAGACTGTGCTCTAATTTAGCTCAATAATTATGTGGGTTTAGCGATACCGTCAAGTGTTACTCTGTCGATCTCAGGGAATCGATGAGTCGATTGCCTCGGTCAGAGTCTAGAGATTCATTCCGTGCAGTCTCATGTCTTACCTAAGTTAATCGGATCTTCATCGTCTTATGGGCTGACAAACAAACGAGATAAGCATACAATTGGACACACCGACAGACACGAAGACTTGCAGAGCGACAGACAGGCTGGCACGAAGGCAACTGCAGCTTCACATGTATGTGGACATACCAACAGAAAGATGAACGATTGAGATGACAACAGATAACGTGTAGACAGACAGGGAGACAAATAGATTCTGTAGACAGACAGGGAGCAGGCAAATAGATTGTACAGACAAGCAAACAGAGTTATAGACAAACATTTGAAAGATTAACACGTAACGATATATGTATGATGTACATACGTATAGATAAATGTATGATGTACAAACGCATATATATGTTTATGATGTACATACGTATAGATATATATGGTGTACAGTAGTCAGAGAGGTTTATTCAAGAGACGCTATTATAGTTTCACCCACACACTTTACTCAAACTACCGACAGAAGAAGAAGAGAAGACATACAGAGACTTTTAAGATTTCTATACATTCTGTACACCCATGAACCGTAGGGGTACCACATTGGATGCATCATCAAATATAGTCGGGGTCGTAGGGGTACCACATTGGATGCATCATCAAATATAGTCGGGGCCGTAGGGGTACCACATTGGATGCATCATCAAATATAGTCGGGGCCGTAGGGGTACCAAATTGGATGCATCAATATAGATTCCTCCAGCGATTTATATCTTACATGATGCGGGAAAGTGAGAAAACAAAAAAAAGCTTGACCTGTCCAATCATTGATGTCTGTCCAAGCTTTTCTATGTTTCCCTCTTCTTCTTCAACCCTCGACTGTTCCCTGTTGTATATTTTGTGAAAGAGAATCATGACGGCACGCATGTCCAAACAATGCACGTTTCAATTTTTTCACTATTAAAAGTAATGCTACTTGTAGACTTGCATAGATTTCATATTTGTGTGTTTGTCTATGTGTATGCCTGCATGTTTCGTAAAGTCTGCAATTAAATCACAATCAAGTACCATGTCGAGTGGCGTAGGCGATAATGTTTCAACACAACTGTGTCTCTTGTGCTCTTAATAAGTTCAGTTTATAAAATTCTTTTGTGTAACAGTGACAGGACATCCAGAAACGTCTCTCTTTGTCTTCCTCTGTCTCTTCTCTCCTTTATTTTTTCGCTTGTTACTAATTGTTCACGTTTTAGTTTTCCCATCACATGCCTTAAGAATCTTTACTGTTCCTAAATTATGCTATAATTTGTCTGTTTATCCCAGCATGTTTGTTCCTAAATTGTGCTATAATTTGTCTGTTTACACCAGCATCTCTGTTCCTAAATTGTGCTATAATTTGTCTGTTTACCCCAGCATCTCTGTTCCTAAATTGTGCTATAATTTGTCTGTTTATCCCAGCATCTCTGTTCCTAAATTGTGCTATAATTTGTCTATTAATCCCAGCATGTTTGAGGTATTCTATATTAGTTTTTCTTAGCTGCTCATTGAATGTTCATCACTCGTCTCAAATACCACATCTCAGTTGCTTCAAAATCACTGTGAACTGTTTTGTTTACCGTCCATGTTTCACATTTACAAACTCACTGTGAGCTGTTTTGTTTACCGTCCATGTTTCACATTTACAAACTCACTGTGAACTGTTTTGTTTACCGTCCATGTTTAACATTTACAAACTCACTGTGAACTGTTTTGTTTACCGTCTATGTTTCACATTTACAAACTCACTGTGAACTGTTTTGTTTACCGTCCATGTTTCACATTTACAAACTCAATGTGAACTGTTTTGTTTACCGTTCATGTTTCACATTTACAAACTCACTGTGAACTGTTTTGTTTACCGTCTATGTTTCACATTTACAAACTCACTGTGAACTGTTTTGTTTACCGTCTATGTTTCACATTTACAAACTCAATGTGAACTGTTTTGTTTACCGTCCATGTTTCACATTTACAAACTCACTGTGAACTGTTTTGTTTACCGTCCATGTTTCACATTTACAAACTCACTGTGAACTGTTTTGTTTACCGTTCATGTTTCACATTTACAAACTCACTGTGAACTGTTTTGTTTACCGTCTATGTTTCACATTTACAAACTCACTGTGAACTGCTTTGCTTACCGTCCATGTTTCACATTTACAAACTCACTGTTAACTGTTTTGCTTACCGTCCATGTTTCACATTTACAAACTCACTGTGAACTGTTTTGTTTACCGTCCATGTTTCACAATTACAAACTCACTGTGAACTGTTTTGTTTACCGTCCATGTTTCACATTTACAAACTCACTGTGAACTGTTTTGTTTACCGTCCATGTTTCACATTTAAAAACTCACTGTGAACTGTTTTGCTTACCGTCCATGTTTCACATTCATAAACAAGAAATAGTTCGATGTCCTAGTACTCCATCGCATAGACCTCATGGATAGTACTTCATCGCATAGACATCATGGATAGTACTCCATCGCATAGACATCATGGATAGTACTCCATCGCATAGACATCATGGATAGTACTCCATCGCATAGACATCATGGATAGTACTCCATCGCATAATCCTCATGGATAGTACTCCATCGCATAGACATCATGGATAGTACTAAAGCGTAATAGACCTCATGGATAGTACTCCATCGCATAATCCTCATGGATAGTACTAAAGCGTAATAGACCTCATGGATAGTACTCCATCGCATAGACCTCATGGATAGTACTAAAGCGTAATAGACCTCATGGATAGTACTCCATCGCATAATCCTCATGGATAGTACTCCATCGCATAGACCTCATGGATAGTACTTCATCGCATAGACCTCATGGATAGTACTTCATCGCATAGACCTCATGGATAGTACTTCATCGCATAGACCTCATGGATAGTACACCATCACATAGACATCATGGATAGTACACCATCACATAGACATCATGGATAGTACACCATCACATAGACATCATGGATAGTACTACATCGTATAAAATGTTTCTTGTAAAATTCTGATTTGTCATGTTCTGTCCTACTCATTATTTTCAATGACGTAACAGCATCTAATTTGTTATGTGTTGTTTTAATGAAAGCACTGCCCACCGACCATCTGATGTTAAAATGATTTCATATTTCTGTAGAGCTATTTTCTAAGGTACTAGTTTAACCGTTCGCTCTGTACTCAAGAGGTCGCGGGTTCGAATTCGGCTCGCGACGTTTCGTGGAATTCCCTAGAGATTATTGGTTGAAGTTACAGAATTGAGTGTTATCATTATTACTCTAGTTGGGTTGCGTGCCGCCTCCATGAGATTGACCGCGGACATATATGTAAACTGAGTACAGTGACGTTAATTCTTTTGGCCTTTTCAATGCTGCACCTACACATGCTATGTCTTCTTCATCTACATCACTGGCTCGCAAACACCTGCGACTTAACAGAATATAGTCCGAGAACAGAACAAGCTGTGACATAGTTTACAGATGTGCAGCGATATCTTGACGACACATCCGACACCAGCATATCTTGTATATCACCTGGACTCTAAATGAGCTCGTACAGCCAGCACCACCCCCAGTAGGTACTTAATCGTCTCTTACGACAAACGTGGAAGGTAAACAGTGATGCTATTATTTGCTTCCTTTTCGTACCCTAGTAATGATGGAAAGAATGGTGTTAAGATACTCGGCTATATCCGCTTGACTGAGTAGTGTATCATTGTTTCTAATAATACATTCTTCTTCTTCAGTGTTCATTCTCAAACTCCCGCTGGATATCTCTTGTAGCAGAGCAATCGTTCTACTACATTTCCAGCAGAATGTAATCCAGAGAATGGAAATATATTACGTTACAGTTTTTTGCGCCACATGCCCGACACATCCGTCTTCGGCGAGATACTACATTCACTAACTATTGTATTAACATAGCAGAGAGTACTGCAGGTATGTGGAGAATTCAAGACCTGACAGTACTAGGCATAATCACTATGAGCACTGGTTCTCAAGATGTTTCTTGCCTGCAGCCACCATTGAGACACATTTTAGACCGTATTCCCACTGGAACTTAAATTTTTTTTTAAATGACAGTTACCTTCAAGCAATGCAGGATTTACATATAAGCTAAACATTCTATAGCTTTGGGTTCCCACTAACTTGGGACTCCCCAAAATAATCATATGTGGCACTGACATATAATATCTGGACTTATGAAGGGCCCCCATATCTCAAAAAGCTTAGGGCCTTATCAAATTGAATTCCGGCGCTGCCATCGATGCCTATTATTATATCAATATCCAGGTAGCATATCCAGGTAGCATATCCAGGTAGCATATCCAGGTAGCATATCCAGGTAGCATATCCAGGTAGCATATCATGTTTGGAAAATAAACATCCACCGATCATTATTTGACTGTAGTTAGGTGTGTGATATTATTAACCAACAGTATTCAGGGATAAATCCACAATATGAGGCAACATCTGAAGGTATATAAGATATTAGAGATTTGTGTGCAACACATTGTGATAAAGGGAAACAAACATGAATATGTTATCAGTTTTGTAGGAATTATTACAAACACACTAACTGTATCAGTAATTAATACAAACACACTAACTGTTGCAGGAATTAATACAAACACACTAACTGTTGCAGGAATTAATACAAACACACTAACTGTTGCAGGAATTAATACAAACACACTAACTGTTGCAGGAATTAATACAAACACACTAACTGTTGCAGGAATTAATACAAACACACTAACTGTTGCAGGAATTAATACAAACACACTAACTGTTGCAGGAATTAAAACAAACATACTAACTGTTGCAGGAATTAAAACAAACACACTAACTGTTGCAGGAATTATTACAAACACACTAACTGTAGCAGGAATTAATACAAACACACTAACTGTAGCAGGAATTAATTTCAGTATAACTATATACATTACATAATACATTAGAACCCCACCTCCGTTACCTGTCCCTGCCAGATTAGGAAATAAATTGCCTGTTCGTTGCAACGACAAAAATTTGAAAAAATATTGCTTTACAGAACGTTGTCCTCACTGTCACTCTGTAAGCTTGTCAGTTCTGTGCAGGCTGTTCTGCTTCCTGTATTACCATATTTAGAAAGTTTTCGATATCCTTTATCCATCGACTTCTTTGTTAGCCTCTAATTGTCTTTCAAGAATTTTTTTATTTATATGATTAATCTTTCTAAAGCATTCTGCTTTTTCGCATGTCCAAATCATGTTATCTTGAGGGTTTTTTTCACATAGTTTTGTGGAGCCAATCTACTTGCATGCTCCGGTCGTCGCGGACATCTATCATACGAATATCTCAATCAAAATGGAAATTACGGTAAAAAAAAAATTAGACACAGGCAAATTGAGCATTTGTATAAAATAAAAGAAATGACAAACTGCAACAAATAAATTTCTCTTATTCAATGCTTGTCACATTTGTTCGTTATCTTCCCTCCATACACATTATATATGCAGCAATAACAAGAAGGTGGTACACCAGCAACATCAAATATTGTATGAACATTTGTCTAGCTTGTCCGGAACAGAGAGGAATTCGAGTATCCACAATAAAGGCAACGTTCTAGAAAGAACCTCTCTTGATGTATGTATATATATATATATATATACCCTGTAGAATTCCCTATACGTTTCCCGCTCAAGATGACGGATAGTTTTTACTTATGTTCATGGTATGCTCAGTTGATAGCCAACTTCACACACCTTATCATCCTGAAACACCATCACATGATTATCATCATGAAACACCATCACATGATTATCATCCTGAAACATTTTTTAGTGCAGAAACAGCTGTACTTCTTTGTATGTAAAAGACATCAGCCATAATAGGTATGCAGCGCTTACATTTAACTAGCTTTCAAATATATGACAATCACAAGGATGTAACAAGCATAATAAGACTTATCTACTGTGTAATGCTTACATACATACTGTATAGAGGTAACAAGCATAATAAGACTTATCTACTGTGTAATGCTTACATACATACTGTATAGAGGTAACAAGCATAATAAGACTTATCTACTGTGTAATGCTTACATACATACTGTATAGAGGTAACAAGCATAATAAGACTTATCTACTGTGTAATGCTTACATACATACTGTATAGAGGTAACAAGCATAATAAGACTTATCTACTGTGTAATGCTTACATACATACTGTATAGAGGTAACAAGCATAATAAGACTTATCTACTGTGTAATGCTTACATACATACTGTATAGAGGTAACAAGCATAATAAGACTTATCTACTGTGTAATGCTTACATACATACTGTATAGATGTAACAAGCATAATAAGACTTATCTACTGTGTAATGCTTACATACATACTGTATAGAGGTAACAAGCATAATAAGACTTATCTACTGTGTAATGCTTACATACATACTGTATAGAGGTAACAAGCATAATAAGACTTATCTACTGTGTAATGCTTACATACATACTGTATAGAGGTAACAAGCATAATAAGACTTATCTACTGTGTAATGCTTACATACATACTGTATAGAGGTAACAAGCATAATAAGACTTATCTACTGTGTAATGCTTACATACATACTGTATAGAGGTAACAAGCATAATAAGACTTATCTACTGTGTAATGCTTACATACATACTGTATAGATGTAACAAGCATAATAAGACTTATCTACTGTGTAATGCTTACATACATACTGTATAGATGTAACAAGCATAATAAGACTTATCTACTGTGTAATGCTTACATACATACTGTATAGATGTAACAAGCATAATAAGACTTATCTACTGTGTAATGCTTACATACATACTGTATAGATGTAACAAGCATAATAAGACTTATCTACTGTGTAATGCTTACATACATACTGTATAGAGGTAACAAGCATAATAAGACTTATCTACTGTGTAATGCTTACATACATACTGTATAGAGGTAACAAGCATAATAAGACTTATCTACTGTGTAATGCTTACATACATACTGTATAGAGGTAACAAGCATAATAAGACTTA
The DNA here is from genome assembly GCA_034231615.1 of Meghimatium bilineatum. Taxonomy (NCBI): domain Eukaryota; kingdom Metazoa; phylum Mollusca; class Gastropoda; order Stylommatophora; family Philomycidae; genus Meghimatium; species Meghimatium bilineatum. Next base: position 2,806,216 of record CM067300.1, on the reverse strand, counting down.
TCTACTGTGTAATGCTTACATACATACTGTATAGAGGTAACAAGCATAATAAGACTTATCTACTGTGTAATGCTTACATACATACTGTATAGAGGTAACAAGCATAATAAGACTTATCTACTGTGTAATGCTTACATACATACTGTATAGAGGTAACAAGCATAATAAGACTTATCTACTGTGTAATGCTTACATACATACTGTATAGAGGTAACAAGCATAATAAGACTTATCTACTGTGTAATGCTTACATACATACTGTATAGAGGTAACAAGCATAATAAGACTTATCTACTGTGTAATGCTTACATACATACTGTATAGAGGTAACAAGCATAATAAGACTTATCTACTGTGTAATGCTTACATACATACTGTATAGAGGTAACAAGCATAATAAGACTTATCTACTGTGTAATGCTTACATACATACTGTATAGAGGTAACAAGCATAATAAGACTTATCTACTGTGTAATGCTTACATACATACTGTATAGAGGTAACAAGCATAATAAGACTTATCTACTGTGTAATGCTTACATACATACTGTATAGAGGTAACAAGCATAATAAGACTTATCTACTGTGTAATGCTTACATACATACTGTATAGAGGTAACAAGCATAATAAGACTTATCTACTGTGTAATGCTTACATACATACTGTATAGAGGTAACAAGCATAATAAGACTTATCTACTGTGTAATGCTTACATACATACTGTATAGATGTAACAAGCATAATAAGACTTATCTACTGTGTAATGCTTACATACATACTGTATAGAGGTAACAAGCATAATAAGACTTATCTACTGTGTAATGCTTACATACATACTGTATAGAGGTAACAAGCATAATAAGACTTATCTACTGTGTAATGCTTACATACATACTGTATAGATGTAACAAGCATAATAAGACTTATCTACTGTGTAATGCTTACATACATACTGTATAGAGGTAACAAGCATAATAAGACTTATCTACTGTGTAATGCTTACATACATACTGTATAGAGGTAACAAGCATAATAAGACTTATCTACTGTGTAATGCTTACATACATACTGTATAGAGGTAACAAGCATAATAAGACTTATCTACTGTGTAATGCTTACATACATACTGTATAGAGGTAACAAGCATAATAAGACTTATCTACTGTGTAATGCTTACATACATACTGTATAGAGGTAACAAGCATAATAAGACTTATCTACTGTGTAATGCTTACATACATACTGTATAGAGGTAACAAGCATAATAAGACTTATCTACTGTGTAATGCTTACATACATACTGTATAGATGTAACAAGCATAATAAGACTTATCTACTGTGTAATGCTTACATACATACTGTATAGAGGTAACAAGCATAATAAGACTTATCTACTGTGTAATGCTTACATACATACTGTATAGAGGTAACAAGCATAATAAGACTTATCTACTGTGTAATGCTTACATACATACTGTATAGAGGTAACAAGCATAATAAGACTTATCTACTGTGTAATGCTTACATACATACTGTATAGAGGTAACAAGCATAATAAGACTTATCTACTGTGTAATGCTTACATACATACTGTATAGAGGTAACAAGCATAATAAGACTTATCTACTGTGTAATGCTTACATACATACTGTATAGAGGTAACAAGCATAATAAGACTTATCTACTGTGTAATGCTTACATACATACTGTATAGAGGTAACAAGCATAATAAGACTTATCTACTGTGTAATGCTTACATACATACTGTATAGATGTAACAAGCATAATAAGACTTATCTACTGTGTAATGCTTACATACATACTGTATAGAGGTAACAAGCATAATAAGACTTATCTACTGTGTAATGCTTACATACATACTGTATAGAGGTAACAAGCATAATAAGACTTATCTACTGTGTAATGCTTACATACATACTGTATAGAGGTAACAAGCATAATAAGACTTATCTACTGTGTAATGCTTACATACATACTGTATAGAGGTAACAAGCATAATAAGACTTATCTACTGTGTAATGCTTACATACATACTGTATAGAGGTAACAAGCATAATAAGACTTATCTACTGTGTAATGCTTACATACATACTGTATAGAGGTAACAAGCATAATAAGACTTATCTACTGTGTAATGCTTACATACATACTGTATAGAGGTAACAAGCATAATAAGACTTATCTACTGTGTAATGCTTACATACATACTGTATAGAGGTTCAGATGCGAAAGCTGGAACTACGAGTTTCGTGAAATACACCTAGAGGACGAAGTTTGTGGAAGACACGTAGATGACTGCTTGATGTACCATCACTGCAGATGTACTATCACTGCAGATGTACCATCACTGCAGATGTACCATCACTGCAGATGTATCATCACTGCAGATGTATCATCAAGTTTGACAGAAGAAAGAGGATATAGGGGAACTCAAAAGTATAGAACCCATAGAAAGCCTCCCTGCACTCTTTCACAGACACAGCCCATAGAAATCCTGCATGCACTTCTTAACAGACACAGCCCATAGAAATCCTCCATGCACTCCTTCACAGGCACATCCCATAGAAAGCATCCTTGCACTCTTTTACAGGTACCGCCCATAGAAAGCGTCCCTGCACTCCATCACAGGCACAGCCCATAGAAAGCATCCCTGCACTCTTTCACAGGAAAACACGCGATGACAAAAGAATTTTTTTTTAAATTTAAACCTGCGCACTGGAATAACTCACTTCACAGATTAAACAAGCATACACAAACCTTCCTTACATAAACAGGTATCCACAAACCTTCCATACACAAACAATCATCCACAAACCTTCCTTACACATACAATCATCCGCAAACCTTCCTTACACAAACTAGTATCTACAAACATTCCTTACATAAACAACAATCCACAAACCTTCCTTACATAAATAAGCATCCACAAACCTTCCTTACACAATCATCCACAAACCTTCCTTACACAAACAATCATCCACAGACCTTCCTTACACAAACAATCATCCACAGACCTTCCTTACACAAACAAACCGTTGAGAGAACGTATGAGTCCGGAAATAGCCTAGTTATAGAAATGCAAACATCTCGTTTAGACTGTCAAGGTACTCTACTCACAATTGAAGAGATTATTGTATCATTATTTCACCATTTTTTCATCATTACTCCTCTGGGACCCTCTGCACTTCTTCACCCACTGCAATAGATCGTTGCTGGCACGAATGGGGACTCATCGGCAATCTCCGAACTCACGTCACATTATTGACATAATGTATAGAGAGCCACAAATTATTGTCACAATGTATAGAAAGCCACACATTATTGTCACAATGTATAGAGTGCCACACATTATTGAAGCAATGTATAGAGTGCCACACATTATTGAAGAAATATATAGGGTGCCACAAATTATTCTCACAATTTATAGAGAGCCACAGATAATTGTCACAATGTACAGAGTGCCACAAATTATCGTCACAATGTATAGAGTGCCACACATTATTGAAGCAATGTATAGAGTGCCACACATTAATGTCACAATGTATAGAGTGCCACACATTATTGTCACAATGTATAGAGTGCCACAAATTAATGTCACAATGCATAGAGTGTCACACAATATTTAAGCAATGTATAGAGTGCCACACATTATTGTCACAATGTATAGAGTGCCACACATTATTGTCACAATTTATACAGTGCCACACAGTATTGAAGCAATGTATAGAGTACCACTCATTATTGTCACAATTTATACAGTGCCACACATTATTGAAGCAATGTATAGAGTGCCACAAATTATTGTCACAATGTATAGAGTGCCACACATTATTGTCACAATGTATAGAGTGGCACACATTAATGACACAATGTATATAGTGTCACACAATATTGAAGCAATGTATAGAGTGCCACAATTATTGTCACAATGTATAGAGTGCCACTCATTATTGAAGCAATGTATAGAGTGCCACTCATTATTGTCACAATTTATAGAGTGCCACACATTATTGAAGCAATGTATAGAGTGTCACAAATTATTGTCACAATGTATAGAGTGCCACACATTATTGTCACAATGTATAGAGTGGCACACATTAATGACACAATGTATATAGTGTCACACAATATTGAAGCAATGTATAGAGTGCCACAATTATTGTCACAATGTATAGAGTGCCACACATTATTGAAGCAATGTATAGAGTGCCACTCATTATTGTCACAATTTATAGAGTGCCACACATTATTGAAGCAATGTATAGAGTGTCACAAATTATTGTCACAATGTATAGAGTGCCACACATTATTGATGAAATGTCTAGAGTGTCACACATTATTGACAAAATGTCTAGAGTGTCACACATTATTGACGAAATGTCTAGAGTGTCACACATTATTGATGAAATGTCTAGAGTGTCACACATTATTGACGAAATGTCTAGAGTGTCACACATTATTGACGAAATGTCTAGAGTGTCACACATTATTGATGAAATGTCTAGAGTGTCACACATTATTGACAAAATGTCTAGAGTGTCACACATTATTGACAAAATGTCTAGAGTGTCACACATTATTGACGAAATGTCTAGAGTGTAACGAAGAGAACGATGTGATCACTACAGCATAGAACATACGCAGAAACGAAAGAAAAAATATTCTCTCCATTTTAATCCAACTAAATATTTTAATCCAACTAAAACAGACATTCTTATAAATGCTAAATATGTGAAGGTACAGATTAACATTGAGAGATCCAGTAAAGAAGAAGTAGAGAAAGCAGTAAATCTGATAAATTGCATCAAAGAAGCTGTCGCAGACTTCATTAAATAAGACAGTATGCGCAAGAAAAAAAATCTTTCCAGAAAATTAATGTTCATTTTTATGTGGGATAAAATATAGAGGAGTGATGAAATATCATTAAAACTGGACAGAATGATGTTTTATCAAACAATCTACAGGAAGATAATTTCAGAAACAATTCTTTTACACAATCTCATCAAGTACAGTATCTACTGCCGTAGGCGATCAGAGATTTCCACAGCTCTCTGTTTCTAGTAACCTCTTATCAGGATTGTCTGTTTCTAGTAACCTCTTATCAGGATTGTCTGTTTCTAGTAACCTCTTATCAGGATTGTCTGTTTCTAGTAACCTCTTATCAGGATTGTCTGTTTCTAGTAACCTCTTATCAGGATTGTCTGTTTCTAGTAACCTCTTATCAGGATTGTCTGTTTCTAGTAACCTCTTATCAGGATTGTCTGTTTCTAGTAACCTCTTATCAGGATTGTCTGTTTCTAGTAACCTCTTATCAGGATTGTCTGTTTCTAGTAACCTCTTATCAGGATTGTCTGTTTCTAGTAACCTCTTATCAGGATTGTCTGTTTCTAGTAACCTCTTATCAGGATTGTCTGTTTCTAGTAACCTCTTATCAGGATTGTCTGTTTCTAGTAACCTCTTATCAGGATTGTCTGTTTCTAGTAACCTCTTATCAGGATTGTCTGTTTCTAGTAACCTCTTATCAGGATTGTTGTTGATGAGTTACAATGCTACGATGACCGATTAGCTTATTGTAAATATATCGCCACCGAATCATATTATTTAAAAAAAAAACCTGTCTCACAATTACCCATATCTGACAATTAACCCCTGTCTGACAATTAAATCCTGTCTGACAATTAACCCATGTTTGAGAATTAACCCATGTCTCACAATTAACACCTATCTGACAATTAATCCCTGTTCTTGATTCTTGATTAGAACCTGGGGCATTCCCATAAGTGCTCCGCCCTCTGTTCCAGCAGTCGTCCGACTCGTTGATGTTTCGAGTCCAATGCCGCCAAAACAGACGTCGACATCAGAGCACAACTCTGGCCCTTGCGACAAGTTTCTTTGTTGTTTCGCCCACCGAGGCCGTGCCCGCAACTATTTCAAGCACAACGTTGGCCTGTCGGAACAACTTGGTAACTGTTATCGAGTGTTACGACTACGGGATTAATCCCTGTATGACAATTAACCCGTGTATGACAATTAACCTCTGTATGACAGTGCGCTATATAAGCAGCTCATGGTGAGTTTTTCATCTCTGCCCATATCCCGTAACAAATGCATGCAGTGCTTCTGTCATACTCATATGCAATCTGTATAAACTTTTCTCTGTTTACTGTTTGTCCTTAGGCCTCGCACACCCTCTCGCTACCACATTATGATCTGTTTAGTAGATTTGTTTAGTAGATCTGTTTAGGAGATTTTGTTTAGTAGATCTGAATTCATCACATGTTTACGTTTGTTGCGAATGACATTTCAACGTCTTCTTCCTTCATAATGTCTCACAAATTCTTGGTTTCTATCCACCTATCTATCCATCCATCCATTGATTCATCCATCCATCCATTCATTTATTCATCCATTCACCTGCGCATTGATCGCCTGCGCAATCGAGCATAGCACCTGATCATGCTGATAAGGAGAAAGCAATACAACAGACGGAAAGAGCAGTAAAGAAATACACAATAGATGTAGTAAAGCATACCAAGCTCTAGGGTAAATGACACCAATCTTCAAAAGTACCACTATTCAAAAGGATTAGTATGCCAACGCGGTGATACCAAAGCCAAACATGGACAACGACTGCACAAGACAAGCGTAAACTGGTGACAGTTGAAATGGAATGTTTACGCAGAATCCTATCAATATCGCTAAGATTCAGAGTGAGGCATGAGGACATTAGGCAAGGAACCGGCATCACCCCAATCTTCGATAATATTAAGAGCCAACAGATCAAATGGTTTGTACACATTAGCAGACTTATCAGACGGCATACCACAGCAAGCTATGCTACACAGATACAGTGAAGGCAGACATACAGGCCGACCACGAAAACGATTGGCCACCGAAATAATAAAAAGGCGACAACTTCCGCAATATACTCAGCACACAAGAGGGCCATCTCCAGAAAACTCTTCTACCCCTAACTCTGAAAAGCAGAAAATTGTTTAGCCAATCTATCTATCTATCTATCTATCTATCTATCTATCTATCTATCTATCTATCTATCTATCTATCTATCTATCTGTCTGTCTGTCTGTCTGTCTGTCTGTCTGTCTGTCTGTCTGTCTGTCTGTCTGTCTGTCTATCTATCTATCTATCTATCTATCTATCTATCTATCTATCTATCTATCTATCTATCTATCTATCTATCTATCTATCTATCTATCTATCTATCTATCTATCTATCTATATATCTATCTATCTATCAACCTACCTATCTACCTACCTATCTATCTATCAATTAATATATATATCTAAATGTCTCTGTATATGTATGTATATATATATATATATATATATATATATATATATATATATATATATATATATATATATATATATATATACTTCGGAGAATCTACACACGTATGGTTATGTGTATCCCTCTGGAAGATACTACACACTTATAGTTATGTCGAGAAAGTGTGGTAGTTACCTGTGCAGTTTGAAGTTTCACCTGAGATTAACGAGAACTCGGAAATAACTTATCACATGACGTAGCTTCGTTAAATTTGTCACATTCATCAAAATTGGGAGAATCATTGTCTTAGAGATTGTCTGAATATCTTCCGCAATCAGTTGTGGAAACTGAGACTTTTAGACAGACTACGTCCGTACTTGTCATAAAAAGGAAACAATTAGTTCACACAGAATATTTTATACATTTAAAGAGATTTAGTGTGTGAAATATACGTACACACCTTTCAGTGGAAGATTTAGACTGTGAAATATAAGTACACGCCTTTCAGTGGAAGATTTATGCCACTTAAAATCACGCCTTTTAGTAAAAGATTCTTATCACTTAAGAAATACAGAATTGTAAGTGAAAGATTTATACCACTTAAGATATGTCTGTATCTGTAATTTATTTCATTAATAAAATCCACCGTTTTTCACTGCTCATACTTAGTATCCTGGGTCCTAGGGACAATACACATAGTAAAGATGTCCTGGGTCCTAGGGACAATACACATAGTAAAGATGTCCTGGGTCCTAGGGACAATACACATAGTAAAGATGTCCTGGGTCCTAGGGACAATACACATAGTAAAGATGTCCTGGGTCCTAGGGACAATACACATAGTAAAGATGTCCTGGGTCCTAGGGACAATACACATAGTAAAGATGTCCTGGGTCCTAGGGACGATACAGATAGTAAAAGTGTCCTGACTCCTAGGGACGATACAGATAGTAAAAGTGTCCTGACTCCTAGGGACGATACAGATAGTAAAAGTGTCGTGACTCCTAGGGACGATACAGATAGTAAAAGTGTCCTGACTCCTAGGGACGATACAGATAGTAAAAGTGTCCTGACTCCTAGGAACGATACAGATAGTAAAAGTGTCCTGACTCCTAGGGACGATACAGATAGTAAAGGTGTCCTAGGTCCTAGGGACGATACAAATAGTAAAAGTGCCCTGGGTCCTAGGGAAAATTGAGAAGAATTTCCAGTAATTTCGGTCGAACTGTGACCAAGTGCGACAAAAACCGTGCAGCAGAATAAATAAAACGATAACAAGCATATGTTGACATCATGTTGTTTGATTATTCCGGTGCACTTGTTGACATCATGTTGTTCGATTATTCCGGTGCACTTGTTGACATCATGTTGTTCGATTATTCCGGTGCACTTGATTGCTAGGCGTTGGTAGAAGAAACCCTGGCGACAGATAGCATTTAAACAGTGACCAACGAAACCCACGGCAACAATCAAAAACATCATGTAAAATAATGATGATGTTGCTTTGTTTTCATTCTACTCTTAGCTCTTATTAATGCTAGGTCACGGTAGGACATTGGTCACGTTTTAACATTGGTCACGGTAGGACATTGGTCACGTTTGAAAATTAGTCACGGTAGGACATTTGTCACGTATCAACATTGGTCACGGCTGGACGTTGGTCACGGCTGGACGTTGGTCATGGTTGGACGTTGGTCACGGCTGGACGTTGGTCATGGTTGGACGTTGGTCACGGCTGGACGTTGGTCACCGTTAGACATTGGTCACGGCTGGAAATGGGCCACTAGTGGACATTAGTCACGGTTGAACTCTTTCACGGCTTAGATCCCCTCATTGCCCCCTTCTGGGTGTTTGTTACAGGGCAGACACCAAAACCAGTGAAAAATAGAAACATACTATCGTAACGTGACTGCGTGACATCCTAATTGCTGTGTTGAACCTCTAACTATTGTGAATGAAAGGCTTGACGTGTACAAGAGTGGTTTATGGAAACAATACCCTACTACCGTGAAGGAAATACAGATTTACTTCAAAGCTTACACAAGATGTGTGTGTGTGTGTGTGTGTGTGTGTGTGTGTGTGTGTGTGTGCGTGCGTGCGTGCGTGCGTGCGTGCGTGCGTGCGTGCGTGCGTGCGTGCGTGGTGTGTGCGTGCGTGCGTGGTGTGTGTGTGTGTGTGATGATAGAAAATATTTATAGAAGGGGAAAAGATTGAAAAAGAAATTAGTACGCCAGAGGGGGGGGGTACTGTAACCTAGGCGCTGACTGCCGTCCATTTTCGACAAACTTTATCTGGTTGTATTATTACTTTATTCATTGATTTATTCCCAGTATCTACCTTCACCCATTCACTTCCCTATCTCAGTATCTACCTTCACCCATTCACTTCCCTATTTCAGTGTCCTCCTCCACCCATTCACTTCCCTATTTCAGTGTCTACCTCCACCCATTCACTTCCCTATTTCAGTGTCTACCTCCACCCATTCACTTCCCTATTTCAGTGTCTACCTCCACCCATTCACTTCCCTATTTCAGTGTCTACCTCCACCCATTCACTTGCCTATTTCAGTGTCTACCTCCACCCATTCACTTCCCTATTTCAGTGTCTACCTCCACCCATTCACTTCCCTATTTCAGTGTCTACCTCCACCCATTCACTTGCCTATTTCAGTGTCTACCTTCACCCATTCACTTCCCTATTTCAGTGTCTACCTCCACCCATTCACTTCCCTATTTCAGTGTCAACCTTCACCCATTCACTTCCTATTTCAGTGTCTACCTTCACCCATTCACTTCCCTATTTCAGTGTCTACCTCCACCCATTCACTTCCTTATCTCAGTGTCTACCTCCACCCATTCACTTTCTTATTTCTTCAAATTCACTTAAATTATGACATAAAATGTCTAACACAACCCTGCAGCACGTGCAATAAACACCTAAGTATTTTTTAGTACCTGCTGTCAGTGTCCATCATGCATATCCATATAAAAGAATATATGGTACTAGTGATTTGTACAGTTACTTGACTAAGTTTCTCATTTTGCTTCTATATGACCTGATGTTGCCGGGGCCCATAAGGAGCAATTAATAGCGACATTGTTACTTTCCATATAGGTCGTTAAAGACGGTTTAAAACGATTATGGGGTGGAGTTGGTTGTTCCATTGCATGGAGTGTCAAAGTAATCTGAAACATTGCTAAAGTAAGATAGCAGGTCGAAAAGTGTAGCAATCAATTCCAAACTGTAAACTGTGACACAACGCAGTCAGTTCTTTGGACCACATCCTGCTAATATACAGGAGTTTGATAATGGAAAAAAAAAGAACTTACAATATGTGAATAGAGTAGGAGACACTGTACAAGTGTACCAGATGGATAAGGTTTCTTTCCCCCCTCAAGGATTTCCTGCCATGCTGTCAGTTACAAGATGAGATATTGTCTGTCTACTTGCAGGGCATGGAAGTCTAAGATGCAGTTTAAGATTCTTGTAGTAAATACGGAGTTAACGGTAACTAAAATAGAGGAAATCGTATCTGGAGCTTCAAATCTGAAATTTATGTAAAAAGGTAACAAAGGTAGATTCAGAATACGGAAGACATTTATGAGTTAATGTCAACCTCACAGGCGATAGATCAACTTCACAGATGACAGATCAACTTCACAGGTGATATATCAGCTTCACAGGTGATAGATCTACTTCACAAGTGATAAATCAACTTCACAGGTGATAAATCAACTTCACAGGTGATAAATCAACTTCACAGGTGATAAATCAACTTCACAGGTGATAAATCAACTTCATAGGTGATAAATCAACTTAACAGGTGATAAATCAACTTCACAGGTGATAAATCAACTTCACAGGAGATACATCAACTTCACAGGTGATAAATCAACTTTACATGTGATAAATCAACTTCACATGTGATAAATAAACTTCACAGATGATAGATCAACTTCACAGGTGATATATCTACTTCACATGTGATAGATCTAGTTTTGATTTTTTATTAGAACGTGAAAGAAAGGCCATATCTTGGACCATTGGCGCAAATTTAACTGGGACACAACACATGTCCTCTCTTGAGACAAAATCCTACCAGGAATGTATTAGTATTTTCGTCCTGCTACGAGAGACATCCACTGGGAGTTTGAGAATGGACACTGAATAAGAAGAAGATGACGAACAAATAGATCACTCATACCGTAGTTTCGGCGAAGATATAGAATCTTTCAGCATCTCAAAAGTTTATTGGATGCACATTCATGAAAACTGCTGCTGTACTAATACACATTGAATTGTTGTTCACCGCTGTCTACATACATCTGTGAACATGTATCTGTGAATATGTATCTGTGAACATGTATCTGTGAATATGCATCTGTGAACATGTATCTGTGAATATGTATCTGTGAACATGTATCTGTGAATATGCATCTCAATGTCATAAATTCTACACAATGTGTACATCTATGAACTACAAATATACAACAAATAGTTTTTACACACTGGGACGACGTGGACCAAGCTATTCGCATGTAAATGTATTAAACTGGGACACTCATAGATTAGAATGCAGATTAAAACATAAAACTGGGCAAGCAATAAATATGTGAACACAGATTTGCACATAAAACCGGGACAAACAAGAACTCGTTGGAAACATAATTACACATACAACTTTGACAACTATTAATTAGGTGGACACATAGTAGCACATACAACTGGGACATACAAGAACTACGTGGATAGAGAGTAACACATAAAACTGGGACAACAACAAACCAAGAGGAAACGATATAAAACTGGGACATCCAATTACTAGGTAAGCATAGAGTAACACATAAAGCTGGGACAACAACAAATCAAGAGGAAACGAGTAACATATAAAACTGGGACAACCAATAACTAGGTAAGCATAGAGTAACACATAAAACTGGGACAACCAATAACTAGGTAAGCATAGAGTAACACATAAAACTGGGACAACCAATAACTAGCTAAGCATAGAGTAACACATAAAGCTGGGACAACAACAAATCAAGAGGAAACGAGTAACATATAAAACTGGGACAACCAATAACTAGGTAAGCATAGAGTAACACATAAAGCTGGGACAACCAATAACTAGGTAAGCATAGAGTAACACATAAAGCTGGGACTGCAAAGAACTAGGTGGGCAGAGAGTAACACATAAAATTGTGACAATCAAGAAACAGATAGACACGGAGTTACATATAAATCCGGGACAACAACGACCCAAGCGGAACAGAGTTACACAACAAACTGGGACAACAAAGAAGCAGGTGGACACATAATGATAATGAAATAGACATGATAAAGAATAGATTGAATGGATGTTTCGATCACATGGTTTTTTTCAAGTAGCAACAGACATATCGCACACACACAAATTCTGAACACATTTCGAATAAAATGAGAAATTACAATCCGGGAACTGCAGAAATAATGAGATATCTAAAACAAACGGTGATGTATGCACAAACAATGTGTAAGCGTTGATAATTGAGGGTGAGGGTGGAGATAAATTAAGTGTATGGGGGGAGAGAAATTACGTGTATTGGGGATGAGAGAGAACAATTAAGTGTAGTGGGGAGAGAGGACGTGTAGTGGGTAAAGAGAAAGTGTAGTGGGGAGAGAGAAAGTGTAGTGGGTAAAGAGAAAGTGTAGTGGGGATAGAGAAAGTGTAGTGGGGATAGAGAAAGTGTAGTGGGGAGAGAGAGAAAGTATAGTTGAGAGACAGTGTAGTGGGTAAAGAGAAAGTGTAGTGGGGAGAGAGAAAGTGTAGTGGGTAAAGAGAAAGTGTAGTGGGGATAGAGAAAGTGTAGTGGGGAGAGAGAGAAAGTATAGTTGAGAGAGAGAAAGTGTAGTGGGTAAAGAGAAAGTGTAGTGGAGAGATAGAAAGTGTAGTGGGTAGAGATTAAGTGTAGTGTTGAGAAAGTGTAGTGGAGAGAAAGTATAGTAGGGAGAGAGAAAGTGTAGTGGTGAGAGAGAGAAAGTATAAAGCACAAGTAGCAGAGAAGGAAAAGTAATAAACTTTTCCCGTGATATTCATTGTTTACTTCGTGTTGACAACCAATATAACTCACGGGAAAAATCAAACGCATCACGTTAAAATGATTATTCTCAATTTTGTCTACAAGTCTTATATCTACGTTGGCCACTCGTTGTAACAAAGATTACATCTTACGGATAAATTAAAACGGAAGTATTCCCTCTTGAGGAGTTCCTTGAGTGCTCCTGCGAATTCTGTGATCGATAGGCCAACCAAGCTTATTAAGTTTGAAGACGTGAAAGTAATTAGTGTAAAGACAGATGCACCAAATCTGACTGAATGTAGAAACCGTCAAATTAAACATGTACCAAGTGTGATTAGTGAGACATCTCGGTTCAGCTGAACCACCAACTTCTAGACATAATTCGCTGATAATGGATTTCTGACGTCACGTGCAGGGTTTGTTGTAAATACATACCTTTTTGTGAGATCCCTGACAGAAAATGTCATTGATCGGGATAATGCATTAAAACTGAGAACCGAATGGCAAGTAAAGATTGAATATCTTCTTCTTCATGTTTCGATTTCAATCATGGCAAAATGTCTGTGATCTCTACCAACTTTGTGTTGTTTTACCATTCACACAAAGGTAACACATATATATTCACACATAAATATTTATACATAAACACAAATACATGTGTAATCACAAATAAATGCATATATGTATGAAAGATAGGCCTACCCACACAGATATGCACAAGCATGTGAATGCACCCACACACAGGTATGGGCTGACATAAGGATATGTGTACACCCACACACAGGTATGGGCTGACATAAGGATATGTGTACATCCACACACAAAAATTAGATACGTGCATCCTTGATTCTTGATTCTTCATTAGAAACTAGCTTCACATCACGTGGGGCATTCCCATAAGTGATTCGCCCTCAATTTCAGCAGCCATCCCAGTGTATGTAGACTCAGAGTCTCAGTCAGGTATTGATTGAGTGATTTTCGGGACCTTTCAAAAGAATTACTTTTCCTTCCCTCGCTCTAGATAATCCCATTTCTGACATTCTCTGTACAAGTACTTTATCAGCCACATTGACATCATCTTCATCCTGAAATGAATTTATTATTGCCTTGATCAAGTCTGCTTTATCTCTTCGCATCATTGTGCCGACTATCGAAGCATTGCCTGCCAACTGCCAATAAGTACCAATCTCGTTTCCTCTGACCCTAGCATGACCAGGGCAGTATATCCATGAAATGCTCTGGACAACTGCGTTATTCAATAATTCCCACCATTCGTTTCTCAGCACGTACTTTTATATCTTGCGCTGCATGCTTAGAGAGTCTGTGAGTATTATCGAGTATGTTGATGTATCAGTTATCAACCAGTTCAGTGCTGATGTAACTCCCTCTATACTCATGCTCGATGTGACAGTGGAGTATGCTGAAGATTTCTCAACCAACTCACGTCGTTTCTGTAGGCAACAAAACCCCAACCGCTTTTATTTTTGTTTCTCTTAACGGAGTCATATGTGTATATAATTATGGCTTGTGGTTTCGAGTGTATTGTGGCTTGTGGGCGAATTCGTGTACTGTAACCTGGGCGCTAACACCCGTCCATTTTCGACAAATTTTATCTAGTTGTAGTATTACTTTAGATAGTGATTTCTTCTCAGTGTCTACCTCCATCTATTTCACTCTCCTTTCCTATTTCTTCAAATTTACATACTCTTCACAGTGTGCCTTCAGCCTCTGCTATTCATGATCTGACACGCTTGATTCGTTTTTCCTTTGATTCGTATAGTCGTTGGTGTAATGGGTGATGGTTGTATTCTGTCCCTTTAAGGTACGACTTAACTTGTGCTACTTGATGTCGCACTCTAATGCTGGGGAGATCAAGCAGAAATCTCATAGTAGAGATGGGTGTATCTCTAGTACACCCCAGTACCACTCTCATTGCCTCATTTTGAACTTTTTCCAATCTATCGACTTGTGTCTGTAAGGGTGTTAGTAGGCCGAGGCCATAATCTGTAACAGATAGCACCACCACTTATAGAAGCAAAAACAGTACCCATTGCTGCATGTCGAAGGTCGCCATAACCTTGATAACACTGATCCCTCTTTTAACCTTCTGACTCATATTTGTGACGTGCTTGTTGAATGAGAGACTTCTATCAAAGATTATCCCAAGATATTTAAGGTCTTCTCTTTCAATGAATGAGCCCATGCAACTAACAGCTGGCAGTGTGTCATTGACCAGATTATTATTTAAGGAGTACCAGACGACCTTTGCTTTCGAGGGATTTATCACAACGTTGTATGCTCTGCACCATATCGACAATTGATCTAGTCCACTCTGTACATTGTCAGCGATATCTGTTTTGTTCCTGCCCATGTTGTATAGTAGGATATCGTCAGCGTATGTTAGAACTCTACAATGGCTTCAGGTTTGCAATTGAGCAATTCTCAACGTATACACATTAGACAGCACTGCCGGGCAGAGGAAATCCTTGTGGCAGACCAGATGCTATTGTTCCGATCTCAGACGTCCAGGACCCGCACCTCAGTGCAACTTTTCTACAAATTAGCACATTTGCTATCCATCGTATGATCCAGGGATCGATATCTTATTCCCTTAGCATGTCAACAAGATGGGTGTAACTAACTCTATTGTACGCATCTTCTAGGTCTATCGCTGCAACTGCAGATTCTTCTTTATTCTGAAAACCTTCATAAACTTCATATGCAAGAACTGCAGCATTTGTGACTGTGTCTCTCCTGGGTCTGTATAAACCTAGGTTGCTTGGGAGAACGCCTGTTATCTCTAGTTCCCTGGTTATGCGTCTAGCTACAATTACTTTTAGTCTTACCGTACACATTCTGCAGTGTTATGATGCAATAACCTTTTATGTCCGTAGAATCTTTCCTTGGTTTGGGCACGGGTATGATATAGCTTTGTAGCGACTCCTCTGGTGCTACTCTTTTTTTTCAGACTCGCATTATAATCGTCTGTTTTTTAGCTAGCATATTTTCCCCATTGTCGTTGAGTATGCTGTACCTGATCCATCTGGGTCTGGACCGCCAACAGATGTATTCTTAATAGCAAGTTGCACTTCTTCAACATTTGCAAGCTGGTCTTCTTTGGCCCTAAAATCTGTGACGGATGTCAGAGTATGCAGCATTTCTTTGCGTTGATCGAAGTCACCTGATTAATTTGTTGAAGATATCTACCAAAGAAAATTCTGCCTTTCATCTCATCTGATGTCATTGCTTGCCCGGATTCGTGCCTCACGCGTGTACTGGGTTTCGATTCTGTTCTCCGTTTCATTGACCTATGTAGCTTCTCAAACTTGTGTATTGCTTTGTTCGCCATTACCTCCTCAGTAAAATTTTTCCAACATATTTTCTTTGCTTCTTCGGGAACTTTTTAAAAACCTCAATTATCTTCTTCATTACATTCTGTGC
The DNA here is from genome assembly GCA_034231615.1 of Meghimatium bilineatum. NCBI lineage: Eukaryota > Metazoa > Mollusca > Gastropoda > Stylommatophora > Philomycidae > Meghimatium > Meghimatium bilineatum. The sequence goes on along the minus strand of CM067300.1, from coordinate 2,789,402 downwards.
CTTCCGTCAATCACTATAACGTGTGCCCTGTTTTCTAACGCGTTGCCAATCCTTGATCGCTTGCTTTTTTTAGTATCCATATTGCCTCTGTGTCTGTAGTCCACCATGGGGGCTGTTGAATCTTAGGTCTCACCCACTTGCGCTCCCAGGTCTTTTTCCTCAAGTTGCTAAGCGCTAATTCTTTCGTGCGAGCATATCTAAAAGGTTGGTGAATCTTGCTCAATCTGACTTGCCACCCTTTCGAAAAACTTATGGCGCATGGAAAATGGTCACTGTCATAGTATCTAGGAGCTGTCCATCTCCTATCTGTGTTCCATTACCTGGCATCACTTTCCGGTTAAAGGTGGCGTCATGAGTGGTCACAGTTACTCTGATGCGCTTGTGATTTTATTTTTTCCTAAAGATCCCGTAGTCGTAGTCTTCGATAATAGTTACCATTTTGTTCCGACAGGCAGACGTTGTGCTTGAACTAAAGAATTTAATAAGGAAGGCGATCATCAACAAACACAAGACGACATTTGTCAACAATACAACTGCGACAACGTCTGTATGCGGTCAAAATGGCGGATCACAAGCTCATGTTGCCACCGATTTTCTGAATATACCGTAGCTGGATGATATATAAATATTAACATAAACATTTCCACACATATAGATAAATACATTCATTAACATAAACATTTCCACACATATAGATAAATACATTCATTAACATAAACATTTCCTCACATATAGATAAATACATTCATTAACATAAATATTTCCTCACATATAGATAAATACATGCATTAACATAAACATTAGCAGAGATGTTAATACACTACATCTATATTGAATAGAAATTTATATTATAAATATATAGGAAGAACAGAAAGAAACACCAACAAGTATAGTGGAAACAACAGACTTAAACAAGTTACAGAATTCACACGCCTAGAAAGCAATATAACAACAGACGACAGGAGCAGCATAGAAATATACAATAGATATAGTAAAGCATACCAAGCCCTAGGGCAAATGACACCAATCTTCAGAAACTGAAATGTAGATTTAAACACCAAAATAACACTATTCAGAACGAATATTATGCCAACGCTGTGATACCAAGCCAAACATGGACAGCGGCAGCACAAGACAAACGTAAACTTGTGACAGCTGAAACGGCATGTTTACGCAGAATCCTAGGAATATCGCTAAGAGAAAAAGTGAGAAATGGAGACATTAGACAAAGGACTGGCACCACCGCAATCTTGGAGTATATTGAGAGCCAACAGAAAAATGGTTTGCACACATCAGCAGACTACCACCAGACAGCATACCACAACAAGCTATGCTACACAGATACAGTGAAGGCAGACCTAGAGGCCGACTACGAAAACAATGGACACTGAAATCAAAAAAGTTGGAAAACTCCACAATATACTCAGCACACACGTGGGCCAACTCCAGAGAACTCTTCTACCCCTGTCGCTGAAAGACAATAAAAAGTTTAACGAATAGAACTCTTCTACCCCTGTCTCTGAAGGCAATAAAGAGTTTAGCGAATAGAAAGCTAAATAGATAGATATTGAACATAACTACGATTATTAGACCGTGGAGATTCAGACACAACTACGACATAGACAGTTGAAATGTTGACACAACTAAGACATCAGACAGTTAAAATGTTGACACAACCAAGACATCAGACAGTTAAAATATTGATACAACTAAGACATCAGACAGTTAAAATGTTGACACAACTAAGACATCAGAAAGTTAAAATGTTGACACAACTAAGATATAGACAGTTGAAATGTTGACACAACTAAGACATCAGACAGTTAAAATGTTGACACAACTAAGACATAAGACAGTTAAAATATTGACACAACTAAGACATCAGACAGTTAAAATGTTGACACAACTAAGACATCAGACAGTTAAAATGTTGACACAACTAAGACATAGACAGTTGAAATGTTGACACAACTAAGACATAGACAGTTGAAATGTTGACACAACTAAGACAGCAGACAGTTGAAATGTTGACACAACTAAGACATCAGACAGTTGAAATGTTGACACAACTAAGACATCAGACAGTTAAAATGTTGACACAACTAAGACAGCAGACAGTTGAAATGTTGACACAACTAAGACATCAGACAGTTGAAATGTTGACACAACTAAGACAGACAGTTGAAATGTTGACACAACTAAGACAGACAGTTGAAATGTTGACACAACTAAGACAGACAGTTGAAATGTTGACACAACTAAGACAGACAGTTGAAATGTTGACACAACTAAGACATCAGACAGTTGAAATGTTGACACAACTAAGACATAAGACAGTTGAAATGTTGACACAAATAAGACATAGACAGTTGAAATGTTGACAAAACTAAGACATAGACAGTTGAAATGTTGACACAACTAAGACAGCAGACAGTTGAAATGTTGACACAACTAAGACATCAGACAGTTGAAATGTTGACACAACTAAGACATCCGACAGTTGAAATGTTGACACAACTAAGACAGACAGTTGAAATGTTGACACAACTAAGACATCAGACGGTTGAAATGTTGACACAACTAAGCCAGACAGTTGAAATGTTGACACAACTAAGACATAGACAGTTGAAATGTTGACACATCTAAGACATAGACAGTTGAAATGTTGACACAACTAAGACATCAGACAGTTGAAATGTTTACACAACTGAGACATCAGACAGTTGAAATGTTGACACAACTAAGACAGACAGTTGAAATGTTGACACAACTAAGACATCAGACGGTTGAAATGTTGACACAACTAAGACAGCAGACAGTTGAAATGTTGACACAACTAAGACATCAGACAGTTGAAATGTTGACACAACTAAGACAGACAGTTGAAATGTTGACACAACTAAGACAGACAGTTGAAATGTTGACACAACTAAGACAGACAGTTGAAATGTTGACACAACTAAGACAGACAGTTGAAATGTTGACACAACTAAGACATCAGACAGTTGAAATGTTGACACAACTAAGACATAAGACAGTTGAAATGTTGACACAACTAAGACATAGACAGTTGAAATGTTGACACAACTAAGACATAGACAGTTGAAATGTTGACACAACTAAGACATCAGACAGTTGAAATGTTGACACAACTAAGACATCAGACAGTTGAAATGTTGACACAACTAAGACATCAGACAGTTGAAATGTTGACACAACTAAGACATCAGACGGTTGAAATGTTGACACAACTAAGCCAGACAGTTGAAATGTTGACACAACTAAGACATAGACAGTTGAAATGTTGACACATCTAAGACATAGACAGTTGAAATGTTGACACAACTAAGACATCAGACAGTTGAAACGTTGACACAACTGAGACATCAGACAGTTGAAATGTTGACACAACTAAGACAGACAGTTGAAATGTTGACACAACTAAGACATCAGACGGTTGAAATGTTGACACAACTAAGACAGACAGTTGAAATGTTGACACAACTAAGACATAGACAGTTGAAATGTTGACACAACTAAGACATAGACAGTTGAAATGTTGACACAACTAAGACATCAGACAGTTGAAATGTTGACACAACTGAGACACTGTTGAGGTAACACTGTCGTGAAATAACTTCGGCTGAAAACAGCTCCACCTCAGAAGCCGCTCACATTATATCAGTGGGGGGGGGGGGTGTTCACCAATTGACAAGGATAAGGTTTGGCAGATGTTGGCTTTCCTGAACTCTCAAGACATTTCATCGAGTTAAAGCAGCGTCAGCATACTAGATGAGCCAAGGAGTCGATAACCTCTTCTGTATGCTGGTATCTGGAAGTCAATCCGGTAATTAGGTCGCAATTATTCAGCGGCGCAGTCAGGATGGAGCTGTACAGGGACTTATTTCAAGTCGTTCCGTCTTTAATTGTACAAGTTTTGGTCTATTACCCTTCTCTCCATCACTATTTCAGATTTGTTTTCTTCTTTCTATCACTAGATATGTATTTGCTTCTTCTCTCTATCACTAGATAGATTTGCCTTCTTCTCTCTATCACTAGATACGGTTTGCCGCCTTCTCTATCACTAGAAAGGTTTGCCTTCTTCTCACTATCACTAGATAGGTTTGCCTTCTTCTCTCTATCACTAGAAAGGTTTGCCTTCTTCTCTCTATCACTAGATACGGTTTTCTGTCTTTCTCTATCAATAGTTAAGGTTTGGCTTCTTCTTTCTATCATTATTTAAGTCTTTTTTCTTCTCTCTATTACTAGATACGGTTTGCCTTCTTCTCTCCATCACTAGATAAGGTTTATCTTCTTCTCTCCATCACTAGATAAGGTTTATCTTCTTCTGTCTATTACTACTATATGTTTGCTTTCTTCTCTCTATCACTAGTTTAAAAGTATTTTTTATTTATCACTCCCCCATTTCTAATACAGTCTGTCTACCACTAGTTAAGGCCTACCTTATTCTCTTTATCGCTTGTTAGTTTTCCATCTCTCTATTACTAGTTAAGGTTTGCTTTCTTCTTTCTATCACTAGTTAAGGTTTGCAATCTCTTCATAACACTATTTAAGGTTTACCTTGTCCTGTCTATCACTAGCTAAGGTTTGCCTTCTCCTACCTATCACTCTCAAAGGCAGATGGCATAAATAAGCAGGAGGGAAACCGTCAATTCTTAAACACAAGTTCTTGGGGGGGGGGGGGGTAGGGATTCAAAAGTAGCAAAGCATTTGTTGACGTTATATATGGACTGCCCCCCCCCTATTAGTTGAGATCTGATATGGTTTAAGTGGCTATCGATTCTTACATGTGCTGTTTGTAACTGCAAGATACGGGATTGATTTCCCCTGTATAATTTAAATTGTCATTGTCCTTTGGCTGTGTCATCTCACTAAATATATTTCGACCAGTTAAGCAAACTTACCCTTCTGTTCAGCCATAATTCCCTAGTGTTGTTTCGGAGAATCTGTTAGGCATACTGCAAAAATCTTTGCTTTCATTGTTTTGAGCAGAGACCTCTGATTGCAAATCTGTTCGCTGTTTAATTTTCTGCTGGATCGCTAAGTCCATGGATGATATGTAGGTCCATGGATGATATGTAGGTCCATGGATGATATGTAGGTCCATGGATGATATGTAGGTCCATGGATGATATGTAGGTCCATGGATGATATGTAGGTCCATGGATGATATGTAGGTCCATGGATGATATGTAGGTCCATATGTAGGGTCACGTCGGTTATCTATGCGTAGATAATACTGTGCAATACTCTTGCTATGTAGAGTATATATTGCTATGTAGAGTATATCTTTCTATCTAGAGAATATCTTGATTTGCATATTGAGTCTTATAAAGTACCTACACAGCAGAAGTCTGTAAAAAGTATAATGTTGGGTGATTTTATTTCATGAGATGTCACTGTTGTTGTACTAACTCAATGACTGTTTTGTTGATGTCCATGAGATGTCACTGTTGTTGTACTAACTCAATGACTGTTTTGTTGATGTCCATGAGATTTCACTGTTGGCTTCATCTTTTCTTCATAATTGCATCAACTTTCTCCACAACATTACTATAACTCATAGGTAGACCCATCATTGTAATCGATATAGACGCCATATTCTACAACACGGAAAATGAAATCAACACCCATAGCAGATATGCAGAAAATGGGAAGAATGCAAACACTTGGCGAACGCACAGACACAAAAGTACTAATTCAAGCAGAAAAGTTTCAGTGTATGCCAAGTCATCCAATGAAGGAAATATTCCAAAATTTAGCAATGGGGCGACTGAAAAGAAGCAGTTTTATCCATCAAGCTAAACGACTCCGTAGACAACTTACAGACCTACCTGAAGTTGACAGCCCCTTAAGGTCTGTACCAGGACACACTCCGTGGAGTGAAAGGTATAGAATGTCAATATACATTCAGACCCATGTGAAAGGAATACTAAGCGAGGACGAACAGAACAGTGTGCAGCGAAGGACAGTCACCCTCAGTTACCTGGATGAGGAATATCCACAAGATATATGGGTCAGAGTATACACAGATGGTTCAGCACAGAATGCTGTGAGGAATGGAGGTGCAGGTCTATATATAGAATATCCACACAAGCCTAGAGATACAATCAGCACACCGACAGGAAATTTCTGCAATAATGCAGAAATCCAGGCAATTAGTGTGGCAGCTACAAAACTGCTGAACTCCAACTCTGGCCTACAGCATGTGTTATTCCTGACAGATGCAAGGTCAGTGCTTCAAGCTCTCCAGTCTGGAAAACTAACAGACTTGAAAAAACTACTTAGCGAATTGTCGTACCAGTATAGGGTAACCATGCAGTGGATACCCTCTCACTGTGGAATACCAGGAAATGAAAAAGCAGACCAACTGGCTTAGGAAGGTGCTGCCGAAGACCAACCAGATATACCAATGACCTACCATCAGAAAAAAACTGATGATCAAGTCAATAAGAAAGCCACAAACACCAACACAAGATGACTATCATATTATGAACAGACCAGAACAAGTTATAATCTACGTCTCAGAACAGGACACAACCGGATCCGCCGTCACATGTATACAAAGTTCAAGATTGGCTATACAGCCATGTGTACATGTGGACGGGCAGCACAGAGTGCCAAACATATACTTCAAGAGAGTTCTGAGCATGAAACGCTGAGACAGACATATTGGTCAGAGGAAACAACACTGGAATCAAAGCTCTATGGAACACTGTATGAACTACAAAATACAGTGAGTTTTATTCAGGAGACAGAATTACAGATATAGACATGTTTCAAGTGAACGAAAGAAGAATAAGAAGAAGCTTGAATTCTTTTGAATTAAACGTACACATTTTTGATCAAATTAACGCTGCAGCAATGGGTAGCGCTGTAGCAATGGGTAGCGGTGTACAAATGGGTACATAAATGGGACCCAGTTTTCCTTGTTTATTACTGGGTCACCTTGCACATCTTCTCTTCTCCACTATCCAGGGCCATGTCCCAACCATTTTATATCGCTATATGGATTATTGTTTCGGAGAAGCTGATATTTCCCTAGATGACTTTATACATTGCACTAACTTTGTTAGTAGTTTTTATCCTTCAATTAAAATTGACCTCTCTTATTTCCTCTACCTCTGATGACTTTCTGTGATATGTATTTCCATAGTATCTACATCCCTTATCATGTCAGTATATTATAAGTCCACTGCCTCTCATAGTTCTTCTGTATACATCATCTATCCCTAGGTCTTGTCGTCATTCCTTCCCTTTCTCTCAAATACTCGTCTTCATCGTCCCTGCCAAGACAACGTCAATTTAACTTGTAAAGCTAGATTTAACTTGTAAAGCTAGATTTAACTTGTAAAGCTAGATTTAACTTGTAAAGCTAGATTTAACTTGTAAAGCTAGATTTAACTTGTAAAGCTTACAAGATGCTAGATTTAACTTGTAAAGCTAGATTTAACTTGTAAAGCTAGATTTAACTTGTAAAGCTAGATTTAACTTGTAAAGCTAGATTTAACTTGTAAAGCTTACAAGATGCTAGATTTATTTGGCATTCGCTTGTACCTTGAAGATGTCTTTTACCCACAAGTTACAACATCTCATCATCATTACGTGTCGTCTCCGCAACGAAGGTTGGCTGCAACGTATCTCCAACATCTCCTGTCTCTTGTCTTGGTGGTGCACTCTGCTAGACTGTAACCTGTCCATCGTGTGATGTTACTCTCCCACTTGTATCTCTGCCTACCTCTTGCTCGCTTCCCTTTGACTTTACCCTCAAGTAAGGTCTTCAATAGGGTGTCATGTCTTTTAATGTGTCCAAAGTATTTTATTTGCCAGATCTTTATTTCTCTTAGTAGTTCTTTCTTCATATTAAGTGTTTTTAGCACCTCTTTATTTCAACATCTAAACTACAACATCTAAACTACAACATCTAATGCAGAAATAACCTCGTACTGCGAGTCATTCTACCCAACATGACCAGTGATATTTAGTTCATATAGTGTCAGTAAGGTCGCACACATTCTTACTAAACACCATGAAGTGATGTGATGTATAGCATCAATGTAAATGAGTGCACAACAAAATTATAGACACCCTATATTTACAAAGATAATTCTTTAAAAACTATCTTTCACAAATAAGATAAACATACAGAATCAACATTTCTACCACACTTCCTTAGTTAGGTTGAAGACAAACAATCAACATTTCTACCACACTTCTTTAGGTTGAAGACAAACAGAATCAACATTTCTACCACACTTCCTTAGTTAGGTTGAAGACAAACAGAATCAACATTTCTACCACACTTCTTTAGGTTGAAGACAAACAGAATCAACATTTCTACCACACTTCCTTCGTTAGGTTGAAAACAGACCGAATCAACATTTCTACCACACTTCCTTCGTTAGGTTGAAAACAAACAGAATCAACATTTCTACCACACTTCCTTCGTTAGGTTGAAGACAAACAGAATCAACATTTCTACCACACTTCCTTAGTTAGGTTGAAGACAAACAATCAACATTTCTACCACACTTCCTTAGTTAGGTTGAAGACAAACAATCAACATTTCTACCACACTTCCTTCGTTAGGTTGAAGACAAACAGAATCAAAATTTCTACCACACTTCTTTAGGTTGAAGACAAACAGAATCAAAATTTCTACCACACTTCCTTAGTTAGGTTGAAGACAAACAGAATCAACATTTCTACCACACTTCCTTAGATTGAAGACAAACAGAAATAATTGGAAGTAGCATTCAGCAAAACCATCTTTACAGTAAGTTTGTTCAATGTTTGTTGGATGTTTGTTCGATGTTTAATCGATGTTCGATGTTTCTTTGTTGCGTCTCTTTATTTTGACAAAGACTTGTTGTTAAGACTTTAGTTTTGTGGATGTCTTTTATTTGTAAAACTGAATTTTAGCAAATTTATTAAAATAATATTTTCTTGTCTACATGTACGAATGTCTGCCTATTTATTGTGTTTGCGACTTTGTCAACATTTTACCAACATCATCTCATTGATCTTACGACTTCAGTCGAATGGCATCATCACATGACAGAAGGAACGAATGTCATCCTCACATGACACAAGGAACAAATGTCATCCTCACATGACACAAGGAACTCTGATATAATCTAACGATTTTATCACCAAATACTGGTACGATTAGGCGACTTGTTGTTGAAGTCTAGAAATAACAATTATATCAGCACTCTAGCAACATTATATTACGATTTTATCAACAACCTAGCAACATTGTAATACGATTTTATCAACAACCTAGCAACATTATATTACGATTTTATCAACAACCTAGAAAGTTGGATATCGCTATTAAGCCCATTGTGTGTATCACAAAATAAAGGCTTATCAATGTGTGTATCACAATATACATGGTTATCATTGTGTGTATCACAAGACACGGGCTTATCATATTCTCTACATGTCACTCATAATCGTATCACTTTTGTTTAATTTTCTATTTTCTTCTGTAATGAGAAACGAGTCAACTCTGTACCCAGAATGCCCTACGGCAAGTGTGTAGGCCTATACGTGCGAACGTGAAGCTATTACCCGATAGTCTTTCAGAATTACATCATCAGAAACGCTAGTTCCTGTAGTTCACGTGATTACAAGATTACATCTAAGAATAGGGAAGGTTGTCTTCCCTCCGGTCACGTGATACAATCACCAGGGAACTATCTGTAACCGATTATGAGGAAGTGTCTCCATGATTACATTACTGACCACCAATGTCGACAACCCAACCAGAAAATCTTTCTTGACTTGCGAAGAATGAAAGTGTCCAGGAGAATGGCCACTGAATGAATAAATCTTGGAAGTCTAACGTTGCGTTAGAGATCAAGGATTCTCTGAAGATATAATACAGCAGCTCGACACACACATCAAGGTTAACGATCCTACACTCTATCCCTGGGATTTGGTATTAATCTACACCGTCTGTGTCTCCGAATGCATTTTGAATACCTCAGCCGTTACGAAGCGCTGATGATGTGGCAGGGGGCGCCCTCGTACAATAAACACTGGCTTGATCAAATAAGAGCGCATGTTCCAATGTGATTTTATTACTCGTGAACATATGCAGGTCTCGTCTCCGGTACTCGAAGTTTTATAGCGACATGTTCTCTTGTGGTAGTGGAGTTTAGAAGCAGAATATTCTCGTGTGGTAGTCAAGGTATAGTAGTTATATTCAATCTCATGAAGCCAATAATTGAAGAAATTTTCAAACTTAAACAAACATGGGTCACGCGGCTTTGATACATATATTAACCTCATTGGAGGGGTCTCCTCTAAAAGTACATTTATTTCTTACTGCTAGAAGAATTGCAATACATGTTGCAGGATGCTTTTAGAAATCTGGATCTAGAAGTAGGCGTCAAATATCACATTGGCGGAAAACTGTTCACACTTCTGCTGACTAGATACAACTGTTCACACTTCTGTTGACTAGATAAAACTGTTCACACTTCTGCTGACTAGATAAAACTGTTCACACTTCTGTTGACTAGATAAAACTGTTCACACTTCTGTTGACTAGATAAAACTGTTCACACTTCTATTGACTAGATAAAACTGTTCACACTTCTAAGATGAAATCGCACATCAGGGATCTCATATTTGTTGATTATTATGTTCTAAATACTAATTCCGCAGCTCATCTATAAACCATCATAAACAGATTCTACAAAGCGTGTACCAACTTTGAAATTACTATTACTACAAAGAAAATAAAAGTTATGATACAACCAGCAACTAGCATGATATGCACCCTGCGTAAAGGTAAATGGTGTGTAAAGGAAAGTGGTGAATAGATTTACATACTTTGGTCGTACGCTCATTATCAAAAAAATTCCACCCGGTGATGATGACGTGTCCGTCATTAACTCCATGGCAATACCTGCACTTTCGCAGAGCTTACGCACAATTATGGCAGAGAAAAGTCGCAGAGCTTACGCACAATTATGGCAGAGAAAAGTCGCAGAGCTTACGCACAATTATGGCAGAGAAAAGTCGCAGAGCTTACGCACAATTATGGCAGAGAAAAGTCGCAGAGCTTACGCACAATTATGGCAGAGAAAAGTCGCAGAGCTTACGCACAATTATGGCAGAGAAAAGTCGCAGAGCTTACGCACAATTATGGCAGAGAAAAGTCGCAGAGCTTACGCACAATTATGGCAGAGAAAAGTCGCAGAGCTTACGCACAATTATGGCAGAGAAAAGTCGCAGAGCTTACGCACAATTATGGCAGAGAAAAGTCGCAGAGCTTACGCACAATTATGGCAGAGAAAAGTCGCAGAGCTTACGCACAATTATGGCAGAGAAAAGTCGCAGAGCTTACGCACAATTATGGCAGAGAAAAGTCGCAGAGCTTACGCACAATTATCGCAGAGAAAAGGCATTATCCTACAGAATGGGCTATCGTTTTACCGAGCAAATATACTTCCAATGCTGCTGTATGCTAGCGAAACATGGATCGGGTATACGTAATCACTTCCATGCAGAAATATGATGAACATCAAATGGCAAGATAAGATCTCGGATACAACTATGTTTGAAACAACTGGTATTCCTAGCATTGATGCTATACTGATGCAGATATACATTCCTTGGCCGTTTCGTATAGTCCTTATTCCAGATCAACGTCTACCAATAATACTCCTCTATGTAGAGATGAAGTGGGCTATGTGCTTTCAATGTGGCCAAAAGTTATTCTGGAAGGACTTGTTGAAGATCAAACTGAAAGTCTTTGACATCTATAATGAAATATGCGAAGACCCTACATAAAACATAGCTAAATGATGCACTGCTATTGAAAAGGTGGACGATAAATGCAGCAGCTGAACAGCAGAGACTGGCTGGTTAGTTAAGAAACGACCAAATCCTCGTGCGGTGGTGTAACATGGAGCAAAAGATATAAACATTGTATACCTTCCAAGCATGTCGTAAGGGGTGACTAATGAAGTTATGGGGGGAAATTGGCTGCCTACTCCATTGTATCATGATTAAGCCGCAGATATCGCAGCGAAGCTGTAAACCATGACACATGGTTTCTGCACAATGAAAACCACCTTTATTTTCTATGTGTATAAGATTTTATAAGTAAGTAAATGTGAGGCTTTTTGGAATGTTCGAAATTTTAAAATTCACAAAGGAAAAATGCATTCTGCTTGCCTGAGTACATCCTGCAAATCTGAAGGAGTTTGAGAACGAAACCAAACGTAGAGAACAAGAAGGGCATAGAGAACACAATAGAAAGTAATCAACCCCCCCCCCATGCCCACTGTCAGAGAATTATAGAGCTTACCAGCGACTTACAAACTTGTATACACGTTCATACCTGTAACTGAATGTCATAAAGTGGATGTACAAAATGGTCAAGGTGATGATCGAACACGAGCAGGTAAAATTATTCATGTACTAATTCTAGACTTGTCACAACCTGACATACATATACACTTACCTGTAACATCGAAGGTAAATCAATGACAGATTACAAACATTTACAACTGCTGATTTGGATAAATGGTGAGTGTTCAACGGTAAGATACAATCTTAAACCTGGGATGTGAAAAACCGAGGACAAAAAGAAAAGTAGGTGGACCTAAGAAATTCATCACAGAACAATGAACATGGGTAGCATAAAACTGGGTTTAAACAGCACACAAGAACGACATCAACTTGTAACAAGAATCTCAACATGGACAGAAATCACTAATTGTTCTATTTGCCACCAAAAATCACTAATTGTTCTATGTGCCACCAGAAATCACTAATTGTTCTATGTGCCACCAGAAATCACTAATTGTTCTATGTGCCACCAAAAATCACTAATTGTTCTATGTGCCACCAGAAATCACTAATTGTTCTATGTGCCACCAAAAATCACTAATTGTTCTATGTGCCACCAGAAATCACTAATTGTTCTATGTGCCACCAGAAATCACTAATTGTTCTATGTGCCACCACAAATCACTAATTGTTCTATGTGCCACCAGAAATCACTAATTGTTCTATGTGCCACCAAAAATCACTAATTGTTCTATGTGCCACCAGAAATCACTAATTGTTCTATGTGCCACCAAAAATCACTAATTGTTCTATGTGCCACCAGAAATAACTAATTGTTCTATGTGCCACCAGAAATCACTAATTGTTCTATGTGCCACCAAAAATCACTAATTGTTCTATGTGCCACCAGAAATCACTAATTGTTCTATGTGCCACCAAAAATCACTAATTGTTCTATGTGCCACCAGAAATCACTAATTGTTCTATGTGCCACCAGAAATCACTAATTGTTCTATGTGCCACCAGAAATCACTAATTGTTCTATGTGCCACCAGAAATCACTAATTGTTCTATGTGCCACCAGAAATCACTAATTGTTCTATGTGCCACCAGAAATCACTAATTGTTCTATGTGCCACCATAAATAACTAATTGTTCTATGTGCCACCAGAAATCACTAATTGCTCTATGTGCCATCAGAAATCACTAATATACGATGAGAAATGAAGACTCTTGGATGAGAACAGGACCATGTCTTGTTTGCCTAGAAATTATGGCTAAAAAGGATTAAATAACAATTGTATGTAAAGACTTGTCTGGCTATACAGCGGTGTTGTAAAGAGCACGTGTGTGATGGCCAAGGTACCGGCTTAAATACCGTCGCATACAATGTTACATTCTTAGACAAAATACTGAGTGTATTTATATTGCCTTGAAAATCAATACTATTAAACAATGATGGGTTGAAGACCTCGTCTTGAGCATGATACTCCATCAATTTTTAATTTTTTTGTATGTAAAGTAAATATTTTTATGCTAAACGTAAACAAACATGAAGAGAAACTAAAACAAGTAAAACATTATCAATATCTTGGACATATCATCACACATGATGGCAGATGTGAAACAGAAGTTAAATGGAGAAAATGAATAGCTAAAAGTACTTTCAATGACATGAGGAAAATATTAACATCTAAACAAATAACAAACAAGTTAAATTATAAAATACTATATTTATTCTATATTAACGTATGGCTCATAAACATGGAAATAATTGATAATGGATGCTGTGGTTCAGCGAATCTCACACATCGTCGCTCATTGTGGCTGATGGTGTAAATCATTTGTTGCTGTTCGTATACTTTATGTTACCAGCAACCTATATCCGCAGAAAATATCGGATATATCTGGTAACTATACATGAGATTAGTGCACAATCTGTATTAAACAAGCGCTTGTTTTCTGTGAGAATCGGTTCAAATAGTGAAATTGTCTATTTTTAGTAACAGTTGCCTCTTTCTGTAACTCACACTAAATCTGTTTAAATATTGAGACATGTGGTTGGACACACTCTGTCAAAGAAATGAAACCTAGCAAGGCAGGCAAGAGAATACACAATGAAGATCAAAATGAATTTGGACAAGAGAGACAATACAAGTTCTCAGAGATGTTCGATGTCGCATGGGAAGATCCAGAGAAGAAATCTAGGAACAGGGATACACTGGAGAGAAGTTGGAAGATCATGAGAGAAAATCTAGGAACAGGGATACACTGGAGAGAAGTTGGAAGATCATGAGAGAAAATCTAGGAACAGGGATACACTGGAGAGAAGTTGGAAGATCATGAGAGAAAATCTAGGAACAGGGATACACTGGAGAGAAGTTGGAAGATCATGAGAGAAAATCTAGGAACAGGGATACACTGGAGAGAAGTTGGAAGATCATGAGAGAAAATCTAGGAACAGGGATACACTGGAGAGAAGTTGGAAGATCATGAGAGAAAATCTAGGAACAGGGATACACTGGAGAGAAGTTGGAAGATCATGAGAGAAAATCTAGGAACAGGGATACACTGGAGAGAAGTTGGAAGATCATGAGAGAAAATCTAGGAACAGGGATACACTGGATAGAGTGCGTTCGTGGATTGTTCTTATATAAGGCACAGAAACTTGACTGATTTAATTAGTATTTCTTAACTAAATTTATCGACCCGCTGCTTAATTAACTTAGCTGTTTCCCTGTGAGTCGCTTCGGCGTAGTGTCTTATGGCATCAAGACATAATATCAAGGCATTCGTGATTCGACGACAGACTGGTGGTTACTTGTATGAACAAATACCCCCGGGTTCAAAATAGCCACAAGAAATTTGTACTACAAAAAAATACTCTTGGACAGAAATGTCGACGGGCGTGATGCCGAAGACATCCCAACTGTTATTGCACTGATTAAAGAAATATACGTGAATATATGGATGCCTTCGGTGCAGCGGCAGAGTTGATAGTGAGCTCGCCTAGCCAACCTAACTCCTCGGACATAATGGTTTGAACCTCGACCATCCACATTGTGCTGGCGATATGATTATATGAATGGTGCTCGACTATACTGGTGTAATGATGTCGTGTACAGGAAACTCTTGAATGACTAATGTTACATGTATATTGCCTGTATACATATTAGTGGCACCGAAATGGAACCTGTTGATATAATTTTTGTTGGCATATCTCTGTCTGCTCTTGAATGTCTGTCTGCTCCCAGATGTCTGTCTGCTCCCACATGTCTGTCCTTTCGCATATGCCTGTCTGCTCCCACAAATTGTCAGACTGCTCCCAGACCTATGTCTTGCCCTGCATGTCTGCTCCCACACCTTCGTCTGCTCCCACATCTCTATCTTTTCCTGCAAGTCTATCTCCTCCAAAATGTATGTCTTCTCCAAACATTTATGTCTGATCCCACATATCTGTCTTGCTTCACATGTCTGTGTGCTTCTTCATGTCTGTCTGTTCCACATGTCTGCCTGTTCCCACATGTATGTCTCCTAATACATGTATGTCTACTCAGACAAGTCTGTCTCTTCCCATATGTTTGTCTGCTTCCACATGACTGTGTTGTCCCGCATGTCTGCCTGCTCCCGCATGTCTGCCTGCTCACACAAGTCTGCCTGCTCACACATGTCTGTCTGCTCGCACAAGTCTATCTTCCCCCACATCTCTACCTACTCCTACACCTCTGTCTGTTCTATATTTCTCTCTCCTCCATATTTCTCTCTGCTCTCAAATGTGTCTACTACTAATTGCATGTATTTTGATCTGTCTACATTTCTGCGGAACATTGTGTATATAAATCCATCTGCAGACATTGATACATCATCAATTATACATATTATCCCCTGTGCTCTATAAACAACAATGTCTTATATTTCTCTGTGAGTTTATTTTGCACTTAAAAAAACACACATAATGCGGGTTTCCCAGGCCACACCCAGAGACAACATTTCCTCAAACATTCATCAATATTTGTATATCAATACTTCTTGCCTGTTTCTCTCTAACTTGTGTAAACATTAACTTCTGATGAAAACATAAACTTTTGATTTAAACATAAACTTCTGATGGTTCTACCATTCATTCCAACTATTTTATGACTTGCATTTCTAAAATACTTTAATTTGATTTTCCAAGTCTGAATACAATCAAATTCATTCTGTTTAAATTAAATTGCTGGTAGAAATTGGGTGAATATCAATAGCTCTTCTGTTTATGTTTCAGCACGGCTTCATAGCTACAATATTAGATCTGTCTTTGTGCTGGTCGCATTATATTTTCTATAAATCGATCTCATTTCTACATGTTTCTTATTGGTTAGTGTGTTATGTGATTTATTCTCTTGTTCGTGTTGCACCATCTTCTGATAAACACAAGCGTTTTAAAATGTCCACAATTTTACCATTTTTGGAGACAGTAATTAATATTAACGGAGAGATTTTCAGCTACACCCCCCCTCCCAACCCACCCCAGTATCTGCTGACTTGAATAATACCTCGTTTTTTGTCTTCATCTAAGTGTTAGTCTATACTCCCACGTTTTCTTCATTTCTGCGTGATTAGAACTTTTTACTAACATTTTACATTCTATGTTTTCGATTTGATTGTTCGTTCACATCTGATGTGTCACTCACATGTACTGTGTGGTAGTGGTTATACTGTCAGAGTGGCTGTACCCTTAGATGGATGTACTGTGAGATTGGTTGTACCCTGAATGTGACTGTACCCTGGGATTTGTTGTACTGTGAGTATGGCTGTACCCTGAGAGTGATTGCACCCTGAGAGTGGTTGTACCTTGAGAGTGATTTTACATTGATAATTGCTGTACCCTGAGGGTTGCTGTACCCTGAGAATAGTTGTATCCTGAGACATCTTGTACCCTGAGAGTGGTAAATACAAGATTGGTTATATAGAAGAATATGAGAGAATTTCGTGGAAAGAAAAGAAAACGAACAAATAAGATCTAACAACACTGTCCTATGGAAATAAGAATTATTAAAGGAAATAAAAATCACACAAATCCAATATTTTGGACATATTAATAGACTTGATACTTGTTTTTTAAAGACAGTTCTTGAAGGTAATGTCGAGGGGACGCCAGCAAAAAATATGAAGAGATACAAGTGGGAGAGAAACACCACGAGATGAACAGATTACTGTTTAACAGAGGACACCACCAAGGCAAGAGATATAGTATTTTGGAGGTCCGTTGCAGGTATCATTGGTTGCGGAGGCGGAACATTGATGATATTGACTGTTGGCGTAGTCTTGTACTTACGTAGAAAGCAAGTTTAACAGCAGTTTTACGAACGCATACAAATAACAATATACAAGACATTTTTAACGTTTCAACCATAACGTCTTTATTAAGAATATACAAAACAAACAATGAAACAACAGTAAAAACAATGGTACAATCACAGTGACACTAGAACTCAGACATTAAACAGTACCATGTCCAAGACGACAATGACATACGTGTATACAAGTAATCATGGAAGCGGGTCTAGATGAAAAAGGGGACGGGAAATGAGAAGGAATTTTTAAAAAACTATTGTTGAAAACATCATGGAAAGCAATAAAACAAGGACCACATCAACCAAAATTTAAACCAACGAATGGACGGAATTAAAGAACACGGCCTTAAAGTGTAGCACACTCAAAAATGAACCCATTTTCGATAGATATAAGTGTGCCGTTAAAAATTGGTTTATCTTCGAGTGTCGTAACTATTCTGTGTCGAGATATAAAGGTATCCCTTGAACACCGGTTGATGTTCCAGTTTGGTAGCCTTAAGCTTTGACCCATGATTCCGACCATTCATTTCTTAAATTTTTGGTTGGTAATGAAATTTTCCCGCAACGAAAACGAAGGTTGGCAACAATAGATCTTCCACCTCTCTTCTATACTGTGCCTATGTTGACTCTGTTAGACTGTAACCTGTCCATCTCATTATTTTTTCTTTATTCATTTTGTGTGTGTGTATATGTGTGCGTGTGTGTGTGTGTGTGTGTGTGTGCGTATGTGTGTGTGTGTGTGTGCGTGCGTGTGTGTGTGTTTGTTTGCTGTTTGCCATGATTATTCATTTCCACAACATTGCTAGCAGGTAGTCTTCGTTTGGTAGTGTGGTTAAATTACATATTTCCGCCACCCTATCTTGATCAATTTTGATCGAAACGTCGAAGCTGTGTATTGTTTTTAAGGTAAACTGTTATTTTAACCATATCTATGCTTTTGTCTCCAATATTTATTTACCATACAGAGCACAGTTTTACTGCAGCCTTCCGCTCTGTATTCGAAGTGGGAAATCCAAATTTAATATATCATCTGTGACACTGAAAAATGTCCATGTTTGATATTTATCATATTTCAAAAACAATTGGCACATCCTCTGCCTTGATTAGAACCTCGAGCTTTGCTTATCATGCATGCAGCCCTTGTCAAATTTATACATTTTGTCGCACTTGATTAACATAATGTGATTTCATAAATATCGTTAGATTGAAGGTGACGTTTCGCTGCATGAAATCAGATCACATAGAATATATATACCAGGTTATGGCTGAATTTCTTGCATTTGATGATTCTTGTCGCGACCGTGTTTTATTAGTTACGTCTTGTTATATCTTTCTATTTTATTATCTGAATATTTCTTTATATTTGAATCAGCAGGTCATTCTAGTATAGGGGTTCCCAGACTATGGAGCGCGACCCAACTGTGGGGAGGGACTTAATGTGGTCTTAAGGAGGCGCAGAGCGATTTTGGGAATTATGCGCATTAACGAGAGGTCGTATTTTTATGTGATATGCTTACCTTGAAAAAGGCCTTTTGGTTCGAAACGTCGTTTATGTCATGTGTATTATTGTTTCTATTATTATATCCGACACTAATAGTGTGCTAGTCGTCGTTCAATAACACTTCATTACCCCTCTTTCCCACGTAACTACTGCTACTTATACTGAATTAAGTGACATGTTTCTTTTTTTATAATCCATTTTATCATCTCATCCGTTACATCATTCGTCATACTCCTACTATCGTCATACCTTATGTACTCCTAACATCTTCATACTATATGTGCTTGCATATCTTTAGTCAGTCACACCATATGTGCTTTATTATGTTTAGTCACACCATATGTGCTTGCATATCTTTAGTCACACCATATGTGCTTGCATATCTTTAGTCATTCACACCATATGTGCTTGCATATCTTTAGTCAGTCACACCATATGTGCTTGCATATCTTTAGTCAGTCACACCATATGTGCTTGCATATCTTTAGTCAGTCACACCATATGTGCTTGCATATCTTTAGTCAGTCACACCATATGTGCTTGCATATCTTTAGTCAGTCACACCATATGTGCTTGCATATCTTTAGTCAGTCACACCATATGTGCTTGCATATCTTTAGTCAGTCACACCATATGTGCTTGCATATCTTTAGTCATTCACACCATATGTGCTTGGTTATGTTTAGTCACACCATATGTGCTTGCATATCTTTAGTCACACCATATGTGCTTGCATATCTTTAGTCACACCATATGTGCTTGCATATCTTTAGTCACACCATATGTGCTTGCATATCTTTAGTCACACCATATGTGCTTGCATATCTTTAGTCACACCATATGTGCTTGGTTATGTTTAGTCACACCATATGTGCTTGCATATCTTTAGTCACACCATATGTGCTTGCATATCTTTAGTCACACCATATGTGCTTGCATATCTTTAGTCACACCATATGTGCTTGCATATCTTTTGTCACACCATATGTGCTTGGTTATGTTTAGTCACACCATATGTGCTTGGTTATGTTTAGTCACACCATATGTGCTTGGTTATGTTTAGTCACACCATATGTGCTTGGTTATGTTTAGTCACACCATATGTGCTTGGTTATGTTTAGTCACACCATATGTGCTTGGTTATGTTTAGTCACACCATATGTGCTTGCATATCTTTAGTCACACCATATGTGGTTGATTATGTTTAGTCACACCATATGTGCTTGTATATCTTTAGACACACCATATGTGTTTGATTATGTTTAGTCACACCATATGTGTTTGATTATGTTTAGTCACACCATATGTGCTTGCATATCTTTAGTCAGTCACACCATATGTGCTTGCATATCTTTAGTCACACCATATGTGGTTGATTATGTTTAGTCACACCATATGTGTTTGATTATGTTTAGTCACACCATATGTGTTTGATTATGTTTAGTCACACCATATGTGTTTGATTATGTTTAGTCACACCATATGTGTTTGATTATGTTTAGTCACACCATATGTGCTTGATTATGTTTAGTCACACCATATGTGTTTGATTATGTTTAGTCACACCATATGTGTTTGATTATGATTAATCACACCATATGTGCTTGCATATCTTTAGTCAGTCACACCATATGTGTTTGATTATGTTTAGTCACACCATATGTGCTTGCATATCTTTAGTCAGTCACACCATATGTGTTTGATTATGTTTAGTCACACCATATGTGCTTGCATATCTTAAGTCAGTCACACCATATGTGTTTGATTATGTTTAGTCACACCATATGTGCTTGCATATGTTTAGTCAGTCACACCATATGTGTTTGATTATGTTTAGTCACACCATATGTGCTTGCATATGTTTAGTCAGTCACACCATATGTGTTTGATTATGTTTAGTATATTGCTTGTCTGTTTTTCTGACGTCTTCGAGATTAAATGACCAGCATCATGATTAGGTGTCGTCTCCGCAACGAAAGCTGACTGCACGGACCACCAACACCCACTGTCTCTTGCCTTGGTGGTACACTCTGCCAGTCTGTAACATGTCCATATCATGATGTTTATCTCCCACCTCCCACTTGTATCTCTGCCTACCTCTTTCTCTCCTCGACTTTACCCTCAAGTAAGGTCTTCAATAAAGTGTCATGTTTTTTAATATTTCTAAAATACATTATTTGTTTGATCGTTATTTATTTTAATAGTTATTTTCTTCATACGCAGTGTGGCTACAATCTATTTGTTTTCTTTTCTTTCCACGAGGTTCTCCCTAAATATATTCACATCTCAAAGGCAATAGTGCTGTCGTCTTGTAATGTGTTGATTGCCCGTATTTCTGAGCCACAAGCGAATATGGAATAGATGTATCATGTTATAATTCTCATTGTTAACTTGTTTGTAATGTGTTTACATGTTCATATTTTCTTAATGTTATTGTAGGTACTTTTAGTTATGTTTATTCTACTTTAAAATACTGTTTCACATAATGTGACCATTTGTGAATTATTATGTGACCATTTGTGAATTATTATGTGACCATTTGTGAATTATTATGTGACCATTTGTGAATTATTATGTGACCATTTGTGAATTATTATGTGACCATTTGTGAATTATTATGTGACCATTTGTGAATTATTATGTGACCATTTGTGAATTATTATGTGACCATTTGTGAATTATTATGTGACATTATGAGTCACATTATGTTACTTTGTGGCACACGTTCATATCCGCAGCCCTAATCAACGATGTCATCTTCCTGTTATTCTGTATTCAGCCGCAATGGATGATGCCATCATTCTGTTTTCCCGTATCTGCCGTAATCAGCGATGTCATTTCCCTGTTATCTCGTAATTGATAATGTCATCTGTATGTCAATAACTTATATAACAATTTTTCCCCAATTTGTTATCCTTCTCTCGTGCATAGAATTCAGGAAAAACTTCCCCCCCCCCCCATCTTTCTTCATAATTATACCCAATAAATAAGTTTACTCCACTCACCCCTACCCTTTTCCCTATCTCTCTCCAAAAACGTTTACCTGAAAATTTCTTTTAAAAACTACCTGATTTGTTTGTTATTCACAGATGTTTGAAATTCACACAATTCAACTGATGTGTATAACAGAAACAGTAAATTAACACAATTCAACTGATGTGTATAACAGAAACAGTAATGTCGTAGATTTCTACTTTTTCAGAACCGACCCCCCCCCTCCTACCCGCTCCTAATTATTAACGTGTAGTCTATGGACAGCCCGTTACGGAGAGTAATCAACATGTCCTTACAAACATTATCCAGCTTCATGCCGACCTTTTTACAGAAGAAATTTGAATTATAAAGAATAATGAATCCCAAGCTCCGCAAAATGGATGGACATAATATTTTGAAGATCTTTTTAATAGAACATTCTCATTAAAGTCAGAAGCGATAAGACCTTCTGAAGAATTGTTTACTTACATTGATGTGCTTATTGTGACAGGCCTAATGGCGATGATCTTAAGAAAGCTGTCATTTTCTTAAATCATCCGCTCTCAACGTCCGTGTTGTTGTCTAATTATTGTCAGAGGTGTCTTACTGGTGTCTTCAGCTAAAACATCACAATAAATCAGATTTTGCAGGAATGTTCTTTCGAGTTTCATTCCGTTTTACTTCTACATATCTCCGTGAATGTGTACATATCTCTGTGTGTGAGTGTACATATCTCCGTGAA
This sequence comes from Meghimatium bilineatum, assembly GCA_034231615.1. Classification (NCBI taxonomy): domain Eukaryota; kingdom Metazoa; phylum Mollusca; class Gastropoda; order Stylommatophora; family Philomycidae; genus Meghimatium; species Meghimatium bilineatum. Next base: position 2,766,517 of record CM067300.1, on the reverse strand, counting down.
AGTGTACATATCCGTGTGATAGTGTACATATTTATGTGTGAGGGTGTATTTTTCGGGTCTCTTCGCGTGAATATTAAAACAAGAAAGATATTACATTTTGAGAAAGACGTGAGGTTGACACTAGCGAAAATACAACCGCCATTTTTAAGCTTCTTAACACAATACAATTGCACCATCTATATATATATATATATATATATATATTTGCTAAACCGTTTGTTGCGTTTCAGCCTCAAGGGTAGAAGAGTTTTCTGGAGATGGTCTTCGTGTGTGTTGAGTATGTTGTGAAATTTGTGGCCTCTTTTATCTCGATGGTCCATCGTTGTTGCGGTCCACTTCAGTTCTGTCATCACTGTATCTGTGTAGCATAGCTTGCTGTGGTATGCTGTCTGATGGTAGTCTGTTTATGTGTGGAAACCCTTTAATTGTTGTATCCTAATTTATTCCAAGATTGGGATGGTGCCTGTTCTGTGTCTAATGTCCTCATTTCTCACTCTGTCTCTTAGCGATATTCCTAGGATTCTGCATAAGCATGCCATTTCAAGCGTCACGTTTACGATTTATGTCTACATATCTTTGTAGTTTCTCTTCTGTTGATGCTACTAGTGCTTGGTCATCTGCAAATAGCAATTCCTACAAGTTATCCTTCAGATTGTTTACTTTCTTTGTCTTTGCTACTTTGCAAATGTGATCTATGTATGTTATGAACAGTGGTGGGGGGGATAGATTGTTACACATCCTGATGGGTACACATCCCTGTCTCACTCCCGAATGAATTTTGAAATTATTGGATGTACCTGTGCTCGTTCGTACTGCTTCATTGACTATTGGTGTATATGCTCTGACACAGGATTATTAGATCTTGTGAACTATGTAGTTTTATCCATAGTTGTGCTCTATCCACTCTGTCTCTTGATCCACGAATGTCAAATCTAAGTCTTGGTTACGTTCTGTCGCTCCTGAAAGTTGTTTGATGGCGAAGATTCTGTACAGCTTTTATTTTTCTGAGAGCCAATTTGCGTGTTGTTGAGCTGAGGTTCTATATATGCGCGCATCCTTCTCTCTAGTATCTTGCTAAATAATGTTCCTATGTGGCTTAAGAGTGATATTCCTCTATACTTAGTGCAGTCCCTTTTACTGCTTTTTTTCTTCCAGATGGGAAAATCACCGCTGCATTCCACTCCTGTGGTGTATTTTGTGTCTTCCATATCACATTGAACAATCTGTGTAACCACTTTATACCTGTCACTGTTAGCATTTTTTATTAGTTATATAGGTATGCCGTCTATTACTGGTACTTTGCTGTTTGGTGCATGTTTAACAGCGTCTTCAATTTCGGATTTCGGGATGCATGATTCTAGGTCTTCTTCTATTGTACTTATTTTTGTAATCACTTCTCCCTCCTATAAGTCTAACAGATGTTTCACGTAGTTTTACATCTTTCCATGATTTTTTCGGATCTGTTTAGTATGTTGTCGTGCACATTGTTGATTATTTCTGTTGGTTGGTACGAAATTGCAATAAAAAAAATTGCAGTTATAATTGCACAACTGACATTGAATTGCAGTTATAATTGCACAATTGACATTGAATTGATGCTGAGATTAATAACTGTATTATATTTATTCTGACTTACATTATACTGCAAAATATGATCTGATAACTAGACATGGGTTGCAGTCGAGAACAAGTGGCCCGATGTAGTCGAGAAAAGTGGCCCGATGTAGTCGAGAAAAGTGGCCCGATGCAGTCGAGAACAGTGACCCGATGTAGTCGAGAACAGTGGCCCGATGCAGTCGAGAACAGTGGCCCGATGCAGTCGAGAACAGTGGCCCGATGCAGTCGAGAACAGTGGCCCGATGCAGTCGAGAAAAGTGGCCCGATGCAGTCGAGAACAGTGGCCCGATGCAGTCGAGAACAGTGGCCCGATGCATTCGAGAACAAGTGCCCGATGCAGTCGAGAACAGTGGCCCGATGCAGTCGAGAACAGTGGCCCGATGCAGTCGAGAACAGTGGCCCGATGCATTCGAGAACAAGTGTCCGATGCAGTCGAGAACAGTGGCCCGATGCAGTCGAGAACAGTGGCCCGATGCAGTCGAGAACAGTGGCCCGATGCAGTCGAGAACAGTGGCCCGATGCAGTCGAGAACAGTGGCCCGATGCAGTCGAGAACAGTGGCCCGATGCAGTCGAGAACAGTGGCCCGATGCAGTCGAGAACAGTGGCCCGATGCAGTCGAGAACAGTGGTCCGATGCAGTCGAGAACAGTGGCCCGATGCAGTCGAGAACAGTGGCCCGATGTAGTCGAGAACAGTGACCCGATGCAGTCGAGAACAGTGGCCCGATGTAGTCGAGAACAGTGACCCGATGCAGTCGAGAATAGTGGCTTGATGAAATCAAGAAGAGTGGTTTGGGGCAGTGGTGAGATGAAAGTTGGGAATGGGTCCATTTTATTTTTTGTCAGGTCATATGGGTGTACAAGACAATGGAAGAACAGACCGGCTGGCTTACACTTCTACTATGTCCAGCGAAAGAGAAATGGAGACACTCAAGTGGAGATCAGATCACGTGTGGACTTGTCTGGCGATCAATCATGGTGATCTGAAATATGGACTTGTCCGGAGAACAATGATGGTGATCTGAAATATTGGCTTGTCCGGAGAGCAATGATGGTGATCTGAAATATGGGCTTGTCCGGAGAGCAATGATGGTGATCTGAAATATGGGCTTGTCCGGAGAGCAATGATGGTGATCCGAAATATGGACTTGTCCGGAGAGCAATGATGGTAATCTTAAATATGGACTTGTCCGGAGAGCAATGATGGTGATCTGAAATATGGACTTGTCCGGAGAGCAATGATGGTGATCTGAAATATTGACTTGTCCGGAGAGCAATGATAGTGATCTGATGACTAAGTAACCAAATATCTATTCGAATACATTTTTTTAGTTTTCTTTTATATTCCTGTTTTTCGAATCGCCAATGAATTTTCTTCTATAAATGAAAATAATAATAAAACCTATAGCCGGCCAGGGCAGTATCGATGTCACATTGAAACATATAATGCAGGACGATATCCACAAATCTCTATCCTGTACCATCCTGTCTTATACAGCCATGTCTTCTTCTGGCCACCTCGTCATCTTTCACCCTCCACCGTACCCTGAAGCAGATCTTTCAGTTAGTTTGTTTATTAGTTGGTTGATTGGTTGGGTGACTGGTTAGGTGGTTGGTTGTCTGACTATTTAGTTAGTTGGCTAGTTGGTTTGTTGGTTGTCTGATTGGATGGTTAGTTGGTTGGTTGGAAGTCTGACTGACTGGCTAGTTGATTGGTTATTTGGTTGGTTGGTTGACTGGCAGGTTTATTGGTTGGTTATTTGGTTGGTTATTTAGCTGGGTGGCTGGATGTCTCGCTGGCTGGTTACTTGGTTGGTTGACGTGGCTGGTTGTTTGGTTGGTTGTTTGGTTGATTTATCTAAGCTTAGTTTACCTAGCCATATAAGAACATTAGAGATCGTGGTTCTAGTAATCCAGTCACCAGGAGCTCATCATTTTTAGAGCTACCGAGTTACATTCTATGAATATACTCTCCGATGTAGACGTGTCTGTGCGATGATGAGGACGAAGAATAAATGAGGTTAACACGAATACAACAAGAACAATCATCCACACCTTTTCAAAATTTAGATTTAATCAGATTCCCTTGCTTAAAATCAACATATAAAATCTAGCTGTTTATAATTTGATAAGATTAAAATATTTATATATAATAAATAAGTTCGCGTTTCTATTCACATTGGCAGTTTGTGTCCCTTTGCATCTGTTACTCACACTTACCTCCCATCACAGGTTGAATAAGCAAGAATTACTGCTCTTTTGAGATCATTTCCGGCTTCACGTGATTTTAACGTCATTTCCGTTTGAAAACCTAGAGAAGCGGATATAATTCGATACCCTTTCTCCTTGATTTATTTCCCCATCTGTTTCGCTATTTCTCCTAGCATAAATACATGTTTATTACTGTTTGATTTGGTCGTTTGTTCGAAATTTCTACCTTTGTTTCATCGAACTTTTTTACAGACCATATTGTGTCACTCGTCAAATGCACTACACCGCTTCGTCCGCTCAGCAACTCCTGCACTCAGACAATTCTTTATTCCCGAATGTGTATCTTTTACTTGAAGTTAGTTTGATCCAGCTATATTCTTTTATTTGACTTGTTCCCTACCTTTTTTTGTATTAGTTAAGATGTTATCATAAGCATATCATGCGTGTCCACATCTATCTGTTTCATGTTATGTTATTTATTTCTTCTTCCAGTGCACGTCGTGTGGTGTTATTTATCATGCCTGTCTCCAGCCTTTTGTTTCATGTTCTGCCAATCATTTCCTCATATTGCTATAAAGACAGCACACTATCGACACATCATTGTTATATCCTTCATGCTTATAAAATACGAAAAGTAAGGAAGCGCTACACACGCTGTGTTATACGTTTGCACTTATATTAATAAAGACCTTGCGCTAGAAACGTATATCTATTCTATCTTGTTATCTAGCTGAACGTTAAACATGTAATTTAATTTAATTAATGACATATCTGTATGCCAAATATTATACATAATGTATGAGTATATATTATTGTACGACTTTAGAATATATTTGAAGCATAAGTAGCTTACTATATTTTGGATATCTCCATCCACAAAGATCAGCCGCAATATAGGACATGTGGACTAAATGGAAAATAATCTTCTAAAATGACTCACTTGACGTCTTTCATGATTTGTATTGGTCAATCTGGTTATATATTGTGTTTACAGCCAATGAAAATTACGGGACGAAATCATACGACTCATGTTAGTAGGCTGTTTCTCAATTAGCCAACATTTCTTATATAGTCGAACGTCACAAACCCCCCCCCCCCCCCCATTTTTTAAAATTTACTTTAGACGGCTTCTATGCAGTATTAACTTTAGTAGTTTGTATTTCATTTCTGAACGGTCCGCGTGAACAATTACCTGCAGTGGGATTTAAACCTGGTACATACACAGACGCGCTCTATACCTCGCAGCCACATAACCAGACTTACAACACTATATACAATATATTTGTACTAACTGCGCCGCGCCTGTGCATGGCTGTGATCTTCCAAGATATTGTAATTATTTGTCCACGTTTGTCTCACAAAATATTTAATTTAAAAACGGATATT
>CM067300.1:2663804-2756304 GCA_034231615.1 Meghimatium bilineatum | reverse complement strand
ATGTGACACAATCTTGACATGACTAGACAGGGAGATACCCTGTATATGCCATAATCTTGACATGACTAAGCAGGGAGATATATCTCTGTATGTGTCATAACTTTACTTGCTTCCTTATTTATTCAATATTTATACTATGATAGCTATTTACTAATTTATTGGGACAGTTCGTTCTTTCCAAGCCTTTCTGAAGATCTGCTTTAACCAAGTTGCTCCAGTTTCTCAACAGACTTGTAGTACTCCATTCGTTTTCTTAGACCTCTCATTTCACACGTAGTAATCATTCTCTCTTGTGCTTCAGTGTCCATGATTGACATTGATAACACAGTGTTGGAATGAAGATTGAATTAGATTTAATTGAACATAACAATAGTGATCAATGAATACAATCACGGGAAAAGTCAAATTCAGTTCTGAAGTCCAAGTTGTTGCCAGATTCACTTCTGAAGTCCAAGTTGTTGCCAGATTCACTTCTGAAGTCCAAGTTGTTGTCAACTTCAGTTCTGAAGTCCAAGTTGTTGTCAGATTCAGTTCTGAAATCCAAGTTGTTGTCAAATTCAGTTCTGAAGTCCAAGTTGTTGTCAAATTCAGTTCTGAAGTTCAAGTTGTTGTCAAATTCAGTTCTGAAGTCCAAGTTGTCAAATTCAGTTCTGAAGTCAACATCCACGTCTTTAACTGTAGACATATGAAGACGTCTGTCTAGTCCTTGAATGTTTTTCCCCTCGTGTCGAGTAGAAGCCTGTTTAGTCATTGAATGTTTATCCCCCTCGTGTCGGATATATGCTTATAACAATCTTGAACCTGATATGGTTAATTATTTAAAAGCCTGTGGCTTTAAAAAACAGTGCAGGACAAATTTCATGTAATACTGTCACTACAGCAATAGTGCCTTCTACTGCTGCGTTCGTTCTCAAACTTCTGCAGATCAGGAGGATGGATTCCAGAGAACGACATATAATATGTCATTGTTTACAATTTTGTTGCGATATCTGCAGCTTTCGGCCTGACACATCCGATCTCGGTATGAATTTAGGTGACTTTGACCTTTATATAGGATGAACAGCCAACACCACCCGATAACCTCCTTAGTCGCTTCTGACGACATATTTTGAAGATAATTAATTTTGCTATTCTTTGCTCCATATTGGGCCCCGGTAACACACTGGCAGTTCCACAAGTAATATAGATATTTCTACTTCTCGGTCACTCACATCTCATTTGTCTGAGACAGCTTTTGATGAAGATAAAACCATGAGGTTCAGGGTTCCATTCCTGGTATGAGCTGGTATGAAGATAAAACCATGAGGTTCAGGGTTCCATTCCTGGTATGAGCTGGTATGAAGATAAAACCATGAAGTTCAGGGTTCCATTCCCGGTATGAGCTGGTATGAAGATAAAACCATGAGGTTCAGGGTTCCATTCCTGGTATGAGCTGGTATGAAGATAAAACCATTAGGTTCAGGGTTCCATTCCCGGTATGAGCTGGTATGAAGATAAAACCATGAGGTTCAGGGTTCTATTCCTGGTATGAGTTGGATTATTTTTTTCTGTTGTAGGTTGCATTGAACAACTTACCCACATGGTGTGGCTGTTATCATACAAGCCACTCGCAACTTCCTGGGCACTACCTGCAGGGGAAACATTCAGTATTGGCAGTTTTTTGTTGAATGTCTGTATGTGTTGCACGCACTATCAACCAAGAAATCTGGTGTACCTTGGTTGTGTCATTCTATCATTACAATATAACCGGTGTTGGAAGTTCAGGTAATCCTGCCACAGGATACTCTAAGGGGAAATAAACATGTAAATAATCTCATATTCTTTCTTTCAATTCTCTATAACAAAAAATGTTCACAAATTATCGCAACTTTAATGATTGTTGCATATTCAGATTATCTGCTATTAGACCCGTTATTTTCTAATCACTTACAACTCACAGAAACCGCATAAGGGAAAGATTACAACGATATGCAACAACCATTTTTTCCCCCAATTCTTCATTTCTTTCAACATTTTCAAAGCATGTTTTCAATCGTTGTCGATATTTCATCTCCCATTCTTCTTATCTCCCCTTGCAGATAATGGCCGGCTATTTTGCATTAAGATATTCTTCATTATTCTCATTGTCTCCCTTTCAAACAAAAAAACGCGTTGCTTTCATTGAAATCATTTCTCTTGTGCTATCAGTAAGAACCACAGCATACATTTTCATATAAGTGGTGTGTTCAAGTGAGTACGGTGTAATACCCAAATGTAAAACCATGATAATAAGCAAAAACGTGCAGGAACAATAGATCAACATAAACATTGTTGGAGAGATACTACAAAGAGAACATTCCTTTATCTTGGAAACATAATCACATAACGAAATGTGTACGACAATCGTGGTAACTGTATTACCAGAACTGCAAGGTTCACTAATTTTATTATAGTTAACATTTCTAATATAACCAAATTCGGATAACATCCGAGGTTGAAAGCACCATGCCTCACTAGAAGTGGTATTGTTTACTTAAAGAAACGCTCTGATATAGACAAAAAGTACATTATTCTTAGGCTGAATTCGTGTCTCTGAAAGATTAGGCACACCTACTAGTAAACACACAAATATAAACCAAATAATCACACATAATGGTAGATATGAAACATAATTTAAAATAATATTGATTCACGTCACCTCGGGGGAAAAATTCTAGCGACTGTGGACGATCACGTTATTAATTTTTGTGTAAGATTTTGAGTGGAAACACTATTCGATGATTGGTCACATGGTATCCGATAGTTTACAAAAGTATCGATTTTGACGACGATGGTGCTTAAGCGAGAAGCAGGAATCAAGTGGGATACCATTTCTTCTTCTTCACTGATTCTTCTACAGAGTTGTAGGATGTAGCCTGAAGTATGGAATTAGTTTGGTCACTGTTGCACTCTTGCCTGTGATATCATCGGCGTTCAGTCTGGCACTCTCGTCTTTAACATTTTGTGTCTCCTCATTTTACATTTCAGAGGTCATGTGATTTTTACATTTCAGATGTCATGTGATTTTTACATTTCAGATGTCATGTGATTTTTACATTTCAGATGTCATGTGATTTTTAAATTTCGGAGGTCGTGTGATTATTAAATTTTCAGAGGTCACGTGATTTTTTTCGATGAAGTAAATGTTATCTCTTTTGACGTAGTCTTCTGCTTTCAACCGCGAGAGTTTATCCAATTTAATTATATCAAAGTTTTATAATTCATCAAAATAGTTGAGGACGCGGCTCTATTAATCCACTAGCAACGACCTCCGTACGTTATGTAACTAACATTCATACATGGTGATGCATGATTTCCTTTCTAATCCTGTCCTGTAGGGAACAGTTGAGGTCGTAGAACAATAGGGTAACCAAGGAAAGTAAGGAAATATTAGACAAGATTAAATGTCTCCACTCTTGAATACGTTATTAAGATTAGAAAGGCATGGTGGGGTTTTTGTGTTGATAATTCGAAACGTTGATACAACTCTCAGGGGGCACTTTCTTCTCCCTGCCTTGGTCTCTTATTTTTTTTGTCATGACATACTTTCTAATGTAACCATATGATGATAGTTTTGTGTGTGTGTATCTACGGCCAAGAATCAGGCATGCGTCAATTGTCAGCGACACATAGTCATTACGTTTCACACATGACTGCTTGTCTGGACAGATTTCCTGCAGAAAGTGCACTATGCAATTCTATTAACCCTCTCTCTGCTATACTTATTTGTGCCAATGGAAAGACAATGTCAATACACCAGAAAACAAGCAGACATGAAGGAGATGCCAGAAGATTGTTTAATACACAATCTAATGTCTTACGGTCTCCACTCCAGTTTTTTTGTAGAGATTTACTTCCAGAGCATAATGCACTCCAGTGTTCTCCCGTTACGTGGCGAGTGCAGTACATAGCTGCATTACTAACTGCTCTACGTTGCTCAGTTTTCTCTCTTTGAAAACTGCCACATCCACCATAGCACATCTCGTCAATGCATCAGATTTACCCTTGCTTCTGACTCCTGCATGGCCTGGGCAGGAGATCCATATAATTATGTGGCCGTTTCTGCGAACCCACTACTTCCTGTCAAAAGCCAGGACCGTAAATACATACAATTCAATAGTACAAATGTCAAGGGTAATTCCTTCATTTTCAGGAGAGTTTGGTGACTTTGTTTTTGTAAAATCACTATAGGCTGCAGGGGGGCGGGGCAGAGGGAGAGAGTTACCAGTCATATCTCAGTTCTTACATTACCTAGTCATTAAATACCATGTTCTGGTTTCCTAACTTGGGATTCTGGTGGGGAGAAGGGGGGGGGGGGGTTAAAAAACCATAAACACTTCCGTCTTATCTAGGAGCTTGTGATGAAGATTTTTATTGTGAGTAGTTTTGTGGTTAGTTCTGTAAGTAGTTAGTTCTGTGAGCAGTTAGTTCTGTGAGTAGTTAGTTCAGTGAGTAGTTAGTTCTGTCAGTAGTTAGTTCTGTGAGAATTTAGTTCTGTGAGTAGTTAGTTCAATGAGTAGTTAGCTCTGTAAGTGGTTAGTTCTGTGATTAGTTCTTTTGTGAGTAGTTAGTTCAGTAAGTAGTTAGTTCAGTAAGTAGTTAGTTACGTGAGTAGTTCGCTGTTAGTAATTACTTCTGTGAGTAGTTAGTTCTGTGAGTAGTTAGCTGTTATTGATTAGCTCTGTGAGTAGTTAGGTCAGTGAGTAGTTAGTTCTGTGAGCACTTAGTTCAGTAAGAAGTTTGTTCTCTGACAAGTTAGCTGTTAGTTATTAGTTCTGTGAGTAAAACCATAAACACTTCCGTCTTATCTAGGAGCTTGTGGTGAGGATTTTTATTGTGAGTAGTTTTGTGGTTAGTTCTGTAAGTAGTTAGTTCTGTGAGCAGTTAGTTCTGTGAGTAGTTAGGTCAGTGAATAGTTAGTTCAGTGAGTAGTTAGTTCGGTGAGTAGTTAGCTCTGTGAATAGTTAGGTCAGTGAGTAGTTAGTTCAGTGAGTAGTTAGGTCAATAAGTAGTTAGTTCAGTAAGTAGTTATGTCAGTGAGTAGTTAGTTCAGTAAGTGGTTAGTTCAGTGAGTAGTTAGTTCAGTAAGTAGTTAGGTCGGTGAGTAGTTAGTTCAGTAAGTAGTTAGGCCAGTGAGTAGTTAGTTCAGTGCATAGTTAGTCCAGTGAGTACTTAGTTCAGTAAGTAGTTAGGTCAGGTAGTAGTTAGTTCAGTGAGTAGTTATGTCAGTGAGTAGTTAGTTCAGTAAGTAGTTAGCTCTGTGAGTAGTTAGTTCAGTCAGTAGTTAGTTCAGTGAGTAGTTAGTTCAGTAATTCGTTAGCTCTGTGAGTAGTTAGGTCAGTGAGTAGTTAGGTCAGCGAGTAGTTAGGTCAGTGAGTAGTTAGTTCAGTAAGAAGTTAGGTCAGTGAGCAGTCAGTTCAGTGAGAAGTTAGGTCAGTGAGTAGTTAGGTCAGCGAGTAGTTAGGTCAGTGAGTAGTCAGTTCAGTGAGAAGTTAGGTCAGTGAGTAGTCAGTTCAGTGAGAAGTTAGGTCAGTGAGTAGTTAGGTCAGTAAGAAGTTAGCTCTGTGAGTAGTTAGGTCAGTGAGTAGTTAGGTCAGTGAGTAGTTAGCTCTGTGACTAGTTAGGTCAGAGGGTAGCTAGTTCAGTGAGTAGTCAGTTCAGTGAGTAGTCAGTTCAGTGAGTAGTCAGTTCAGTGAGTAGTTAGTTCTGTAAGTAGTTATGTCAGTGAGCAGTTAGTTGTTAGTGATTAGTTCTGTGAGTAGTTAGTTCAGTAAGTAGTTCATTCTGTGAGTAGTTAGTTCAGTAAGTAGTTAGTTCTGTGAGTAGTTAGTTCTGTGCGTATTTCGGTGAGTAATTAGTTTTGTGAGAAGTTCGTTCTGTAAGTATTTAGGGCAGTGAGCAGTTAGCTGTTAGTGATTAGTTCTATGAGTAGTTAGTTATGTCAGTTGTTAGTTCTGTGGGTAGTTAGTTCTGTGGGTAGTTAGCTCTGTCAGTAGTTAATTCTGTGAATAGTTATCTCTGTTAGTGGTTATTGTAGTTTAGTGAGTTTATTAGTAGTTTAGTGAGTAGTTAGCTCTGTGAGTAGTTAGCTCTGTGAGTAGTTAGTTCTGTGAGTAGATAGTTATGTAAGTATAATATCACAATATAAGGAACATGTGAATTCATTTTTTATCAGTCGACGGAAATAGAAACAGGAATGAGAAAAAAGAGAGTTCATGAAAGAGAGAATAGAATATATCTATATATATAATAAACAAATCGAGGCGGTTAGATGCAAATATGGCTCTATTTGAGGGTGTAATATACTGAAATCAAAACAAACACAAACATGCAATCTTTGTAGATGGATAAAGGGTGTGGGAATACAAGCATAGGTGATGCTTAAAATAAGAGTGAGCGATGTTTAGGGATGGCAGGAGATGTGGGTGAAGATCATGTAATAGGACGATGTTATACAGGAGTGAGTTATTTAGCTGGTTTATCTCATAGAAATATTCAAAGGATAGTACAACTTCAACCTTTTTATATTTTAATTGTTGTATTGCTCGAGTGTTGCCGAGGCCCGAATGGTGAGGACATAAAAGCGGCACTTACTTGTCATGCATATAGTGGGATGCTACTAAGGAAGTTGTAGGTGGAATTGTTTGTCCCATTCCACAGAAGTTAGTATGCTGAGGTCGTATGTGTAAAACTGTAAGGCACTAAATAGCTGTCAAGCTGTGAACCGTGAGACAGCCCTTTCCGTTTACCGGATTACATCCTGCTTACCTTCGGGAGTTTGAGAACGAACACAGAAGAATTATGGTTGTATGTTTTAATATAACCAATGAAACTATATACATCACTGAAAGGATGAGTCTTATCAACGGCTGAGGAAGTAACGCGTCTCAAGAACAACAACACTGAAAGGATGAGTCTTATCAACGGCTGAGGCAGTAACGCGTCCCAAGAACAACAGCACTGAAAGGATGAGTCTTATCAACGGCTGAGGCAGTAACGCGTCTCAATATCAACACCACTGAAAGGATGAGTCTTATCAAAGGCTGAGGCAGTAACGCGTCCCAAGAACAACACCACTGAAAGGATGAGTCTTATCAACGGCTGAGGCAGTAACGCGTCCCAAGAACAACATCACTGAAAGGATGAGTCTTATCAACGGCTGAGGCAGTAACGCGTCCCAAGAACAACAGCACTGAAAGGATGAGTCTTATCAACGGCTGAGACAGTAACACGTCTCAAGAACAATAGCACTGAAGTTGTTGACTTTATTGAAACATTTCACACAAGCCGGTGTACTAATCAAAATGTTAGGATTATATTCGTGTCATGAAGATCCTTCCAAAGTATGAAACATCCAAGCCTCAAATGGTCAACCTGTCATATTGTTCTCATGGCAGATGAAGATCTTCCAGAGAGACTGTTCGATGAGTAATGGTCAATATATATGCAATGAGCGCTACCTAATCATCATCATCATCATGTTCCGTCTCCTCGTCGAAAGCTCCAACGGACCTCCAACATCTTGTCTTGGTGATATATTCTGCTAGAATGTAGCCTTATCATCTCGTAATATTTTCTCCCTCTTGTATCTCAGTCAATGTCTTGTTCGCTGCCCTCTAACTCTACCCTCAAGTAAGATCTTCAACAAAGTGTCATGTTTTTAACGTCCAAAATATTTTATTTCTTTGATTTTTATGTGCTTTAGGTGTTTTATTTTGGCCACACGAAGTGTTGTTATAACCTTATACTGTTCTATCCACGATGTTCTCTCTACTCTTCTATGTATCCACATCTCCAAGGACTCAAATCTGTCTTCTAATTGTTTGTTCATTGTCCATGTTTCTGAGCCATACATTAACATTGCGTATATATAGTATTATATAATTCACTTTTTCAGCTTGTTTTTAATTTGTTTAGATGTCAATATTTTCCTAATGTCATTGAAAGTACGAGTACTTTTAGCCACATCTATTGTCCTTCAATATCTCTTTATTGTGCACGACTTCATATCGTATACTATTGTCATCTTGAACATACTGTACACAGTGGATCAATTTACTTCCAATGTCAAGGATATTGTTTTGTTAAATTTTCTTTCGCAAGTTTTGAATTTAATATTTGTATGCCTTATTTTCTATCATAGTTTTATTATATATCTGTTCAGACGAAGGTCTTATGATCGAAACGTCAACTATTTTCATCCTTGTTGATCCTATTATAATTGTTTTCATCATTTTTGATGTTATTGGTAGTGGTATGTATTTGCAGCACACATTTATTTGTTTAATATAATTACAAATATTGACAAACTGATACCCGACCTTCATGAACATAACTTTGACATCATCAGCTTCTTGTTAAACACTTTTTATCTTGCTCTGCATATTCCGTGTGTGTCAGTGCATCCATGTGTGTGTGCGAGTGTGTTGACATCTCAAGCTCCAATGACAACATGGAGTGAGTTGACCACACAAATATAATCACTGATTATCTGATTAATTTGCTATTGACTGGAAATATTATTCTGAAGATGGGAAAAAATATGTTATCGTTATATGTTCTAGTGATTTCTGCAGCTTGACTGAATGACGTTATCCAATGTCATCTGGACATGTCTTGAAGAAATTTTGTCACGGACTCATCAATATGGTAATGGGCATGTTATATCTCAAGATCAAGGTTGTGCTAACCAACATCTCTAATAGTTCCAATAGAGGAGAACCTTACAGAGATCATATCTTGATGTTGACATTGTTAGTTCACTTCTTTGTAAGAGCTTACTACTCATATTTAGTGCTTGGTCTCTTTATTTTACCAGTTTCCTTGTAAATTACCAGTTAGCCTTGTAATGTGATGATGTTTTGAAAATCCCGTTAGATGTGAACAGGTAGCTCTTGACACATGATGATGATGAAATAATGCCTTTAGCTGTGAGAAGGTACATCTTGACACATGATAGTGATGTAATTCGGGGATCTCCCCAGCGTAGTGGTTAAGCTGTTCGCCTTGTGTTCAAGAGGTCATGGGTTCGAATCCGGCTCGTGTCGGTACAAGGTGGATTTTTTCGGAGATCCCTGTGGATTATCGTGTGAAGCTATAGAGTTACGTGCTATGAGTGATACTCTCAGCAGGCGGCGTGCCGCTTCATTGGGAGGGACGGAGTACATATGGGAAACCGAGTACAGTGAAGTATATCCTCTACGACTTTTCAACCCTTTCTCAACCCTTTTCAATGATGAAATAATGCCTTTATCTTGGATACCACCACAGGTTCCTCACAGTTGTGTAACTTACTCTATAACCGGACACATATACTATATCAAATGCATGGGTCTGTAGACATGTGGGGGGGGGGAGTTGGGTTTGGATGCATGCTTAGTCCGTGAAGAGTCACATTTCAGTGCGTCAGTGTTCTAGGATGACCAGATATGTTGATTACCAGGTACACATGTCACATAACCTCTGCAATTGAAATATTAAATTTCAGGTGCTCGTAGTGACTCTATTTACCAGAATCAAGACCATCACTAGTTTGTGATAGTTGTAAACCTCTGATACAAAGAAATTGATAGTTGTAAATCTCTGATAGAGAAAAAAAAATGTGACATGTCGGCTGTTGTGAATAGCGTAGTATATTATAGGAAGTACATATGACTTACTCCTAGAATATAACCCCACTGAGTAGGAGCCTTCTTCTCAAAGCATTGCACATCTCTGAGAGTAGACGTCTTCTGGGTATGAAAAACAGCTCCGTTAAGACCACTTCCAATGCACGAAGGAGGTAAGAGCTAATCGCTCGTAATTCTTGGAGGATCAACAAGATCCAGTGTTAGAAATAGTAACTCTTAGTTATGTTCCGGTGGTACGGACACTTTAAGAGTCATTCCTCGCTGACAAGAGATGTTCTTTAATGCACTGACGTATGCTGGGGTGTGGGTTGCCAGACGAAGACAAGACTGGATTATATTACGGGTTGGATATAGTGTGACGTTTCCAAACTCATCATGATGGTAGAGGTTAGAGATGTGTGGAGATCTTTCTGCACCACACATCTCAATGTGACACCCGTAAGACAGTGAAGGAGTTTGTGTTATTATACCTAGGGATTAGAAAACAAGAACAACTTGCACAAAATAGTCACATTTTCTGTCTAACTTCCACGACATTTATTTTCCATTTTCTGTCTAACTTCCACGACATTTATTTTCCATTTTCTGTCTAACTTCCACGACATTTATTTTCCTACATTTTCTGTCTAACTTCCAGGACATTTATTTTCCTACATTTTCTGTCTAACTTCCAGGACATTTATTTTCCTACATTTTCTTTCTAACTTCCAAGACATTTCTTTTCCTACATTTTCTGTCTAACTTCCAAGACATTTATTTTCCTACATTTTCTGTCTAACTTCCAGGACATTTATTTTCTGTCTAACTTCCAAGACATTTATTTTCCTACCTTTTTATGTCTAGCTTCCAAGCCATTTATTTTCCTACATTTTCTGCTTAACTTCCAAGACATTTATTTTCCTACATTTTCTGTCTAACTTCCGGGACATTTATTTTCCTACATTTTCTGTCTAACCTCCACGACATTTATTTTCCTACATTTTCTGTCTAACTTTCAAAACATTTATTTTCCTACATTTTCTGTCTAACCTCCACGACATTTATTTTCCTACATTTTCTGCTTAACTTCCACGACATTTATTTTCCTACATTTTCTGCTTAACTTCCACGACATTTATTTTCCTAAATTTGTCAATAACATACACGAACATATACATAATTTCCCGTGGATAAAAATGTTGAATTTAGCAAATTTCAAAGACAGATGTATACATAACAGTTTCAATGAAGTCTGTTTTTTATCATCTTTGACAACCAATTCTGCAAAGATTATTCCTATTTTATTTGTCTGTCTTAGTATAAATATCGTTGTCATAGTTACCATTCTCTCACAACTTCCGATAAAATGGCGCTGCTTGACTGTTTTATTATTGCAGATGTTACATAGTTTTGAAGTTTCGGAGAGGAGATTGCAATGATCTGGCTTACGTAACAATATGATCCTACATTTTATAGAACAGCAAACTCCACACAATAACATCCTTATTCATCTCTAACGACATGCATGGAATGTAAACAGGGGAGCTATTTATTGCTTCCCTTCGGGTCGTAGCAATACACGGGTAACAAACATATCATTGACCACAGCAACATGAGTGGCACAGAATCGTAGGAAGATCCGACAAAACATGACATTAAAAGTACAAAACATTCTGGAAAAAAATATATTCCCTGAAGGAATGAATGTTCCTGGTCTCTTCAACTTGTTCCTGGTCTCTTCAACGTGTTCCTGGTCTCTTAAACTTGTTCCTGGTCTCTTAAACTTGTTCCTGGTCTCTTAAACTTGTTCCTGTTCATTTAAACTTGTTCCTGGTCTTCCATCGCAAACATTCCTTAACTCTGTCAATTATCTTTCCTTGTGTAGCTGTTTGTGTATTTGTTTACGTATCTGCGTATGCGATAAATTGTTTATTGTGTGTGTGTATATATTTGCATATCTTTGAATCTCTGCCAAAATCAACTTCCATATCCAGCCACTCATGTGTCTCTATATTATCCTGTGTGTTGTTTCATCATATTTTCCCTATTTCGAATTATCCGGAACATTCCCATTAAATCTAAAATATTAATATTCGTCTATTTATTTTATATTAAAATGTTCATTGACATTTGATTTCCTACACATCAGCTAACAACACATCAGCTAACACCACAAGCCACAACAACACATCAGCTAACACCACAAGCCACAACAACACATCAGCTAACACCAAGCCACAACAGATATACAGTCACATCAGGTATTCAACATCACTAAATGTCAAGCCATATACAATGTCAATATACAATAGTTGTAAAGTAACAATAAATATAGAGCCACAATAAATATAAAACTACAATAAATATAAAAAACCACACGTAATATAAATCTAAATTAGTTATAAATTTACACTATATATAAAACAACATTAGATTAAAAAATCCACATTAGATATAAAATATACTACACTAGAAAAGAACCTACACTAAATATAAAGCCAAGCTAGTTATAAAGCCACACTACATGTAAAGCCACACTACATGTAAAGCCACACTACATGTAAAGCCACACTACATGTAAAGCCAACTACATGTTTTGCCACACTAAATGTAAAGTCACACTAGATGTAAAGCTACAATAGATATAAAGTCACAGTATATATAAAGCTAGAGTATAAATTAAGCTAGACTAGATATAAAGCTAGACTAGATATAAAACCACAGTCTATATAAAGCTAGACTTGAAATAAAGCTAGACTAGAAATAAAGCTAGACTAGAAATAAAGCTAGATTAGATATAATGCTAGACTAGATATAAAGACAGAAGATCGAATGTTACCAGATGTATGTGAGATGCGTAGAGAAGTTGAAATGTCTAATTGAATAAAACGTCTAAAGATTGTAAGAAATCGGCCACAGACGACTTTCTGGCACATGCTATCTATACAAATAAAGATATTTGAACAGAGATGTCCTATAAACTAATTGGTAGAGAAATGTGAGAGAAAAAATACTAATAGATTGGACAGAAGGATATACAATATAATCAACCTAGTTCACAAAAGAGATTTTCAGGATTTCAAACATAACGGGAGATAATGATATTATAAGTCTATTTGGTGGAAAATACTGAGCGGTGTTAGCCAAACTAGACTGAAGAATGACACCGACAAACAACTAAGTAGTCATCAGACATGCTTTACAGGAACAAGATCAGACTGTCATCGGATAGCAGCTCTAAAGGAATAGATGTATTACGTTTGGAGATACATTCATTAATAATATCAATCAATCAAGTGACATGCTGAGAGGCATAGGCGATCATGTTTCTCTACAACTCTCTGTCTGTTCTGTTGTTAATAAGTTCTGCTGGTGACTTCTTTTGTGTCACAGTGACAACCCATCCAGAAATATCTCTCTTTCTCTTCCTCTGTCTCTTCTCCCCTTGATCTCTTCGGTGGGTACAAAATGTTCAAGTTTTACTTTCCTCATCGCATGCCCTAAAAATTTTAATTGTTTCCAATGTTCGCTATAATTCGTCGTTTTACACCGGCATCTCTAGAACTTCTACATTAGTTTTCTTGACTGTCCATGAAGTTTTCTTCATTCTTCTTAAAAACCACATCTCAATTGCCTCCAGCTTATCTTTGACACTTTTGTTTACTGTCCATGCTTTGCTTGCATAAAAAAGGATTTGTTTAATATAATACCCTAGCACTCGAGCTCGTGTATGTATTGATATTACCCCCATTAATTACATATATGTATTCATAATTATATGCTTCCGGCCAAGATTGCTTAGAATAATAGCTTTATTGTTGTTGTTTTTGTGCTTGCCGTTAAGCCAAATTTCCGAGAGGATTTGGACGCCACCTATTAAAATTATGTCTATGTAAATATTGTACAACAATATCTGCTATACTAGAGTGTCTGCTATACTAGAGAATCTGCTACACTAGAGTGTCTGCTATACTAGAGAATCTGCTATACTAGAGCATCTGCTAGACTAGCGTATCTGCTATACTAGAGTATCTGCTATACTAGAGTATCTGCTATACTGGAGTATCTGCTATACTAGAGATCTGCTATACTAATGTATCTGCTATATGGAGTATCTGCTATACTGGAGTATCTGCTATACTGGAGTATCTGCTATACTGGAGTATCTGCTATACTGGAGTATCAGCTATACTAGAGTATCTGCTATACTAGAGATCTGCTATACTAATGTATCTGCTATACTGGAGTATCTGCTTTACTGGAGTATCTGCTATACTAGAGTATCTGCTATACTAGAGTATCTGCTATACTAGAGTATCTGCTATACTAGAGTATCTGTTATACTAGAGTATCTGCTCTGAAGCATAATGTGTTATCGTAAAGTGAAATGTGTTATCGGAAAGTGGAATAGACGTACTTTGCATTCCTCGGCGAGGTCCTGGAGCTAACTGATGAACTCTACAGATACAATTGGGCTGTCCTAGGTTTAGCTGAAATGAGATGGACAGGTTTATAAGCGAAACTACAACGGGTAATGGACATAAGATGTAGTCTAGCTGAGATGATACCATACAGGAACATACAGGAACGACATACAAGAAATTACAAGAACATACAGGAACACACAGGAACATACAGGAACATACAAGAACATAGGTTCTTAAGTTAGCGAACATAAGTTAGATTAGGAACATAAGTTAGGTTAACTTAAGTTAGGAACAAAAGTTAGCGCATAGGGCAGACGTCAGATCTCTCCAATTCTGTCTGTTCAAAGCTATTCTGTGCAGTTTTTGAATAGTATGAAAATTGGTTGTTTTACTTTCTCTAAGTATTGTTCTTCTGAGTGTTTCTTTTGGTCTACCCCTTGCTCTTTTGCCTGTAGGTATCCATTCAAGAGATTGGTGGTGTATTCTGTTGGTGTCTGCGTGTAGGACATGCCCGATGTAGGACCAACGGCGTTTTCTGATAACATCTGTGATGAAATTTTGATGTGTCTTCTCTGATTTTATCATTCAATTTGAATTCACTCCAATGGGTGTTAGTTATCCTACGAAGACATTTGTTCTCGAAACTCAATAATATACCTTGCTTGGCTTGTAGTAAAACGACGATACCTTGTTTGGTTTCGACATGTATTCGCACATTACTCCCAGTCAAAATTGATATTGCCGGACAGAGGCGCAATAGATGAATTTAGAAAAGGAAGTATAAAGAAGTATAAAACGTATCAAACTGGGAGTGTTGGGGTAAATAAAATAAGGGACCGGGGTTCGAAATCTGAACTGCTACAGTATAAGACTCGTTGGATAAATTGGAAATCATCCTTTTAACATGACGCATTCAACATTTTCTGCGATTTTCATAGGCTCTCTCCACAGAGCAAACATACCACTCTTGATACGATCTTGACTATCCAAGTGGTATTATCTACATTCTACACAACATTTATCTACAACGGGGACCCTATTTGTCTAGCCCTCTCCCCCTAATTTCCTCATTTAAATTCAATTTTAGGCATGCACAGATCCTCTTGAACGATTATCTAACTCAGATGAGTGAGTGCCCTTATCTAACCCTGTTGAGTGAGTGCCCTTTCCTTTCTGTCCATTTATAGAGCGAGTTTTTCTGCAGACATATTCATGTTGTGTCACAATAGCACTCTATAACACTCATTGCAGCTCACGTATATACACGCACACTCATTGCAGCTCACGTATATAAACGCACACTCATTGTCCCCTATCATCTATCTCTTATTTATCTGTTTCTCTACCAATCTCTCTTTCTCTCTCTCTCTCTCTCTCTCTCTCTCTGTCTCTATCTCTGTCCATCTCTTTCACTTACCCTCTCAATCCTTCACATATATAGCTGAATTGTTTTACCGATGTTCGTCCGTGTTCATAAATATTCCGATCAATCACCCTATTGAACCTTCCGATCGATCACCTTATCGAATGTTCCGTTGTCTGTTACCGTTTGTAAATATATACTGTTCCATGTTTGTGTATGGGCCAGGTTGGTAGGTTACTGCATCAGCGGTCCATGTTTGTCTCTGAACCAGGTTGGTAGGTCGCTGAACCAACGGTCTATAGCTTATACCCTGTGATCTTACAGCATTGCATGAATTGCCACAATCTTCTCTAGACATCTATGAGCTACGTAAACCCACAGGGTTGTACCACATTGTACCACATTGTACCATATTGTACCACATTGTACCACATTGTACCATATTGTACCACATCGTACCACATTGGCTGCATCAACACACAGAGTCAGGGTTATATCACAGTGGATGCAAAAACACACATAGTCAGGGTTGTACCACATTGGGTGCATCAGCATACAGAGTCTTTTCAGCGGTTTCTATCTTCAACGAGGCGGATGAGTTAGAAAAAAATCGTGTTTTGTCCAGTCTCGATTTTGTCTGTCCTTGTCTTTATTTGTCCTCCTCTTATTCTACCACCCTCGACGTTTGCCTGCAGTATTGTTATTGACAAGGTATCATGTCGACATGCATGTCCAAGCCACACAAGTGTGTGGCTACAGAAAACAAAGCTTCTTTTGCACCTGTATACTTCAAGCTATATATATATATAAATATAGAATGCCAAGTATATATACGGCATTACAACAAACTAGTAAGTAGTTACTAAATATAGCAGAGAGTTCCCTTACGGTAAATACACAATCCATCTACTCAATAGTCCCGCATGTTGCTATCACGAGCGTCACTCCTCTTGGCTGAGGCGAATGATTATTAGTAGTTGTGCGTGCACATTGTATCACCAACTATTGAAAGCATGGAACACGTTGGCTTATCCAAGACATGTGACTCTATGAACGATCACAGCTATTAGTATTCTGGAGATCTCATTGATAAACGTGACACCATTAACCCCACAGGGGATCTCATTGATAAACGTGACACCATTAACCCCACAGTGGATCCTATTGATATACATGATAACATTAAGTGGATTGTTCAGCAGAGAATTAGAAAGATATTTAAAATATCCTTAATTGTCAAGAAGTATTAATCACGGAGGTAAATAGTCTAGGAAACAGAACACGAAGCAGATCAAGACTAGGATGGACACAGGGTATCAAATACATCTTGAATACAGGAAGGGGCTGCTGGAGTAAAGTGACTGTGAAGTTCTGGAGTAGAGTAGCTGTGAAGTGCTGGAGTAGAGTGGATGTGAAGACAATGTTCTAGAATGACTCTGGCTCGTAGAAGCAGATAAATCATCCAATCATTTCTCAACTTTGTTGTCACATCTTGACTTTCGCAGCGAACTTTAGTTTCAATGAAAATTTTCTTCGAAGGCAAACTGCACGTAAAAATTTAGTAGTGCCCAGTAAGCGTTCTCGCTAAATATAATCCATACAAACGTTTTGGTTCAAGATCTTTAATAACGAACTAGGTCTCTTGAAAGGTTATTTTCTCTCCTATTACTTAAGAATGTTTTATACATTTACCATAAACTTTGTGAAGAGTTTACTAGGATGGTTTTCATATATTGAAGGGATTTCTCTCAAATCCTGAAAGGGTGGACTCTATAAATGAAAGCATTTCTCTTATTCATGGAATTTTAGGCTCTATAAATGCAGGTAATTCTCTCATTCATGAAATTGTAGGCTCTATAAATGAAGGTTGTCTCTCAAATCCTGGAAAGGTGGGCTTTATAAATGAAGGCATTTTTCTCAAATACTGGAAGCTTGACTCTATAAATGAAGATTTTCTCTCATTTATTGGAAGTGTGGGCTCTATAAATGAAGGTTTTCTCTCAAATCCTGGAAGGGTGGGCTCTATAAAAGAAGATTTTCTCTAAATTACTGGAAGCGTGGGCTCTATAAATGAAGATTTTCTCTCAAATCCTGGAAGTGTCGGCTCTATAAATGAAGATTTTCTCTCAAATCCTGGAAGGGTGGGCTCTATAAAAGAAGATTTTCTCTCAATTACTGGAAGCGTGGGCTCTATAAATGAAGATTTTCTCTCAAATCCTGGAAGTGTAGAAGGAAAACAGTGCTTCATATGCCCTGCCTTCTTGCCTCTGGCAGCCGGCAGGTTTAGGGGTCATACTTTAAAAACCACTGTATTTGAAAACACGAATGCCAAGCCACCAATAGCGATCCCTATTTGGAGTCACGAAGAAGTCTTCTTTGAGGTTCTGGCTGAAACAATAATATTTGTGTTTTTTTATTTATTGTCACGTGCTGCCACGCCCTCACACTCCTCGAAAGTTGTGTTGCCCCAGCCCTCACATCCCTAGTACGTTGTGTTTCCCCAGTCCTCACATCCCTAGTACGTTGTGTTGCCCCAGCCCTCACATCCCTAGTACGTTGTGTTTCCCCAGCCCTCACATCCCTAGTACTTTGTGTTGCCCCAGCCCTCACATCCCTAGTACGTTGTGTTGCCCCAGCCCTCACATCCCTAGTACGTTGTGTTGCCCCAGCCCTCACATCCCTAGTACGTTGTGTTGCCCCAGCCCTCACATCCCTAGTACGTTGTGTTGCCCCAGCCCTCACATCCCTAGTACGTTGTGTTGCCCCAGCCCTCACATCCCTAGTACGTTGTGTTGCCCCAGCCCTCACATCCCTAGTACGTTGTGTTGCCCCAGCCCTCACATCCCTAGTACGTTGTGTTGCCCCAGCCCTCACATCCCTAGTACGTTGAATTGCCCCAGCCCTCACATCCCTAGTACGTTGTGTTGCCCCAGCCCTCACATCCCTAGTACGTTGTGTTGCCCCAGCCCTCACATCCCTAGTACGTTGTGTTGCCCCAGCCCTCACATCCCTAGTACGTTGTGTTGCCCCAGCCCTCACATCCCTAGTACGTTGTGTTGCCCCAGCCCTCACATCCCTAGTACGTTGTGTTGCCCCAGCCCCCACATCCCTAGTACGTTGTGTTGCCCCAGCCCCCACATCCCTAGTAAGTTGTGTTGCCCCCAGACACAGAGATACCCTGTACTGTGTGAGGGGAATACTCAACTACAATATATTGATTGTAAAACTATTCCCATTCACGTTTGACTTTGTCTCTACATATTTATTGAGAGTAGATTTACCTCTTTCAAACCTTCTCCGCCCCACGAGGTTAGAACATTAAAACAACCGCGAATTGTGAAACTTTAGTACTCACATATGTGATAATAGGTCGCGATCATGTGATAATAGGTCGCGATCATGTGATAATAGGTCGCGATCATGTGATAATAGGTCGCGATCATGTGATAATAGGTCGCGATCATGTGATAATAGGTCGCGATCATGTGATAATAGGTCGCGATCATGTGATAATAGGTCGCGATCATGTGATAATAGGTCGCGATCATGTGATAATAGGTCGCGATAATGTGATAATAGGTCGCGATCATGTGATAATAGGTCGCGATCATGTGATAATAGGTCGCGATCATGTGATAATAGGTCGCGATTCGAATCCGACTCTCGTCGTCTTGTTTACACACTGTAGTAATTCAGGAGATCCGTGTGGATTATCAATTGAAGTTACGGAGTTACGTTCTATGAGTGGTACTTTGGGCATTCGGGATTTTGGTTCATTGAGAGGGGCGGTGTATATATAGAGAAAACATATGCAATCCTCTACACCAGTTAAGCCCTTATTTTGCAAAATATCATTAAAAATTTTACTAAAATATCATTAAAAATATCATTTAAAATATTATTAAAATATTATTTAAAATATTATAAACATTAACTTTTAAAATATCATTATAAACATTATTAAAATTACTGTAAAAGTCACACTAAAACTCGGAAGTAACTAAAAATTATTTTTTTAAACTCGAAGTTACTGTAAAAATCACACAAAAACTCGAAGTTACTGTAAAAATCACACAAAAACTCGGAAGTTACTGTAAAAATCACACAGAAACTCGGAAGTTATTGAAAAATCATTTTTATGAAAGAGGTTACTGTAAACATCATTTTAAAATATTAGAAGTTACTGTAAAAAATGACACAAAAACTCTGAAGTTACTTTAAAAATCATAAAAAAAGCTCAGAAGATACTGTAAAAAACTTGGAAGTTACTATAAGAATCACACAAAAACTCGGGTTACTGTAAAAATCATATCTTTTGGTAAACCTCCGCTCCATTACGCGAAGTAGTACTGCGTCCATGATTGATAGGGGGTAGGGGGCAGGAGAAAATTGGTCAGTATGTGAAATAAAATAGAAGGAGGCGGCAGAAAGAAAGAATTTCAGAAAAACAGTTATAATTCATGCGTTATAGTTCATATGTGACGCATGGCCGAGAGGTTCGAACATTGGTCTTACACTATAGACTTTGATCACCGGTAAGGACTGGATGTCTATTCTGTCGGAGGGTAAATCAAAAAACTGACCCTGTACATGACATGGCGACAGCAAGGTCGTGCGGCCTTTATCACACAGCTATTTAATCCCCTCCCTGCAACTCCTGAACGTGAAAAATTATGTATTGACAGGTATAGTTCATGTTTTATAGTTCATATGTTCTAGTTCATGTGTTATAGTTCATGTGTTATAGTTCATGTTTTATAGTTCATGTTTTATAGTTCACGTGTTATCGTTCATGTGTTATAGTTCATGTGTTATAGTTCATGTGTTATAGTTCATGTGTTATAGTTCATGTGTTATAGTTCATGTGTTATAGTTCATGTGTTATAGCTCATGTGTTATAGTTCATGTGTTATAGTTCATGTTTTATAGTCCATGTGTTATAGTTCATGTGTTCTAGTTCATGTGTTATAGTTCATGTGTTATAGTTCATGTGTTTGCTATTTCAATAAATGCATCTTATTTCAAATATTAGTTCGTCATTTTTTGTTTTCACTCTCACCCTTCTTCCTTAACTTTTCTCTCTCTCTATCTATACATTTCCCTTGTATTATGCCACCTTCTTTCTCTCCGACATCCGTCTTTATATTTCTGTCCATCACCCAGGTTAATTTCAAATCAAACCGTCTGCCTACTGTACTGGTTCTGCATAATTTCTTTACATCTTTCTCCTCCTCTATTTCTTCCACACCAAAACTGTGCTTTCATTTCAAGGTTCTATTTCCAGATATCAATCATATCCGTTCTCATTTTAACATAACAATAGGAAATACTTGCCAATCATTTCTGGAAAATATTTGAAAACCAAATCAACTAAAGTTCTTATCAAAACACATCGTTTCTCCCAAACAATCCTTATCTGGTATTCCTCAAAAAAGACTTAATTCGTACACTACTTAGACGCCGTCTTCTGCACATTTGTGTAGAATGTATAAATAATAAATTGGAACATATCTTGTGAGATATGCATTTAGTCAATAAACTTACTGTACACGTGTTACTGAAATTTTCATTAGAAATCTAACTGTGCTTAGGGGATTCTCAAAATCTGGAGATAGCTGTCATATGAGATACGAACAAATGATGTACGACTTGTGTGTAAATATACAGCATACAGGAATGTGTAGATAACACAATCATAGTCAATATTATCTTCTTCCTCGTTCTACAGTCCGTGTCCTTTAATCCACATTCGTTTTGGTCTTCCTCTATATCTTGTTGTTTCCATTTTATTGCTGCATGCTCTTGCCGCTGGCCACTAAGTGTTCACCTCATTAAGTGGCCTAACCTAATCAGTCTCTGTTTTTCAATATATGTAAGCACAGATGTTGTTCCAACAGTTCTTGTACCCTCTACAGCTCTCACATGATCTCTTCTTGTTCCAACAGTTCTTGTACTCTCTTACAGCTCTCACATGATCTCTTCTTGTTCCAACAGTTCTTGTACCCTCTACATCTCTCACATGATCTCTTCTTGTTCCAACAGTTCTTGTACTCTCTACATCTCTCACATGATCTCTTCTTGTTCCAACAGTTCTTGTACCCTCTACAGCTCTCACATGATCTCTTCTTGTTCCAACAGTTCTTGTACCCTCTACATCTCTCACATGATCTCTTCTTGTTCCAACAGTTCTTGTACCCTCTACATCTCTCACATGATCTCTTCTTGTTCCAACAGTTCTTGTACCCTCTACAGCTCTCACATGATCTCTTCTTGTGCTGTTTGATGTTTTTCTTAGACATTTCATTTCACATTTAGTAAACTTTCTCTCGTGTTCTTTAGTTAGTGTCCATGTTTGCCATTGAAAACATACTGTTGGGATGAATATTAAATTGATGATTTGTCTTTGGTTTCTGTTAAGATAGTTGTGTGTTTCAACATTGGTGCATGTTCATAATTTACGAGCTTTTTGAATTCTTGTCTCGAGTTCTCTGTCCATTCTTCCATCGGCTGTAAAATTACTCTCAAGATATTTAAATTCCTGCACTTGTTTCAGTAGTTGATCATTTATTTTTATGTTGATTGTATTGGGTTTTCTACCTATAGATATTACTTCTGTTTTGTCTGTGTTGATCTTCATGTTGTGATTGAGGCAGCTCTCGTTGAGTAGGGTTTTGTGACCTTGCAGGTCTTCCCTTGAACTGTAGAGTAGGCACTGATTGTAGGCAAAGAGTAGTTCCGTTATGTCATTTGGAAGGTAAGCTTCTGGTGGTGTTTCTATTGCTTTTGTAATATTATCCATATAAATGATAAACAATAATGGTGATACGACACATCCCTGTCTAACTCCTTATATTACTGAAAACCACTTAGTAAGTCATGTATGTGCTCTAACTGCAATTTCACTATCTTTATGTCACACAGTATAATATTGTTCCTTTTATTCCATACTTTTCTAGAATACTCCAGATAGTTCTGTATTTATTAGCTCGAAGTTTTTCTCCTGATCTATAAAAACAATATTCATTTAGTTTTAATATATTCTATTGTCTTTTCATTAATTTGTCGTAGAGAAAATATTGCACCAGTACACCCTCTTCCTCTCCTGAACCCGAACTGTTCCTGACTAAGCACTGGATCCACAAAAGATCTTATAATTTTCTCAATCATCTTAGCGAACATTTTACCGACATGACTAAACAGGGAGATGTGGCACATTGTTGCTCCGACATGACTAAACAGGGAGATGTGTCACAATCTTGCTCCGACATGACTAAACAGGGAGATGTGTCACAATCTTGCTCAGACATGACTAAACAGGGAGATGTGTCACAATCTTGCTCCGACATGACTAAACAGGGAGATGTGTCACAATCTTGCTCAGACATGACTAAACAGGGAGATGTGTCACAATCTTGCTCCGACATCACTAAACAGGGAGATGTGTCACAATCTTGCTCAGACATGACTAAACAGGGAGATGTGTCACAATCTTGCTCAGACATGACTAAACAGGGAGATGTGTCACAATCTTGCTCAGACATGACTAAACAGGGAGATGTGTCACAATCTTGCTCAGACATGACTAAACAGGGAGATGTGTCACAATCTTGTTCAGACATTACTAAACAGGGAGATGTGTCACAATCGTGCTCAGACATGACTAAACAGGGAGATGTGTCACAATCTTGCTCAGACATGACTAAACAGGGAGATGTGTCACACCGACATGACTAAACAGGGAGATGTGTCACACCGACATGACTAAACAGGGAGATGTGTCACACTGACATGACTAAACAGGGTGATGTGTCACAATCTTGCGTGCTTCCTTTTTTCTTCCATATTTATGATAACTCTTTACCAACTTATTTATACAGTTCTTTCTTTCTAAGCCTTTCTGAAAACATGAATTAAACAAGTTACTCCAGTCTCTCCACAAGCCTGTATTGCTTCTGTTGTTATTCCATCGATTCCCGCCCATGTATACTTTAGGTTATTCATGAGAACTTCTTTGATTTCTTGTTCCAGGATTGCAGTCTCTTCTTCTTCATTTGCGTATTTTGTTTTTATATGTATAATATGTATATTTTCTGATATGTTCACGTCTTTAAAATATATGTTTCCCAGCTTTATCTGATCTTTCCTTCCCGGTATATGGAAATGACTTGTCTGTCATACATATATATGGGAACAACAATGTTTCGAGAATGACAACTCAACAACATACAGCATTCAATGTTATATCATTATCAAATGTCTAAAACGTCACTAGTGGCAGAATAAAGGACGAACTACTTGCACGGGCTGATACTAAAATCATATAGTCTATAAGTAAAAAGCAGAGGCTCTCACTTAAACTTTACAACATAGTTGCCATGCTATTCCACTCTAAACTGCAACATGATCCGAGCAACTCACTTAGAAATTGATATATCCACGAGCATTTCCAATGCCCGATGTTGTCATCCAATCACCGATTTTATCATCCAATCGCTGATGTTATCATCCATTCACCGATGTTATCACAAAATTTCCACATTTGTTATCTTTAATTTCCTTGTATAATTAGTAATTACAGTTTTGATAATAAAAACCAATAAACCAAACTAATCGTGTATAAATTGTTCAAGAAAATCCCCTAAAGATATTTGAGAAAATGAATAGTGCAATTGATGAACTAGAATCAGATATCTCTTCTAACGAAGCTCTCAGACAGGGAGTGCTCATTGACCACTTTTGTCTGTGTTGTCTCAGTTGTAATTAACTATTGATTGTATATACTCTTCAGCGGAGGTTTGCCCGGCTCATGATATTAAAGTACTGTCATTATGTTAGATAATAGACAGTTGAAGAACTGGACTGAAAATAAGAACTTTGTGTCCAGATATTCTCTGTGTGTCATTCTTGAAACTGAGGTTAGCTTTTTCAAAAAGAAAGAATTGTGACACGAGAAGAGAACAGGAGAGAAGAGAAGATAACAGGAGAGAAGATAACAGGAGAGAAGAGAAGATAACAGGAGAGAAGAGAAGATAACAGGAGAGAAGAGAAGATAACAGGAGAGAAGATAACAGGAGAGAAGAGAAGATAACAGGAGAGAAGAGAAGATAACAGGAGAGAAGAGAAGATAACAGGAGAGAAGATAACAGGAGAGAAGAGAACAGGAGAGAAGAGAACAGGAGAGAAGAGAAGAGAACAGGAGAGAAGAGAACAGGAGAGAAGAGAACAGGAGAGAAGAGAACAGGAGAGAAGAGAAGAGGAGAGAAGAGAACAGGAGAGAAGAGAACAGGAGAGAAGAGAACAGGAGAGAAGAGAAGAGGAGAGAAGAGACGAGAACAGGAGAGAAGAGAAGATAACAGGAGAGAAAATAACAGGAGAGAAGAGAAGATAACGGAGAGAAAATAACAGGAGAGAAGAGAAGATAACAGGAGAGAAGAGAACAGAACAGTAGAGGAGAGAAGAGCAGAATAGAACAGGAGAGACGAAGAGAAGAGAACAGTAGAAGAGAACAGATAGAAGAAGAGAGGACGACATGAGATGAGAAGAGAAGAGGGGAAGAGCACTGTAGAGGAGAAAATAAGAGAACAGTAGAGAAGAAGAGAACAGTAAAAGAGAGGAGAACAGTAGAAGACATGAGAACAGGAGTGAAAAAGAAAAGATAACAGTAGAGGAGAAGAGACCAAGAAAGAAGAAGAGAACAGGAGAGAGAAGAGAACAGGACAGAATTAGAGAACAGGAGAGGAGAACAGGAGAGGAGAACAGTAGAGAATAAGAGAACAGGAGAGAATTAGAGAACAGGAGAGGAGAAGAGAAGACGGGAGAAGAAGAAAAAATACCATGAGAGGAGAAGATAATTGGTTTTGTTACTGTTTATATCTAAAACAGCATCAATAACGTGTGAAATCAGGTACTGAACATGTATATCAATAAAAAGGAGGAGTAGGACAAGGATGTACTTTATCACTCAGCATAGTTAGCACCTACACAGAAAACATCGTTAAACATATAGAAGAAATGCTAGTACTCGCGATAAATATAAAAATAATAAATGCCCTGTGACATGCAGATAGCACAGTCCCCTAGCAGAAAGTGAACAGAAACTACAAAGACGAATAGATACATGTCGAATAGTCACGTAAAAAATTTAGACTGGACATAAATATTTAAAAAAACAAAACCATGATAAACGGAAAAGTCCCAGAAGAGAAGGCGAAAAACATAAATATACATGGAGAGAAACTACAAGTAAAACATTATGAATATCTCGGATACAAATGACGGCAGATGTGAAACAGAAATCTTCTTCTTCTTCAGCGTTCATTCTCAAACTCCCACTGGATTTCTCTTGCAACAGGACAATGATCCTACAAGATTTCCAGTTGAATGTAGTCCAGAGAATGGAAATGCGTTGTGTTGCCGTTTTATTTGCACCAATGGTCCAACACATCCGTCTTCGGCGGCAAACAGAAATAAAACAGGAGAATAGGAATCGGGCACATAAACAAGATGAATGAAGGTGTACTGATTCGGGCACGTAAACAAGATGGACATAGGTGTACTGAATCGGACACACAAACAAGATGGACATATGTGTACTGAATCGGGCACATAAACAAGATGGACATATGTGTACTGAATCGGACACATAAACAAGATGGACATATGTGTACTGAATCGGACACACAAACAAGATGGACATATGTGTACTGAATCGGACACACAAACAAGATGGACATATGTGTACTGAATCGGAAACATAAACAAGATGGACATAGTGTACTGAATCGGACACATAAACAAGATGGATGTAGGTGTACTGAATCGGACACATAAACAAGATGGACATATGTGTACTGAATCGGGCACATAAACAAGATGGACATAGTGTACTGAATCGGACACATAAACAAAATGGATGTAGGTGTACTGAATCGGACACATAAACAAGATAGATGAAGGTGTACTGAATCGGACACATAAACAAGATGGACATAGGTGTACTGAATCGGACACATAAACAAGATGGATGTAGGTGTACTGAATCGGACACATAAACAAGATGGATGTAGGTGTACTGAATCGGACACATTAACAATATGGATGTAGGTGTACTGAATCGAAATGAATTTGAAAACAAGAAATGGGTTCGAACATGTGACCTATAAAATACAAGGATAATTATATAAGTACTCTGGTCCATGTCTTAATAAATTCATCAGAGAGTACATGCTGACGCTTCCAGTTCTGGGTTGATTTATCATTCGCTTATCTAAGATGTATCTTTTTCCAAGCATTGCCAATCTTTACTTCATTCTTCTACAATCTGGAGAGCGACCAGGATTGTAGCCATCTAGATATATCGGGTATGCTATGCGTCACAAAGCAGGTGGGTTTTCAAATAAGCGTTACCTGGATGTCCTGGTCGTGGACTATTTTCTCAGGATAAACTTGGAAAAGTATGAGCTTCGTGTATATCAATGCCGTCTCTGGAAAATCTCTGTGATGATGTGTCATAAAACTATCACAAATACCTCTCTGTGAGGATGTGTCATAAAACTATCACAAATACCTCTCTGTGATGATGTGTCATAAAACTATCACAAATACCTCTCTGTGATGATATATGATGCGATGATATGATGATGTGATGATGTATGAGAGGATTTATTATTAGAGCAAATCATAATGCAGCAAACGGGACTTGAACAAGGTCCTCTCAGATAACACCTACTCCCCTTGCAACTTGAATCACCACATTTGCTGCATTATGATTTTTCTATAATAGATGTCTCAAGTGTCTCAGACGTAATGTCAGAAATGTCTCAGATGTACATAATAGATGTCACAAGTGTCTTAGAATTTCTCTGTAAATTTCTCCCGTTGCTCAGACTGGAATTTGGGAACCAATTCTATTAACTCATTTGTGTCTATGTGTCTTACAGTGCACTCCTGTGCCACTTCACATAGGTGTCTGCGATTCTGTCTTTTCCTGTTCTTGTACTTAATTCACGTTTTGCAGACAGTTTTTCCATAGGGACATTTCGAAGAAGTTAAATATGTCTGACATTCTGCGTCTATACATGAAATCAAGAACATGGAAACATAACAAATTATGTTTCTTAATTTATTTTATTCAGTCTTACACTTCTTGTACAAAATTCCATTAAAATACATTTCTTATATTTTATTTTATGTTATAAAATTATGTTAAAATATTTGTCAATCTTACATTTTATTTTATGTTATAAAATTATGTTAAAATATTTGTCAATCTTACATTTTATTCCATGTTACAAAATTATGTTAAAATATTGGCAATCTTACATTTTATTCCATGTTACAAAATTATGTTAAAATATTTGTCAGTCTTACATTTTATTTCATGTTACAAAATTATGTTAAAATATTGGCAATCTTACATTTTATTTCATGTTACAAAATTATGTTAAAATATTGGCAATCTTACATTTTATTTCATGTTACAAAATTATGTTAAAATATTGGCAATCTTACATTTTATTTCATGTTACAAAATTATGTTAAAATATTGGCAATCTTACATTTTATTTCATGTTACAAAATTATGTTAAAATATTTGGCAATCTTACATTTTATTTCATGTTACAAAATTATGTTAAAATATTGGCAATTTTACATTTTATTTTATGTTACAAAATTATGTTAAAATATTTGTCAATCTTATATTTTATTTCATGTTACAAAATTATGTTAAAATATTGGCAATCTTACATTTTATTTCATGTTACAAAATTATGTTAAAATATTGGCAATCTTACATTTTATTTCGTGTATAAATACCATTTCTTGTCCATATGACACAGCACAATTTTATGGTCTTGCTCCGTTTCCAAACCACACATTTCATGTCACATTTGCATCCAGTATCGTAATTTTGCCACCAACTGAAACCAATGTTCATATTTGCAACCAATTTCACTTGTTATGTCCTGTCTGAAACCAAATTTCTCCTCCTAATTTAAGGAAACGTCACGTTATGTATGCGATATTCTGAAATGAAAGCAAACATGTCCGGTGTCCTTTATGTGTATCAAGCGGATTCGAAAGTCGGAGAGTTTGTGACAAATTTGATCGTATTTAGAATTCAAACAGTGTCTAGTTTTCCCTACGGTTGCTTCTTCAAATGCAGCACAGACTGGCGTGTAGGATAATGCCTTTCATCAAATCTTGTCCCTTAGGGATATTTGCTGTGTCTGCTGTACACTTATCTTTGATGTATATGATAGGAACAATTCTATTTTTTAATTGTGTGTGTTATGTTCATAAGCCTTTTGTTTTATCTCTGTGTTGTGTTTTATCTCTGAGTTGTGTTTTATCTCTGTGTTGTGTTTTATCTCTGTGTTGTGTTTTATCTCTGTGTTGTGTTTTATCTCTGTGTTGTGTTTTATCTCTGTGTTGTTTTATCTCTGTGTTGTTTTTTTAATCTGTATTGTTTTATCTCTGTGTTGTGTTTATCTTTGCGGTGTGTTTTATCTATGTGTTGTTTTATCTCTGCGTTTTTTATCTCTGCATTGTGTTGTATGTCTTTGATGTTTTTATCTCTGCAGTGTGTTGTATTTTCGTCCTGTTCTAACTCGGTGTTGTATGATATATAACTAAGTGCATTTTTGTATCTCTGTGTTGTGTGATGTATTTTGTGTTTTATCTGTGTGCTATGTGATGTATGTTGTGTTTATCACTGTGTTATGTGATGTCTGTTTGGAAAATTTATAACAGTGTTATGTGTGAGCTGAGAGTAATGCAATGTACAGGCAACAGAAAACAGAAAAAAATATAATTGACATATGACATGAGAAATGTGAAAGTATTTAAACATGGCGAGAGATTCCACCAACATGTCAACTCTCACATAAACAGTTTAGAACTGACGTGTAGGAAATAGTTCAAGAATATATATATATCACGTGAATAATAGCCATAGGTAGACAATGTGATTTGAATGGCTATGTTTGTTTGAAGATCTATCAGACATCATCTTGTAGAACATTGGTTTGAAGATCTATCAGACATCATCTTGTAGAACATTGGTTTGAAAACCTATCAGACATCATATTGTAGAACATTTGTTTGAAGATCTACAAAAATAATGATCGTGTATAACATTGGCTTGAAGAAAAATAAAGCGATGCAGATCATTCTTGGTTGAACAATGGACACACCCTGTGTGGCTTTGAGGTTCCTCATTGATGTACAATGGACACACCCTGTGTGGCTTTGAGGTTCCTCATTGATTTACAATGGACACACCCTGTGTGGCTTTGAGGTTCCTCATTGATTTACAATGGACACACCCTGTGTGGCTTTGAGGTTCCTCATTGATTTACAATGGACACACCCTGTGTGGCTTTGAGGTTCCTCATTGATTTACAATGGACACACCCTGTGTGGCTTTGAGGTTCCTCATTGATTTACAATGGACACACCCTGTGTGGCTTTGAGGTTCCTCATTGATTTATAATGGACACACCGTGTGGCTTTGAGGTTCCTCATTGATTTACAATGGACACACCCTGTGTGGCTTTGAGGTTCCTCATTGATTTACAATGGACACACCCTGTGTGGCTTTGAGGTTCCTCATTGATTTACAATGGACACACCCTGTGTGGCTTTGAGGTTCCTCATTGATTTACAATGGACACACCCTGTGTGGCTTTGAGGTTCCTCATTGATTTACAATGGACACACCCTGTGTGGCTTTGAGGTTCCTCATTGATTTACAATGGACACACCCTGTGTGGCTTTGAGGTTCCTCATTGATTTACAATGGACACACCATGTGTGGCTTTGAGGTTCCTCATTGATTTACAATGGACACACCCTGTGTGGCTTTGAGGTTCCTCATTGATTTACAATGGACACACCGTGTGGCTTTGAGGTTCCTCATTGATTTACAATGGACACACCCTGTGTGGCTTTGAGGTTCCTCATTGATTTACAATGGACACACCCTGTGTGGCTTTGAGGTTCCTCATTGATTTACAATGGACACACCGTGTGGCTTTGAGGTTCCTCATTGATTTACAATGGACACACCCTGTGTGGCTTTGAGGTTCCTCATTGATTTACAATGGACACACCCTGTGTGGCTTTGAGGTTCCTCATTGATTTACAATGGACACACCCTGTGTGGCTTTGAGGTTCCTCATTGATTTACAATGGACACACCCTGTGTGGCTTTGAGGTTCCTCATTGATTTACAATGGACACACCCTGTGTGGCTTTGAGGTTCCTCATTGATTTACAATGGACACACCCTGTGTGGCTTTGAGGTTTCTCATTGATTTACAATGGACACACCCTTTGTGGCTTTGAGGTTCCTCATTGATTTTTCCGAGCATTTCTCACAGAATCGATATGTAGCATGTTCGTGTATATCTCAGAGTGAGTGTTGAACTATACCACCCACTACATAGTGAGCTACCTCGTGTGAAGGAAAACAGGCTCAATAGAGGTAGAATGTGAATCGGTCGAGCCAACAATTTACTTAAACAGATATGCACCCAAGAAGGCATAACCCCTGGCGAAGACTAGATACCTATTCTCGTGGTCTTTCAGGGGGCAATTAAAACCGTCATTACGCTCAATAGAGAGTGCAGGGAACATAGCCCTGTCAGTATGGATACTGAGGGCAATATGGTCAAGACTCTCAACTACGAACTTGTTGATGACATAGATGGTGCGATTTAAACGAAGTGGTCGGCCATCCGCAACCACCGATGAGCAACCACAGATGAGCAACCACAGATGAGCAACCACCGATGAGCAACCACCGATGAGCAACCACAGATGAGCAACCACAGATGAGCATGGCCTTTACTGCCAGATCACAAGGAAGAATAGTACACGAAGCCAGTAGGGCCTTTACCTCAAGAACTATCAGTCTAAAGATGGAAGTATTTGTCGCAACGCAGACACTAAACTGGCTAGAATCGCAAACCTATTCCCATGCTTGAATAATAAGTGACTCAGTGAATATGATTAAGAGAATTAAAACAGTTGATGTATATCGGGATGGGAGGAGTCATTCATTATCATTAAGTGCCGTCTTGCAGCGAAGGTTGGTTGCAACAGATCTCTCAATAGCCCGGTCTCATGTCTTGGTGGTGCACTATGCTATGCTTTATCCTGTACATATCGCGATGTTACTATCACACTTGTATCGCTGCTTCCCTCTTCGGAATATCGAATCAGTAATAAATTAAATATCGGTAGAACATGGGTATCGGAAATGATTGCCAACACACGAAATCGAAGGCTTTGGAAAGACATGATAACGAACGTCACACAGCATGGAAGATAACAAGAAGAAGAAGATAATTTCTACACATCTTGAATTTACAGTGTCTGACAGAAGGTCACTTTAACCATGACACAGCGCATTCGGTTCTCTGAACTATATCCTGTTAATCTGCAGGAGTTTGAGAAGGTATGCAGAATAAAAAACAATGTATAAACATCTTATTCCATTTCCAAATCAATTTTGTTATTTGTAGAAAATATTGACTTCGACAGATTCAACAAATGATGTACTCATATTCTGTAACACTTTATTTTTTCTAAAACACGAATCTATTTTTCTGTGGTTATTTCCCCTATCATATTTCTACCATTTTTGTTTCCCTTTGCTTCCATCATCTCTTCATATTAAAATTCAGTTGATGTTTGCATCGTGTCATTTCTCCATTCAGTTTTGATCTCATCTCCTGTATGGTGTAATGCTTACTTTCTTGTCTGGCGTTGTTTGTGTTAGTTTTATCACTGGTATTAAAAGCGTCTCCCGAACACTAGAAAAACACATTAAATTTAGAATTATTTTCAATCTAAACTGTTTATATAGCTTGATAGTTATTGATATTTGTTAGTGTTTTTGTGTCCTGGTTTCAAGATTTATAGCTTCCTCGTTTTAGTGTGTTAGCCTACTTGATTCCTATGACTTGCGTACATGGGAAAATAATACTAGAAGATCGGATAAACTGGTGTGGACGGCAGTAACACGATTAAGATAACAGAGTATTAATGTCTTGGCTTACTTGCTTCCTGTGGCTTGTGTAAATAAGATAATAAAACAAGAGGAGATCTAACAGGCAGGTGTGGGCGGCAGTAACACGGGTAAAGTAGTAACATTGCTACTGTGTGGATCAAGAGATCCTTACCCCCTTGTTCTGTAGAGCACGAGGTCCTTATCCCCATATTTCCTAGAGCAAGAGGTACTTACTTCCATGCATTGTGGAGCAAGAGGTCCTTACCCACATGTTTTGTACAGCAAGAGGTCCTTACCCCCATATTTCCTAGAGCAAGAGGTACTTACTTCCATGCATTGTGGAGCAAGAGGTCCTTACCCACATGTTCTGTACAGCAAGAGATCCTTACCCACACGGTTTGTAGAGCAAGAGGTCCTTATCCACATGTTTTGTAGAGCAAGAGATATTTACCCTTTGTTTTGTACAGTAAGAGGTCCTTACCCATATGTTTTGTACAGCAAGAGGTCTTTACCCTTTGTTTTGTAGAGCAAAAGGTCCTTACCCACATGTTTTGTACAGTAAGAGGTCCTTACCCACATGTTTTGTACAGTAAGAGGTCCTTACCCACATGTTTTGTACAGCAATAGGTCCTTACACACATGTTTTGTACAGTAAGAGTTCCT
Organism: Meghimatium bilineatum; assembly: GCA_034231615.1. Lineage (NCBI taxonomy): Eukaryota > Metazoa > Mollusca > Gastropoda > Stylommatophora > Philomycidae > Meghimatium > Meghimatium bilineatum. The sequence goes on along the minus strand of CM067300.1, from coordinate 2,723,208 downwards.
TACCCTTTGTTTTGTAGAGCAAGAGGTCCTTACCCTTCATTTTGTAGAACAAGAGGTCCTTACCCTTTATTTTGTAGAACAAGAGGTCCTTACCCTTCATTTTGTAGAACAAGAGGCCCTAGTCCATCATCGTGTGAAGCAAGAGCTCCATAATCATACGTTTCGGGGATCATAATCCCAACATCCTCATATTTTGAGGACCCCATGGTATACACAGATATTTGTACATAAAATACACTGACATTGACACTGAATATGATAACCAATCAGAGAAAAGCAAGTAGATGACCACGATGTCTTCGAGTACCAGAATCAGCAGGAACTGTTCAGACATTAAACCTTTTGTCTGGCAGCCTTGTCCTATTCTGCACAAAGTTAACGCCATGTTCATCATAGATGCTTATAGAATTACAAACATATCAGTCTTATGTATGAAAAATTCTACAATGTTGTCATCTTTCTGTCTTGCTCATATTGTCATCGTTCTGTCTTGCTCATATTGTCATCGTTCTGTCTTGCCCATATTGTCATCGTTCTGTCTTGCTCATATTGCCATCGTTCTGTCTTGCTCATATTGTCATCGTTCTGTCTTACTCATTCTATTTGATAATCTACAGCAAATTCTTTATTATTTGCATGATTTGCACATGTATGGCGAGATGATTCCGTGTAAAAAACTATACTTCTGAGAGCCATCAGAGGTGGAAGAAACAGATAACATGATGCTAAACATCGTAGATGCTCGTACACATCCCTGTTAAACTCCACTGGAGACAGAAAAGGTTTCACATAACTCTCCATCATCCTGAACTGTAGCTTGCATTCCATCATGCAGTTGCTGCATCATTGTGAGAAATTTCTGTGGGCAACCATGTTACTGTGTTACATGTCTTTCCGGAAAAGTATTGTTCCACGAAAGTATTGCTGCAGGAAAGTATTGATCCAGGAAAGAACAGTTCCAGGAAAGTACAGCTCCAGGAAAGAACAGTTCCAGGAAAGTACAGCTCCAGGAAAGAACAGTTCCAGGAAAGTACAGCGCCAGGAAAGAAAGTTCCAGGAAAGCAACCTTCAGTAAAGTACATCTCCAGGAAAGAACAGTTCCAGTAAAGTACAGCTCCAGGAAAGAACTGCTCCAGGAAAGCAACCTTCAGTAAAGTACAGCTCCAGGAAAGAACTGCTCCAGGAAAGCATTCTTCAGTAAAGTACAGCTCCAGGAAAGAACTGCACCAGGAAAGAAATGCTCCAGGAAAGCATTCTTCAGTAAACTACAGCTCCAAGAAAGAACTGCTCCAGGAAAGCAATCTTCAGTAAAGTATAGTGCCAGGAAAGAACTGCTCCAGGAAAGAACTGCTCTAGGAAAGCAATCTTCAGTAAAGTATAGCTCCAAGAACGTACAAAGTTAACCGATAGCATTTATTAATGCTGTAACTGTTTGAAATCTTAGCAATATCATATTTCAGTGACTTTGCTATATGAAGGCGGTAGCCGTCTCCTCTCCCTCGCAGTCTTTACCTCCCGGATTCATCCGGTATCCAATTAAGACTGTGTCGACCTGAAAGCCGTTGCGGTCTGAAAAAACCTCAACGTGGAAATGAACCCATTACCACTCATATGTTAGGCAAGTGAACTAACCACGTTGCTCGCAGATGTAGCACAATAATGGGTAATGGGTAATGATTAGTGAATTTAAACTATCATTATTAGATGCAATCAGCCAGTAACGATTGGCTATAACGGACTTATTATAATGGACATATTATGAGTCTTGCTTTGAAGACTATCTTGTCCATGTCATGAGGGTTTTCAGTTTCCCTGACACTTGTATCTCTGCCTACTTCCTGCTCGCCTCCCCCCCCCCCTCCTCAACATTACAATCAAATAAGGTCTTCAAAAATATGGTTTTTTATGTGTACAAAATATTATATTTGTTTGATTGTTATTTCCTTTAATACATTTATTTTTCATAAGCAGATTCTCTGTGACGATTATATCCTCTCTCCATGAAGCTCTACCTATTCTTCTATATACCCACATCTCAAAGGAAATCAATTCTGTCTTCTAATTGTTTGTTTAGTATCCATGTTTCTCAGCCATAAAGTGATCGAATAGTAGCATATTCATAATTCTCATTTATTATTTGTTTGTAAATTGTTTAGGCAATATGTCTTAATACCACACATAGGATAGATATGTCGGGCCATTGACTCAATGGTCGACAGAGCGCAAATGAATGTATGGACTACAAGCTGCTGGATATCTATGCAGTACGACCACTATCCACCACTGTCCACCACTGTACACCACTGTCGCCCACTGTCCACCACTTTCCTGCTACCAGAGAGACCCAGTAAAAGTTTGCGATTGAAGTAGAGGATATGTTAATATTTTCCTCATGTCATTGAATAAAGTACATTTAGCCATTCCTATTCTCCATTTAACTTCTGTTTCACATCTGCCATCATTTGTGACTATGTGTCCAAGATATTGATGTTTTACTTGTAGTTTCTCTACATGTATGTTTATATTTAACTCTTGTTCTTCTGTGTCCTTGCTGATTTATCATGTTTTTTTAATGTTTATATCTAGTCCATATTCTTCACTTGATTTATTGACGTCATCTATTAGTCTGTGTAGCTCCTGTTGGCTTTCTGCTGAAATGATTGTATCATGTGTGTATTGTAGATATGTCATTAATGTGTGAGTGTATCATGTGTGTATTGTAGATGTGTCATTATTGTGTGATTGCATCATGTGTGTATTGTAGATATGTCATTATTGTGTGAGTGTATCATGTGTGTATTGTAGATGTCATTATTGTGTGATTGTATCATGTGTGTATTGTAGATATGTCATTAATGTGTGAGTGTATCATGTGTGTATTGTAGATATGTCATTATTGTGTGATTGTATCATGTGTGTATTGTAGATATGTCATTATTGTGTGAGTGTATCATGTGTGTATTGTAGATGTCATTATTGTGTGATTGTATCATGTGTGTATTGTAGATATGTCATTAATGTGTGAGTGTATCATGTGTGTATTGTAGATATGTCATTATTGTGTGAGTGTATCATGTGTGTATTGTAGATATGTCATTATTGTGTGAGTGTATCATGTGTGTATTGTAGATGTGTCATTATTGTGTGATTGCATCATGTGTGTATTGTAGATATGTCATTAATGTGTGAGTGTATCATGTGTGTATTGTAGATATGTCATTATTGTGTGATTGTATCATGTGTGTATTGTAGATATGTCATTATTGTGTGATTCATTCAGATTTGGCTTCATTAAATTGTTACTATTTTATTGTTTGCAACTACACATCTCTGTGTGTAACACCTACACATCTCTGTGTCTGAACACCTACACATCTCTGTGTGTATCACCTACACATCTCTGTGTGTGAACACCTGCACATCTCCTCAATCTGTGAACATCCACATACCTCCTACGTGTGTACCTCAATTTAGAAACGCATATTTCATAATTTATCTAGCAAACAGACGTCGCAGCATCAAATTTTCTATTCAAAATAATACATGAGTAAATGCAAAAGGCACAACCACATCTCAACACAACCACATCTCAACACAACCACATCTCAACGCAACCACATCTCAACACAACCACATCTCAACACAACCACATCTCAACACAACCACATCTCAACACAACCACATCTCAACACAACCACATCTCAACACAAACACATCTCAACACAACCACATCATCAGCAGACATGACAGTATTTTGTTGCTGGAAAAAACGATACATGAAAAACTCGGTTAAACAAAACAACCACATCTCAACACAACCACATCTCAACACAACCACATCTCAACGCAACCACATCTCAACACAACCACATCTCAACACAACCACATCTCAACACAACCACATCTCAACACAACCACATCTCAACACAACCACATCTCAACACAAGCACATCATCAGCAGACATGACAGTATTTTGTTGCTGGAAAAAACGATACATGAAAAACTCGGTAAAACAATGAAATCTACTTTATAGTTCCATGCAACAAATTGACCGCTAAAATCAAACCAATATATAGGTACCAACACAGTAATTCGGAGAGAATAAAGTCTGGACACGGTGTGAAATCAAATATCCTTTTCAAGAACGAATTCTCTAGATTAGAAATATTCTATAACTGGGGAAAATGACTAAATGTCATAGATTTATTTTTCCATGTTCCCTGTTCTAATGTTATATTCATCTATTAGGGGCAGTTGTAAATTACGCCAAATTTTATTTTTCAAAATTTTGACCCCTCCCCCCCCCTCAACTGCCCCCTCCCCCCATTCCCCGTTACAGATTGTCAAGTATTCAGAAACCTTCCCAAATGCCTCATTAAGTTACGACAACGCAAGCTATGAAAAATTAATTATCAAACTGTTTCATTACTACAAAGCACGCTATGAAAAAGTGATTCGATTCTCAAACTGTTTCATTATGACAACACAAGCTATAAAGAACGGATTCGCAAGCTGTTCATTATGACAACGCAAACTATGAAGCAGTGACTCTCAAACTGTATAAGTATAGCGCAATGTAATGACAACTAAATTTTCTAAAATATTGCTATGTAAGTGCATACCATATATCCTGGTTAAGGAGAGCGCATTAGTCTGAGGAGAATTATGTCAAGTTCAATATGAAAATAGAACTCGTTAGACTGTACAGAATCATGTCAAGTTCAATTTGAAAATATAATTAGTTAGTCTGTCCAGAAGAATATCAAGTTGAACCTGAGTTCAATCCAGTAACTGATAAAAATATTGATAGAAAAATTATTTCATCCATTGTTTTACTTTGAGTTTATAATTTTATTTTATTCATGTGATAAGACCTTTTGGTAGAAACGTTAATTATTTGTGCTGTAAACACTCTGTAATACCTATTTAATTTAATTTGTATAATAACCTACCTATATGATAGATATGTGTATTATCCACATAATGTCGAGCTCTGTGGCGGCGAGGTACAGAACGCTTCTGACGATGGTTAAAGTACAGGGTTCAAATCCAACATCAAGCAATTGTGCATCCGTCCCTTCTGAAAACAATGGCAAACTAATGAACGTATTTATTTTGTTTAGAAAATCACAACCTGCTAAAAATTGTTGGTTTGTTGTCTGCGTCCTAAATATGGCATGATATCGATTTATGGTACAGAGTGTTACTGCAATGTCTCAGACATTCACATTGATAGAGCAGACATGTGTGAAGTTGTTACTGCAGTCTCCCAAACTTTCACATTGACATAACAGGCATGCGTGAAGTTGTTACTGCAATCTCCCAAACATTCACATTGACAGATCAGGCATGCGTTAAGTTGTTACTGCAATCTCCTAAACATTCACATTGACAGAACAGACATGAGTGAAGTTGTTACTGCAATCTCCCAAACATTCACATTGACAGAACAGGCATGCGTGAAGTTAAAATACTTTTCTTAATGAAGAACCGTACTTACATCGGGTGTTTGTATGAATTGTACTTACATAAGGTGTTTGTACTTAACTGAACTTACACGGGTATTTGTACTGAACTGAACTTACATCGGTTGTTTGTACTGAACTGAACTTACATCGGGTGTTTTTACTGAACTGAACTTACATCGGGTGTTTGTACTGAACTGAACTTACATCGGGTGTTTGTACTGAACTGAACTTACATCGGGTGTTTGTACTGAACTGAACTTACATCGGGTGTTTGTACTGGACTGAACTTACATCGGGTGTTTGTACTGGACTGAACTTACATCGGGTGTTTGTACTGGACTTAACTTACATCGGGTGTTTGTACTGGATGTCTGCTAACCAGACGAAAAATCGTTGCTGATAATTGATTTACTTCTAGCGAGAAAACAATAGACATTTTCTTATTAATTGATCTATTTCTTGGAAAACACTTTAATAATACCTTTGTTCTTGATCGAATATATTCTTTTGTTGAACTGTTATCTTCAGTTATCCAGCCAGTCTTGAACCACATCAAATATTGTCTTTCTCTGTGAACAGTGAGGATATTATTCAGTGTTTGCATTACTAGTAGATCGTTTATTGCAGGTTGTTTGTTCTTTTACTGTTTCTAATATATCAATCATGATTGTCGTGTCTGTTCAGTTTTTCCACAAAGATTATTTAAATAACGATAGATTTACTCATACACTACTTCTATAAAATATCGATGCCAATACACTAACTACTTCAATAAGGTATCGATGCCAATACACTAACTACTTCAATAAGGTATCGATGCCAATACAGTCGCATGTTATAAATTGTATAAGTTGTGATGGATGGAATGTTTCTGATATATGAGTGTGTAGAGGTCAATCGAAGGCCAGTAGAAACACATCAAGGACTACTTGAAGAAACTGCAGGATTGACCTAATCTCTTGTGAAAGCACGACTCGTGACCATCTAGTCTGCAGCAAGCAGATCAAAGTGGGTATTAACAATTTTAAACTGGGTATATCATTACATGCCACTCAAAATATATGAAAATGTAAGGAGATAGACTGGTATCCTTCACCTGAAAACCCACTACACTCTTGTTAACATTGCAAGAGATCTATCAGAGCCCATTGAACTATTCGGCCATTTGAGGGCACACAAATAATCAAACCAGACTTGACTTGATCATCTTCGCTTGCGAAGGAGGAACATCAACATCATCATCATGAAGAAATTGACTCGTATGATTTATCAAGTTTGTGGGTTGTGATATATCGCCAATTAATCGAGATGTGTTTATGTATGCATGTTTATCCCCACGTAGTCGTAACCTTCGATAACAGTTACCATGTTGTTCCAACAGGCCGACGTTGTGCTTGAACTAGTTGCGGGCACGGCGTGGGTGGGTGGAACAACAAAGAAACCTGTCGCAAGGGCCAGAGTTGTGCCCTGATTTTGACGTCTGTTTCAGCAGCATTAGACTCTAAACACCATCAAGTCGAATGGCTGCTGGAACAGAGGGCAGAGCACTTATGGGAATGCCCCTCGTGCTGTAAGGCCAGTTTCTAATCAAGAATCAAGAATCAAGAATCAAGAATCAAGAATGTTTATCTCTCGATGGCAGGAATTCCAGTGAAGTAGTACTGCTGGATGCGACAATGGATAATTGTTTTATTGTGGGTATGTATAGCACATGGTCCGATAATTGTTTTATTGTGGGTATGTATAGCACATGGTCCGATAATTGTTTTATTGTGGGTATGTATAGCACATGGTCCGATAGTCTGTTGGTTAGCTTAAAACTACGACAAAACTTGTGTTCTGTGTAGGTACTATTCATGGATTATCATGTTCTGTGTAGGTACTATTCATGGATCGTCATGTTCTGTGTAGGTACTATTCATGGATCGTCATGTTCTGTGTAGGTACTATTCATGGATTGTCATGTTCTGTGTAGGTACTATTCATGGATTATCATGTTCTGTGTAGGTACTATTCATGGATTGTCATGTTCTGTGTAGGTACTATTCATGGATTATCATGTTCTGTGTAGGTACTATTCATGGATCGTCATGTTCTGTGTAGGTACTATTCATGGATTGTCATGTTCTGTGTAGGTACTATTCATGGATTGTCATGTTCTGTGTAGGTACTATTCATGGATTGTCATGTTCTGTGTAGGTACTATTCATGGATTGTCATGTTCTGTGTAGGTACTATTCATGGATTATCATGTTCTGTGTAGGTACTATTCATGGATTATCATGTTCTGTGTAGGTACTATTCATGGATTGTCATGTTCTGTGTAGGTACTATTCATGGATTGTCATGTTCTGTGTAGGTACTATTCATGGATTGTCATGTTCTGTGTAGGTACTATTCATGGATTGTCATGTTCTGTGTAGGTACTATTCATGGATTATCATGTTCTGTGTAGGTACTATTCATGGATTATCATGTTCTGTGTAGGTACTATTCATGGATTGTCATGTTCTGTGTAGGTACTATTCATGGATTGTCATGTTCTGTGTAGGTACTATTCATGGATTGTCATGTTCTGTGTAGGTACTATTCATGGATTGTCATGTTCTGTGTAGGTACTATTCATGGATTGTTCTGTTCTGTGTAGGTACTATTCATGGATTGTCATGTTCTGTGTAGGTACAATTCATGGATTGTCACGTTCTGTGTAGGTACTATTCATGGATTGTCATGTTCTGTGTAGGTACTATTCATGGATTATCATGTTCTGTGTAGGTACTATTCATGGATTGTCATGTTCTGTGTAGGTACTATTCATGGATTGTCATGTTCTGTGTAGGTACTATTCATGGATTGTCATGTTCTGTGTAGGTACTATTCATGGATTGTCATGTTCTGTGTAGGTACTATTCATGGATTGTTCTGTTCTGTGTAGGTACTATTCATGGATTGTCATGTTCTGTGTAGGTACAATTCATGGATTGTCACGTTCTGTGTAGGTACTATTCATGGATTGTCATGTTCTGTGTAGGTACTATTCATGGATTATCATGTTCTGTGTAGGTACTATTCATGGATTGTCATGTTCTGTGTAGGTACTATTCATGGATTGTCATGTTCTGTGTAGGTACTATTCATGGATTGTCATGTTCTGTGTAGGTACTATTCATGGATTGTCATGTTCTGTGTAGGTACTATTCATGGATTGTCATGTTCTGTGTAGGTACTATTCATGGATTGTTCTATTATGTGTAGGTACAATTCATGGATTGTCATGTTCTGTGTAGGTACTATTCATGGATTGTTCTGTTATGTGTAGGTACAATTCATGGATTGTCATGTTCTGTGTAGGTACTATTCATGGATTGTCATGTTCTGCCAGGAGAGTAGCGTTTACTTGTGAGAAAGCGAGTGCATTATTGTTCTGTCAAATATATTGACGTGAAATATCTGCAGTAATGGTGCACCTATCAGGCCCAGCCCAACTTGGACTAAAGTAAGATCCTCAAAAAAGTTCACGTATTTTTTTATGTCTAAAACGTTTTATGTGTTTGATTTCTCCTGACTTTAATAGTTCTATCTCGTCACGTGATGGGTTGTCATGTGATGTGTTGTCATGTGATGTGTTGTCAAAACTTCATTTTTATTTGGTTTTGTTTTCTTTCCACAAAATTCTCCAATTTTTCTTATATATATATTTTGCAACCATGTAACAACCATCTTGCAACCATGTAGCAACCATATAACAACCATCTTGCACCCATGTAGCAAACTTTATGTTAATTAACTGTTTATTAGCGTCAGCGAGGCCGATCAAATTGTTTTTCATTGACAATAAATAACAAGTTTCAAGTATATTATGTCAGCTATTGATCATTGAAACAAAGACAATCTTCGTAAACATGGTGAGTCTTACAGTATTGAGACAATCTTCGTAAACATGGTGAGTCTTACAGTATTGAGACAATCTTCGTAAACATGGTGAGTCTTACAGTATTGAGACAATCTTCGTAAACATGGTGAGTCTTACAGTATTTTCTACGATTTTTCATGTCCGTGGTAATTGGGAAAAACCAAACTGCACGTACATCTTGAGAACTAAATACGGAGCACCAATTAAAGTATCAGATTAAACTAAACTTTCTGAATGTTTATTCAATGTACACATTTTATGAGGTCAATGTCGCTTAGATATATTACCGTACATTTCATTCTTCGGGACTAAATCATTCTCAAACAAACGTCAAATAAATGTGTGGTCTCAACACCAGCGTAATTTTCAATTACGCAATCATAGGATAATCTAACTCGCATGCAAAAATATGTGTTTATTTGATTATTGGTTATTTAGATGTTGCATTAATGTTAGGACCAAGCTTTCTGAAACACTCTGCAGTTCATTATTTCTGTCTGGACCACATATTTAATGTAGAATAGATGTAGCATTGTATAATTATTATTTCTGTCTGGACCACATATTTAATGTAGAATAGATGTAGCATTGTATAATTATTATTTCTGTTGTCTGTGATTTAATTAGATGTCAATATTTTCCTCGTGGCATTCAAAGTACCTTTATCCATTCCTATTCTCCTCTTGGTTTCTGTTTCACATCTGCCATCATTTTGTGAGTATGTGTTTGAGATCGAGGTAATAATACCATTCTTGTAGTATCTCTCCATATATTTGTATGATATGTTTTACTGGTCATGTCATCATAGTGTATGCTTTCTGTCCATAAACCAATCAACATCACAGAAAAGGGAACAAAAAGAATCACTCTTTTTATACTATTCAGTGAGTCCAAAGGACTGCATAATTGACGGTGGATTCGGTATAAATGACGAGGGACTCGGTATAATTGATGTTGGTATAATTGACGTTGGTATAATTGATGTTGGTATAATTGATGTTGGTATAATTGAGATTCGTATAATTGAAGTCGGTATAATTGATGTTGGTATAATTGAGATTCGTATAATTCAAGTCGGTATAATTGATGTTGGTATAATTGATGTTGGTATAATTGATGTCGGTATAATTTATGTCGGTATAATTGATGTTGGTATAATTAATGTTGGTATAATTGATGTCGGTATAATTGAGAATCGTATAATTGATGTTGGTATAATTGATTTTGGTATAATTGATGTTGGTATAATTGAGATTCGTATAATTGAAGTTGGTATAATTGATGTTGGTATAATTGATGTTGGTATAATTGATGTTGGTATAATTGATGTTGGTATAATTGATGTCGGTATAATTGAAATTCGTATAATTGATGTTGGTATAATTGATGTTGGTATAATTGATGTTTGAATAATTGAGATTCGTATAATTGATGTTGGTATAATTGATGTTGGTATAATTGATGTCGGTATAATTGAGATTCGTATAATTGATGTTGGTATAATTGATGTTGGTATAACTGATGTTGGTATAATTGAGACTCGTATAATTGAAGTCGGTTTAATTGATGTTGGTATAATTGATGTCGATATAATTGATGTTGGTATAATTAATGTCGGTATAATTGAGATTCGTATAATTGATGTTGGTATAATTGATGTTGGTATAATTGATGTTTGTATAATTGAGATTCGTATAATTGAAGTCGGTATAATTGATGTTGGTATAATTGATGTTGGTATAATTGAGATTCGTATAATTGAAGTCGGTATAATTGATGTTGGTATAATTGATGTTGGTATAATTGATGTTGGTATAATTGAGATTCGTATAATTGAAGTCGGTTTAATTGATGTTGGTATAATTGATGTTGGTATAATTGATGTTGGTATAATTGATGTTGGTATAATTGAGATTCGTATAATTCAAGTCGGTATAATTGATGTTGGTATAATTGATGTTGGTATAATTGATGTCGGTATAATTTATGTCGGTATAATTGATGTTGGTATAATTAATGTTGGTATAATTGATGTCGGTATAATTGAGAATCGTATAATTGATGTTGGTATAATTGATTTTGGTATAATTGATGTTGGTATAATTGATGTTGGAATAATAGAGATTCGTATAATTGATGTTGGTATAATTGATGTTGGTATAATTGATGTCGGTATAATTGAGATTCGTATAATTGATGTTGGTATAATTGATGTTGGTATAATTGATGTTGGTATAATTGAGACTCGTATAATTGAAGTCGGTTTAATTGATGTTGGTATAATTGATGTCGATATAATTGATGTTGGTATAATTAATGTCGGTATAATTGAGATTCGTATAATTGATGTTGGTATAATTGATGTTGGTATAATTGATGTTTGTATAATTGAGATTCGTATAATTGAAGTCGGTATAGTTGATGTTGGTATAATTGATGTTGGTATAATTGAGATTCGTATAATTGAAGTCGGTATAATTGATGTTGGTATAATTGATGTTGGTATAATTGATGTTGGTATAATTGAGATTCGTATAATTGAAGTCGGTTTAATTGATGTTGGTATAATTGATGTTGGTATAATTGATGTTGGTATAATTGATGTTGGTATAATTGAGATTCGTATAATTGAAGTCTGTTTAATTGATGTTGGTATAATTGATGTTGGTATAATTGATGTTGGTATAATTGACGTTAGTCTAATTGTCTATGAATCGTATAATTGACGATCGATTCAGTATAATTCACGTCGATATAACTGAATTTTGTACAATTTACTTCGATACAAATGGCGCCGATATAATTGACATTTGTATATTTGACGTGGGTTGGTATAATTAACTAATGATCATATTGTTGACAAGGGACTGGGTTCAATTGAGTGGAATAGTTTAATTAATGAGGGACGGTTTAATTGAGAAAGGATTGTTAAACTGTTATCTTCAGTTATCCAGCCAGTCTTGAACCACATCAAATATTGTCTCTCTCTCTGTGAACAGTGAGGATATTGTTCAGTGTTTGCATTACTAGTAGATCGTTTATTGCAGTTGTTTGTTAGAAACAGTTCAACATACCAGACAGGTATGTGTACTAAGGTACTCAAGTACCAGACAGGTATGTGTACTAAAGGACTCAAGTACCAGACAGGCATGTGTACTAAGGTACTCAAGTACCAGACAGGCATGTGTACTAAGGGACTCAAGTACCAGACAGGCATGTGTACTAAGGTACTCAAGTACCAGACAGGCATGTGTACTAAGGGACTCAAGTACCAGACAGGCATGTGTACTAAGGGACTCAAGTACCAGACAGGTATGTGTACTAAGGGACTCAAGTACCAGACAGGCATGTGTACTAAGGGACTCAAGTACCAGACAGGCATGTGTACTAAGGGACTCAAGTACCAGACAGGTATGTGTACTAAGGGACTCAAGTACCAGACAGGTATGTGTACTAAGAGACTCAAGTACCAGACAGGTATGTGTACTAAGGGACTCAAGTACCAGACAGGCATGTGTACTGAAACACAAATAACAACGTCAATTAAACACTTGAAAAATGTCACATACTTGTCAACATGTCTGAGAGAAACAGGATTATGAAGCTTTCTCGAGCCCTCATTTGAAGACTACAAAACACAGTTCGATCTCTCACGGCAAACACAATTCTAGTCGGATTACACAGATTTAAGTCAGGCCTTTAAAAGGCTTTCAAGATGTCAATACTTGTGCCACGTTTTAACACTTTCAAGATTGAACAGACGGAATAATAATGAGAAATGTTTCAAATGTGCCATGAAAATACATGCAACCTTCTAGCAAATACCTTTGTTGATACCGCCTAGTGTCTCCTGTGTGATCTAGTATTTACAACCTTTGCTAAATCTGCAAATAATGACACATTTATACATATTTCATGTTCCCTATTCCACGCAGTGAACATATACGACCAAAGTTTTATCCATCTTATGTAACGTGCAATTTCCAGAACTTTGTCCTCACTGACGTTCTGTAAGCCTCTCAGTTCTGTGTAAGCTGACCAGCTTCTCCTAGTGTTATGTTCAGAAGGCCTTCCATATCACGTGTCCCTCCCAGTCTTGGTCTGCCTCTTGTTCTCTTTCCCGGAACCTTTCTCTCCATGATTAATCTTTCTAAACCATTGTGTCTCTTTATATGTCCGAAATATGTTAGTTTGCTGTTGTTGTTTTTTTTCGATAGTTTTGATACGCCAATCTTCTTCTATGTTCATATTTTTGCGAACATCTGTCTTGTTTCGTCATTCTGTCATTTTGATCATCTTAGCACCTTTCTATAACATTTCATTTCGAATCTCTATATTTTCTTTTTCATTGCTGGTGCTATTGTCCACGTCTCACAGCCATATGTTGATACTGTACAGATATATCTTAGTATCGTTCTCTTTCCCAGTTATCTTGGTTGTGTCTAGTCTGGCTGACCCGCTGTCACACCCTTGAGGCTTATTCCAGAGTTGAGTCTTGACGAAGGTTTGGATATGTGAAATCTCTCAATTATTTTTGGAGAAAATCGGCATCAGCGGTAAGTGTAATGTTAAAGCGAGTTTCTCGTTCGGTATAGAGTTTTGTTTAAGCGAGTTTCTCGTTGGGTGTAGAGTTTTGTTTAAGCGAGTTTCTCGTTGGGTATAGAGTTTTGTTTAAGCGAGTTTCTCGTTGGGTGTAGAGTTTTGTTTAAGCGAGTTTCTCGTTGGGTGTAGGGTTTTGTTTAAGCGAGTTTCTCGTTGGGTGTAGAGTTTTGTTTAAGCGAGTTTCTCGTTCGGTATAGAGTTTTGTTTAAGCGAGTTTCTCGTTGGGTATAGAGTTTTGTTTACGAATGAGATAATTCTTCAACACTGATGTTATTTGCTATTTTCGGGAGATACTATATGAAGCATTAACTTGACTGTAATCGTGAACTAAATAGCGGATAGAGAAATAAATAAATAGTAATTAATAAATGAACGAGAATTTGTGTCCGCGTTACGATCGAACAGGGACCTTTTTCAAGAAAAATATAAACAAGAAACACATAAAAACACATAAACATGAAACACATAAACATGAAACACATAAACATGAAACACATAAACAAGAAACACATAAACAAGAAAGACATAAACAAGAAACACATAAACAAGAAACACATAAACAAGAAACACATAAACAAGAAACACATAAACATGAAACACAAACAAGAAACACATAAACATGAAACATAAACAAGAAACACATCATTAAGAAACACATTAACAAGAAACACATTAACAAGAAACACAACAACAAGAAACACATAACAAGAAACACATAAACAAGAAACACATTAACAAGAAACACATAAACAAGAAACACATAAACAAGAAACACATAAACAAGAAACACATAAACAAGAAACACATAAACAAGAAACACATAAACAAGAAACACATAAACAAGAAACACATAAACAAGAAACACATAAACATGAAACACAAACAAGAAACACATAAACATGAAACATAAACAAGAAACACATTAGCAAGAAACACATCAACAAGAAACACATTAACAAGAAACACAAAAACAAGACACATAAACAAGAAACACATAAACATGAAACACATAAACAATAAATTAATAAACAAGAAAAATATAAAGAAGAAAGATAAACAGAAACACCATAAACATGAAACATAAACAAGAAACACATAAATAAGAAACAAATAAAAAAGATATACATAAACATGAAATATAAACAGGAAACATATCAACATGAAATATAAACAAACAATACATAAACAAGAAACACATAAACTTACAAATAATGTAACTGTAATTACACAGAGATGTTGTACTCACAAGAAAAACTCGCTCGGTGATGTCAATACAATGCGTGTTCAATAGAAGGTAAATTTGGTACAGAAATGTTTGCCATGTACTGAAGGACAGAAATAGTAACTAATCAGAGAAAAAGTTGTTAAAGGTGAGTTATTTATTCACAGACCAGGAGGGCATCAATGAGAAATATCGAGAAAAAGAAGGTGATGTGGGTAAAACATTGAGGTGGATTGGGTGGTGGGAGTGTGAAGAATACATTAGCAACATTGTTCAACATTCTATTGAAAGATTTAATGCAAGGAATAGGTAACACGGTGCTATTAGTAGAAAACATCGAGACGTGTATATATATATATATATATATATATATATATATACTATAACATATATAAATCATACATAGGACACATAACGTCATGTGTAGTGTTATGTGTCTGATTATATTCTGTGTATTGTTCTGTGTATTTGAGTGGACATGAGCATCCACCAGTGATAGTCTGTTAGCCATCTCTCAATAAGACGTCATCACCTGTTTCCACAGTAAGTAATATTTTTTAATCAAATCTTTCAATCTTGAAAACTATGTTTTCAAACATGTTCTCCATCGTAGACTGATGTGTCGGGCCAATGGCACAAATAACAGCGACACAGCGCATTTCCATTATCTGGACTAGATCCTGCTGAAATCTAATAGGGTTATTTTCCTGATACACGAGATATCCAGCGGGAGTTTGAGAATGTGTCCTGCTACACGAGATATCCAGCGGGAGTTTGAGAATGATGTCCTGCTACACGAGATATCCAGCGGGAGTTTGAGAATGTGTCCTGCTACACGAGATATCCAGCGGGAGTTTGAGAATGTGTCCTGCTACACGAGATATCCAGCGGGAGTTTGAGAATGTGTAGTGCTACACGAGATATCCAGCGGGAGTTTGAGAATGTGTCCTGCTACACGAGATATCCAGCGGGAGTTTGAGAATGTGTCCTGCTACACGAGATATCCAGCGGGAGTTTGAGAATGATGTCCTGCTACACGAGATATCCAGCGGGAGTTTGAGAATGATGTCCTGCTACACGAGATATCCAGCGGGAGTTTGAGAATGTGTCCTGCTACACGAGATATCCAGCGGGAGTTTGAGAATGTGTAGTGCTACACGAGATATCCAGCGGGAGTTTGAGAATGTGTCCTACTACACGAGATATCCAGCGGGAGTTTGAGAATGTGTCCTGCTACAAGAGATATCCAGCGGGAGTTTGAGAATGATGTCCTGCTACACGAGATATCCAGCGGGAGTTTGAGAATGTGTCCTACTACACGAGATATCCAGCGGGAGTTTGAGAATGATGTCCTGCTACACGAGATATCCAGCGGGAGTTTGAGAATGTCTCCTGCTACACGAGATATCCAGCGGGAGTTTGAGAATGTGTAGTGCTACACGAGATATCCAGCGGGAGTTTGAAAATGAACGCTGAAGTAGAAGAAGAAGTAGAAATGTGTTCTTCTTCCCCGCACCCCCCACCCCTCTATTTCCACCTCAATTTTCTACCCACCCACACCCTTCTCTCTCTCTTTCACGACATTGCTTATTAGCGACTTCCTAATTTCTGAATTAATTAACGTGCAACAGCATGCTTATTGGTTTCTTTATTTGCTATTCATTTCTCTAATTGATATTTAGATCAGACGTATACTAGTTGTAATACCTAATATACTAGATGTAATACCTAATATACTAGATGTAATACCTAATATACTAGTTGTAATACCTAATATACTAAATAAAATACCTAATATACTAGATGTAATACCAAATATACTAGATGTAATACCTAATATAGTAGTTGTAATACCTAATATACTAGATGTAATACCTAATATACTAGATGTAATACCTAATATTCTAGATGTAATACCAAATATACTAGATGTAATACCTAATATTCTAGATGTAATACCAAATATACTAGATGTAATAAATAATATAGTAGTTCTAATACCTAATATACTAGATGTAATACCTAATATACTAGATGTAATACCTAATATTCTAGATGTAATACCAAATATACTAGATGTAATACCTAATATTCTAGATGTAATACCAAATATACTAGATGTAATAAATAATATAGTAGTTCTAATACCTAATATACTAGATGTAATACCTAATATTCTAAATGTAATACCTAAAATACTAGATGTAATACCTAATATACTAGTTGTAATACCTAATATACTAGATGTAATACCTAATATACTAGATGTAATACCTAATATACTAGATGTAATACCTAATATACTAGTTGTAATACATAATATAGTAGTTGTAATACCTAATATACTAGATGTAATACCTAATATACTAGTTGTAATACATAATATAGTAGTTGTAATACCTAATATACTAGATGTAATACCTAATATACTAGTTGTAATACCTAATATACTAGATGTAATACATAACATACTAGTTGTAATACCTAATATAGTAGTTGTAATACCTAATTTACTAGATGTAATACCTAATATTCTTGATGTAATACCAAATATAGTCGTTGTAATACCTAATATAGTAGTTGTAATACCTAATATACTAGATGTAATACCTAATATACTACCTAATATAGTCGTTGTAATACCTAATATACTAGATGTAATACCTAATATACTAGATGTAATACCTAATATACTAGATGTAACACCTAATATACTAGATGTAATACCTAATATACTAGTTGTAATACATAATATAGTAGTTGTAATACCTAATATTCTAGATGTAATACCTAATATACTAGATGTAATACCTAATATACTAGAGGTAATAACTAATATACTAGTTGTAATACCTAATATACTTAATAAAATACATAATATACTAGATGTAATACCTAATATACTAGTTGTAACACCTAATATACTAGATGTAATACCAAATATACTAGATGTAATACCTAATATTCTAGATGTAATACCAAATATACTAGATGAAATAACTAATATAGTAGTTGTAATACCTAATATACTAGATGTAATACCTAATATACTACCTAATATAGTCGTTGTAATACCTAATATACTAGATGTAATACCTAATATACTAGTTGTAATACCTAATATACTATATGGAATACCTAATATACTAGATGTAATACCTAATGTACTAGATGTAATACCTAATATACTAGATGTAATACCTAATATACAAGATGTAATACCTAATATACAAGATGTAATACCTAATATACTAAATGTAATACCTAATATACTGAATAAAATACCTAATATACTAGATGTAATACCTAATATACTAGTTGTAATACCTAATATAGTAGTTGTAATACCTAATATACTAGATGTAATACCTAATATAATAGATGTAATACCTAATATAATAGATGTAATACCTAATATACCAGTTGTAATACCTAATATACTAAATAAAATACCTAATATACTAGATGTAATACCTAATATACTAGATGTAATACCTAATATTTTAGATGTAATACCAAATATACTAGATGTGATACCTAATATAGTAGATGTAATACCTAATATACTAGATGTAATACCTAATATACTAGATGTAGTACCTAATATACTAGATGTAATACCTAATATACTAGATGTAATACCTAATATACTAGATGTAATACCTAATATAGTAGATGTAATACATAATATACTAGTTGTAATACCTAATATACTAGATGTAATACCTAATATACTAGTTGTAATACCTAATATTCTAAATAAAATACCTAATATACTAGATGTAATACCTAATATACTAGATGTAATACCTAATATAGTAGATGTAATACATAATATACTAGATGTAATACCAAATATACTAGATGCAATACCTAATATACTAGATGTAATACCTAATATAGTAGATGTAATACATAATAAATATACTAGATGTAATACCTAATATAGTAGTTGTAATACCTAATATACTAAATAAAATACCTAATATACTAGATGTAATACCTAATATACTAAATAAAATACCTAATATACTAAATGTAATACCTAATATACTAGTTGTAATACCTAATATACAAAATAAAATACCTAATATACTAGATGTAATACCTAATATACTAGATGTAATACCTAATATTCTAGATGTAATACCAAATATACTAGATGTAATACCTAATATAGTAGTTGTAATACCTAATATACTAGATGTAATACCTAATATACTAAATAAAATACCTAATATACTAGATGTAATACCTAATATACTAGATGTAATACCTAATATACAAAATAAAATACCTAATATACTAGATGTAATACCTAATATACTAGATGTAATACCTAATATACTAAATGTAATACCTAATATACTAGATGTAATACCTAATATTCTAGATGTAATACCAAATATACTAGATGTAATACCTAATATAGTCGTTGTAATACCTAATATAGTAGTTGTAATACCTAATATAGTAGTTGTAATACCTAATATACTAGATGTAATACCTAATATAGTAGTTGTAATACCTAATATACTAGATGTAATACCTAATATACTAGATGTAATACCTAATATACTAGCTGTAATACCTAATATAGTCGTTGTAATACCTAATATAGTCGTTGTAATACCTAATATAGTAGTTGTAATACCTAATATTGTTTTTGTAATAC
Source organism: Meghimatium bilineatum (assembly GCA_034231615.1). NCBI lineage: Eukaryota > Metazoa > Mollusca > Gastropoda > Stylommatophora > Philomycidae > Meghimatium > Meghimatium bilineatum. The sequence goes on along the minus strand of CM067300.1, from coordinate 2,703,327 downwards.
CTAATATAGTAGTTGTAATACCTAATATAGTAGTTGTTATACCTAATATTATATTTGTAATACCTAATATAGTAGCTGTAATACCTAATATAGTAGTTGTAATACCTTATATAATAGTTGTAATACCTAATATAGTAGATGGAGTACGTATAATAAAGTATCGCTTATTTGTTTTGTAACTGTGGCAATCTCCACTGTCTCCATAGTTGTTGTCCTACATTATATGATCTTTTGCTTATTTATACTTGGCTTTGTCGTGTTGCTCATTTGTCAGTGAATATATTTGGGTCGACAGCCAATGGAAATATTTCATTACAAAATATGATGATAATACATTGTGAAACGTCACAAATTTGATGACATCACTGACGCAATTGATTCAAGAACGGGACTGCGTCAAGTTTGCGTGCTTTCACCTTTGCTATTCAATATATACATACAATAATAAAAGAGGCAAAAAGTGCAGAGGGCAACATCACCGACTCAGAACAACTAAACAATGAAATAAATGAACTACTTTTCGCAGACGATCAGAGCCTCATATACGAAAACGAAGAACAACTACAAAATCATGTTAGCTCACTATCTGCAACATGTAGAAAATACAACATGAAGATCAATACACAAAAGATGGAAACTATGAAAATATGCAGAACACCAAGCCCACTAAACATACAGATATACAATATAGGAGTAAAACAAGTAACAGTTCAAATATCTTGGTAGTATTTTTATAGAAAATGGAAGCCTCGATAGAGAAATAGAGATGAGATGTCAAAAGGCAAATGCAGTAACATACCAACTGTCACCACTACTTCTTTACCCCAAAATTGAGATGGAGTTAAGAGACAAATGTTCTACAGTATATTCCTACCAACACTGTGTTACCAGTGGCAACCCTGTTCTCTCTCATCTTCACATTACAGAAAGATAGTGACATGTGAGATGAAATGATTGAGGAAAGCTGCCGGGGTCACCAGGCTTGATAGATTTCGAAATGAATATATCAGGGAAAGAATAGGTATAATATCTTGTACAGATTACATAGAGGGAGAAAAGATCAAGTGGTGTGACCACATTATGAGAATGCATCACGGAAAGTTGCCCGTACAGGCATATAACCAAATAAGATCAGGTTACAAAGCCAGAGGAAGACCACGGAAAAGATGGATAGAAAACATCAGGGACATCCTGAATAGACACGGTCATAGCACAGCCGATGCCACACATCTGGCTTTAGAACGCAAGCTAGAGCTCCAATCACCCCTTCGCTTAATGGCAAGAGTGGATCACAAACCACCTGGGGAAAGACAATAGACAATAGTATGCCATTTCTTTCGAAACAGTCATGATGTACAGCCGCTTCCGACGTGTTTTTAACATAGTACACAGACGATACACACTTGTCACAGACTACTATATACCACTTCGCCACAGAGCTGGACAATCACAGTGTAGATGGACATTGTGCCTAGATTCGGACCTAGTAACGTGGGTATTGAATTCAGCGCATTGTCTCTGAGCTATCACACATTGTCACTGAGCTATCACACATTGTCACTGAACTATCACAAATTGTCACTGAGCTATCACAAATTGTCTCTAAGCTATCACAAATTGTATTAGATTCTTCATCTACAACTAGCTATGTACAGCTTGGGAATCACTGATGAACAAGAGCTATGTACAGCTTGGGAATCACTGATGAACAAGAGCTATGTACAGCTTGGGAATCACTGATGAACAAGAAAATTGCAAACTTTCTCGTGGTGTCAGAGAAATCCGAGATGCCAATATGAACTGGACACGATGACAGTAAAGATAATGAACAAGTCGCTAAGAAACAACATTTCGATGAAGATATAAACAACGTGTTGCCTAAGCAAAATGGAAGCGAAAAAGTAATCACAACAGAAGAAATAATTTCATTGGAAGAAAAACTTAATAAGAGTAAATTTAATTAACTGCAATAATAATTGGGCAAGAAATGAAGTTATCAGCGAAGCAGAGTGGAGCCGCCTATGTTTTTACTTGTTCTCAAGTTGCTACTTTTATGTTTGGTTATAGTATTTCTTAATTCAGCGGCGTGTATCGAGAAATATGTTGGTGGAACAATTTGAATACTATTCATGGGGATACCTCAAACAAGCATATGGTAGAGCAAAGCAAATGCTAGGAGTAAAAATGAATGCAGAAAGATATGAGGACTGACTTCATTCTTGATTAGGGACCACCATTACAGCATTGGTGACATTCCCATATATACTCAGCTCTCCGATCCATCAGACATTTGATTGGGTATAAGTGGAAGTGTACCATTTCGTTGTTTATAGTTCCTTCTTCGGACCTATCCTGGCATGAGGTACTTTCTTTTCTCTCCTCTGGTCACTCCCATTTCTATCATTCTCTGAAAAGGAACACTGTCTCTTTCAGCTTCCTCCTCATAGCTTTCTAGTGCACCCATAACTGGCCTAATTAACTTTATTCTCTTCCTCTCACAAGCCCATCCAACTACAGTAGTATCCGCTACTTCATCGGCTCTATCCTTGCCTGGCTCCTTGAGACGAGACCTGCTACGACAGTATGGATATATAGTTCTAACTACTAGTTAACTACGAGACTAGCTAACTACGAGACTAGCTAACTACGAGACTAGCTAACTACGAGACTAGTTAACTACGAGACTAGCTAACTACGAGACTAGCTAACTACGAGACTAGCTAACTATGAGGCTAGCTAACTACGAGACTAGCTAACTATGACAATAGCTAACTACGAGACTAGCTAACTACGAGACTAGCTAACTACGAGACTAGCTAACTACGAGACTAGCTAACTACGAGGCTAGCTAACTAAAATACTAGCAACCTACGGGACTAATTAACTACGAGACTAGCTAACTAAGATATTTGATAGCAAACAGACTAACTATGAGACTACCTAACTGGGAGAGAACTCATGACACAATACTTAAATGTTACCCACTCATGACACAATACTTAAATGTTACCCACTCATGACACAATACTTAAATGTTACCCACTCATGACACAATACTTAAATGTTACCCACTCATGACACAATACTTAAATGTTACCCACTCATGACACAATACTTAAATGTTACCCACTCATGACACAATACTTAAATGTTACCCACTCATGACACAATACTTAAATGTTACCCACTCATGACACAATACTTAAATGTTACCCACTCATGACACAATACTTAAATGTTATCCACTCATGAGACAATACTTAAATGTTATCCACTCATGAGACAATACTTAAATGTTATCCACTCATGAGACAATACTTAAATGTTATCCACTCATGACACAATACTTAAATGTTATCCACTCATGACACAATACTTAAATGTTACCCACTCATGACACAATACTTAAATGTTATCCACTCATGACACAATACTTAAATGTTATCCACTCATGACACAATACTTAAATGTTACCCACTCATGACACAATACTTAAATGTTACCCACTCATGACACAATACTTAAATGTTACCCACTCATGACACAATACTTAAATACAAAATATACTTGAGAGACAAAATAAGTAAATGTAAGTAGGAAGCCAGATGACAATTTTTTTTTAAATTCTTGAGACTAACGGGAATTGAACCAGTCCGTTCAACGGCACCAAATCGCCTAGCAACTATTGAACACGCGTTCTTCCGTACTTGACTAACCGCATCTCCTAAAAAAGATGAGATTTCATCAAGCCTTTCAAACCGTGCACACAAAGTCACCCGAACGGACCGATCGAGACAAGGACTATTACAACAACAACAAACATCCCGTACAGGTTTTTGAAATATCCTAAGTAACAACAAACATATAACATTGAGAGACAACATACACAGGCTTGCCCGTAAACACTTTCTGTCACTGGTTTTAAAAATTTTTTCGTTACTGCATGTTTTCCTGTAAAGGAGTACAGGGGTGTTTTCTATGGGCTGTGGAAATAAAGGCCACTTTGCCATAACAGACGACGCGACATGTACAGGAAGGATTTTGATTGTACATCCGAAAAAAAATTCTGACCCAACTATGATTGAACCCGGGACCTCAAGGGTCTGAGAACGGCATTCTAAACACACACGGCCATGCTATCTACGTTCACTGGTTAAACGTTGAATATCCGTGTGGTTTGTGCACTTAGTGAGGACTGATTTCCTTTCCAAAACTGTTTTTCAAGATACATTTGAGTAAAAGAAAATAAGGGGACAATGTAAATTATAGATTAATAACATCAAGTAATGGTCATGATGCTTTTTCTATACAATCATACATGTAGTTGAGATTTCTATACAATCATACATGTAGTTGAGATTTCTATACAATCATACATGTGATTGATACATAGATTCGTGGCTTGCTTAGTTGTTTATACAACCATACAAGTAATTGAACTTTCTATACATTCATACATGTGAAGGATACAGAAAGTCGTGGCTTGTTTAGTTTTCTGTACAATCATACATATACTGTTGATACAGAGAGCCGTGGCTTGTTTAGTTTTCTGTACAATCATACATATACTGTTGATACAGAGAGCCGTGGCTTGTTTAGTTTTCTGTACAATCATACATATACTGTTGATACAGAGAGCCGTGGCTTGTTTAGTTCTGTACAATCATACATATACTGTTGATACAGAGAGCCGTGGCTTGTTTAGATCTGTACAATCATACATATACTGTTGATACAGAGAGCCGTGGCTTGTTTAGTTCTCTGTACAATCATACATATACTGTTGATACAGAGAGCCGTGGTGTTTTGATTTTGTTGATGTGTCCAAGGTGAGTTCACTATAATCCTGAGGGATTATGTGTGTGTTGATGATGGTAATGATGATAATGATGTCGGTGATGATGTTGGTAGTGATGATGTTGATGAGGAGGAAATCTTTTGAAGCACGATATATAAAAACCATCAATTAGTATTTTATCGACATAAATTATTTCAACAATTAATCACGGGAGCCGAGATATTGTAGTGTTGTAAGACTCTCCCGTCGACCAGCAGACGCTGGGTTTCACTTGTCATTCGTAGTTTGGAATACCTAGCTACAAGGAAGTAGGGTTCCAGTAATCATGCTCTGGGAAGGTAGAGGAACGGTGCCATCGCTACGTAGCAAGTGCTGCTGGGAAAGCTGATCAGAAGATATCTGGTAAATCACTGACTAAGCCGCTGGCTTTAGCTCAGCCTGTTGACATGTATGTAACCATCAAATAGTCGTGTATCGAAATGCCCACCCAAAGAAGTGAAGTATCTTCTTCTTGCTGTCCTCATCTACCTTTCGGTGTTGAGGGGAGAGTGAGTGTACAGTCTTTCGGTGTTGAGGGGAGAGTGAGTGTACAGTCTTTTGCCCTTCTATTTGCCTATTCTGCTGTTATATTTCCGAGTGTCTCTAATACACTATCTATCCACCTTTTACGAGGGCGTCCAATAGGTCGACTGTTTTCGTATCGTTTGTTAAGTGGGTTTTTTTTTACTACTTTGCTCTTTCTGTCTGGTTATGTGGCCGTACCATTTAACTTGTTGTTTCTGGATGTATTCTATTGTTGACTTGATCCCTAATTGTTTCTTTAGTGCTTCATTCCTGATTTTGTCTCTCAAGCTAACTCCAATCATACGTCTCACACATTTCATTTCAGTGGTGTTAATCTTATGTGTTGTTCTAGAATCTAATGTCCAAGTTTGACACTGATAACACAATGTTGGTAAGAAAATGGTGTTGAAAAGCGCTTTCTTTGTTTCTAGTGTAATATCTTTGTTTCTTAGTAAAGGTGTTAATTGACCAATGACCTATCAGGACTTATTACATCTTGCGTTTATTTCTGCTTCTTGTTTGTTGTCATATCTCAATGTGCTGCCCAGATATTTGAATTCATCTACTTGTTTTAGTTGTTTATTGTTTATCTATATGTTGATGTTCTCCTTTTCTCTTGCAATATTCATTACTTCTGTTTTGTCTATGTTGATTTTCATTCCAAATTGCTTGCCTGTTGTGTCTATTATGCTTAGCTGGTCTTGCAGGTTTTTAATGCTGTTGTGGAATAAAACCTGTCATCTGCAAAAAGCAGTTCATTTGCCTCATTCGAATTTGCTGTTTTGTTTATATGGTCCATGTATGTAATAAAAAGTAGTGGGGATAATACACATCCCTGCTTTACTCCTGTGCTAATCACAAAGTCCTCTGTGTAGCCTGCAGCTGTTCTTACAGTGCAGCTGCTGTTGTTATAGAGATTTCTACAAACGTTAATTAAATGTTGGTGTACTCCATAAATTTGTAATGTTTCCCATAGTTTTTCTCTGTTTACTCGGTCAAATGCTTTCTCTTGATCTATGAAGGATATGTATAAATTTTGGTTGTATTCTATTGACTTCTCTGCCAACTGTTTCAGAATAAATATTGCATCAGTACATCCTCTGTTTCTTCTAAAACCCATTTGTGTATTACTCCGTAAGTTGTTGTTCTATTACAGGTCTCAGTCTTTTCTCTACTATTTTTGCATATAGTTTTCCTGCATGGCTTAACAAGGAAATTCCCCTGTACTGGTTACAGTCTCTTTTGCTGCCTTTCCTTTTCCATATTGGCACTATGATAGCTTTTCTCCAGTCTGTTGGTGTCTTCTGTTGCCTCCACGATGTGTTAAAAATTCTGTGTAGCCAATATAATCCTGTTTCTCCTGCTGCTCTTATAATTTCTAGTGGTATGTTATCTATCCCTGGAGCTTTGTTATTTTTTGCCTTTTTTATGACCTCGGCGATTTGCTCTATGAGAATATTTGGCTCTTGTTCATTACAACTCTTTATGGTTTCTTTTGCTGTATTATTGCTTGGTGTTGTATTTAGTAACTCAGAAAAGTATTCTTTCCATCTTTTTAATGCTCTTTGCTTATTTGAAATGGGAGTACCTTCTCTGTCATTTTTTAGTTCTGTAGGATCGTGATTTTATGTTCTTGTTCTCATAACTTTGATTGTTTTGTAGAAGCGTTGTGTAGCTGTTTTGTAATCCTTATTCAAGTTCTTGCCAAAATCAGACAATGCTTTATTCTTAGCTTCTTTAATCAGTTGTTTTACTTTTTTTCGAGCTAATGCATATTTTTCATATGTTTCTTGTTCTTTGTTATGTTTCCAGTCTTTGTATAGTTTCTTTTTCTCTTTCACGTCTTGTCTTATAGTTTCACTCCACCACGTGGTGCTCTTTTTCCCCGCTTTACCACGTTGTTTAGTACCACATATTGCTTTAGCTGTGTTCATTACTGAGGTTTTAAATTGTGTCCACTCTTCTTCTACTGATCTTGTTTCTGGGTTTAATTTCTTGTATTCTTCTGCTATTTGTCTTTCATAGAGTTTTAATATGTTTTCATCTTGAAGCTTGTTAATTCTAATGATCTCGTCATTGTCTTTCTTGTGTATTTTATCAATATGTTCGCTTGCATTTGGTTTTCTGATGGTAGCCATCACCATATGATGGTCTGTATCATCTGATAAATTAGGTACGGCTCTACTGTCCGTGATTTGTCTTCTGTTCTTGGTTTTTGTTAATATGAAGTCAATCTGGCTTCTGCATTCAGGCTTGTTCCACTAATGGAAGTATGATAGAAGGATTGTACACTCCTCCTCCCCCCACACTTTTTTTTACCAAAGCAGAACATGACATTAAGTGCTAGTAATGTAGCCAAACAGAAGAACATGACATTAATTGCTAGTAATGTAGCCAAACAGAAGAACATGACATTAATTGCTAGTAATGTAGCCAAGCGGTGGATAAAACCCTTCCCTTAAAGACTTCACAAAATGGTCACAATATTTATAATCAACAAGAGCATTTTGGTTAACCCCTCCCACTTCCATAGGCCAACACTTTTACAATCGCGATCCGTGGCTTAGAGGCGCCCAGTGAATGTGTATAATCATCAATCATTCGTAAATCACCACGTCATTCACATTCTTCAGTTAACCCCTGCCGTCTTTTTTTTCCTATTTTTTGGGACAATTAAATCTTTATTTTCTTCGATTGATTAGATTCCACTGTTTAGCAGCTTATCAAGATGGGTTCTCTCCTGTCGATCACTTTATGAACTTGTCTATTGTAAGAATACGTTTACATCCCACAACATCGCCATGAAATAATGTAGGCCCCATAAACACAGCATAGACTTTCACATTACAGCTGCAGGTATGCGATAAGATCAGATTTTTTCCCGTTATCCAGTGAAGCTTTTCTTGTTGACAATTCTATAATCTTGCAGATCAAACAATGAACGTGACTAGGTTTTCTATCCAATAGTTCAGTGTATATCTATACCGTAGAAATAATCTATGCGCTGTATCTGGTAAATATGCGTGTTGATCGTGTAATTTCTTTCAATCTCTGTTCAATCTATCTATTCGCTAAAACTTTGTTGCCTTTCGGCGTCAGGGGTAGAAGAGTTTTCTGGAAACGGCCCGCGTGTGTGCTGAGTATATTGTGAAATATGCTGCCTCTTTTATTTCAGTGGCTCATCGTTTTCGTGGTCGGCCTCTAGGTGTGCCTTCACTGTATCTGCGTAGCATAGCTTGCTGTGGTATGCTGTCTGATAGTAGTCTGCAGGTGTGTGCAAACCATTTGATCTGTTGTCTTTTGATATATTCCAAGATTAGGGTGATCCCGGTTTTTTTGTCGGATGTCCTCATTCTTCATTCTGTCTCTTAGTGAATCTGTCTATTAGCTTAATTTTAGTGTTTAAAGTTTGCCTTGTTTGACACATCCTTCTACGTAATTATTGTTTCTTGTCAGCCATTCAGGCTATGCTAAAAATTACATGTTCCTGAAATCTACATATAATTGGTATCCATTGTTCTGAAGGCTTTACTTATATCTCTCTTATGAGTTGTTATCCGACATTATTGTGCTGCGTGTAAAACCATCGATGTTATGTCTCCACCAGCAAGTGTCGAAGGGTATGCATACTAAGTGTTCCTGTGGCTTGATAGTTGAATACACTCCACATTCTATCTCTGTGGACGTCCAGTTGTACTAGTGTCACGTTTAATATCAAAGTATCCACACCTCTGTCTTGATGCCACGTCAATCACAGTGTCAAAATCCACAAGGATTTCGTGAGAAGCTGTTTCAGTAGTTGCCTTATCCATTGTAAACTAGTATATTGATACACTAGATGCAAGTCTGTCTGCTCTCTCATTACCAGAAACGTCTGAATGTCCCAGTCAGTAAATCCATGTGATGCCACGGAGGTTGGAAGTACCTATAGATGCCGGACATCATCATCGACCATTGTGTGTCTTTCGTAGCACGGACTAGAAGTCTGACAATAACTGCCAGATAACTCACCTAAGGCATGCTTCGCTTGATTATTGTGCTCTTTATGTCGTGAATATTAATGTCTACTGGGTTTCGTAGGACCGACGTTACACACGTGTTTAGTTTATATAATGATGTACAGTGGGTTTTGTATGTCCGCCGTGACGTGACACACATGTGTTTAGTTTATATAATGATGTACAGTGGGTTTTGTATGTCCGCCGTGACGTGACACACACGTGTTTAGTTTATATAATGATGTACAGTGGGTTTTGTATGTCCGCCGTGACGTGACACACATGTGTTTGGTTTATATAGACATATCTTTATATGTAGTCTGTTTTATATACGAAACGTTCAGAAATAAGGCAATTGTTTCAATGAACCTGGTACATACTTAGTGGTATCAACGAACATGTCATATACATCCCTGTCAATAGATAGCTCCATACAACCCATAGCTGTCAACAGGTAGCTCCAGACAACCCTAGCTGTCAACAGGTAGCTTCAGACAACCTCTAGCTGTCAACAGGTAGCTGCAGACAACCCCTAACTGTCAACAGGTAGCTGCAGACAACCCATAGCTGTCAACAGGTAGCTCCAGACAACCTCTAGCTGTCAACAGGTAGCTGCAGACAACCAGTAAACTGTTTTCTTAGAAGCACAAGTTCTCCTCAGATTAGTAACCGAAGTGACAATAGCAATCGTGCAATTTCTCGTTTCTAAAACCTGGTTGTATTGGTGGAGGAGGGGGGCAGGTATATAGTGATACACGTTTAGTCCCCGGCGGGAGGCATCCCAATGCAGCAATATCTCAGGATCCTCCCCGTCCTGCCAGGAGCGTAGTATACAATAGGATCAACTAGTTCATTATTCGTCTTCCAGATCTGTTGACACATATGCAGCAATGGTACACCTAGCATTCTCCATCACATAGGAGTCATCACATAGGAGTCATCACATAGGAGTCATCACATAGGAGTCTTCATATAGGAGTCATCACAAAGAAGTCATCACATAGGACTACCACCCATGGAGGACATTTGACACAAGACTAAAATAAAATTCAAAGATCCGTCAGGACATACAGTGACAGAGATGATTTTTCCACGGTGACAGGATATCAGCCTATCCCTAACCTTTCTTAATCACCTTCTTCGACATGTCTGGAAATAAAACAATGGCTCTATTCGTTGCATGCTGAACAACATAGTCTGTTGGTCACCATAAAACTACGATAAAACTCAAGTACATATAGTAGTTTCCAATAAGCCCAGCGGCCCAGTAAATGTGGCAGCTTGCGAGGGATTTCTGTTCATTTCTATTCAATTTGTTAATGTCCTGATCAGGTGTGTAGTTCACGTTTAGTTCTCTCCATCCAAGTTGACTGGAAATAACAATGTTGAACAAGTTCGACAGAGAAATTCTATTGTAAACAGCGAACAAAGGAAATTCAAAACACAAAACAAAGAAAAAAATGAACAACTCGAGCGGAAACATTGACACAAAAAGAAATAAAGTATTACAGCTGAATGGAAATATTTGTATAAACTTGAAGATAATGTCTTTGGATGAGAGTTGTAAAATAGACAAAATAACAAAGTGATGGAAGAAATAATGGTTCATTATTCAGAAAAAGCTAAACAAAAATGAGTTATGAATACATTAGCATAAAAAATCTGAAAATAAGCTTAGGAAGCTAAATATGACAGCCTATAGACCAGATAATTATAGAAGGGATGAATATCAAAACAGACATGTTTCACATGAAGTCAATAACGTGGTCACACATTGACACAGACATGTTTCACATGAAGTCAATAACGTGGTCACACATTGACACAGTAATGTTTCACATGAAGGCAATAACGTGGTCACACATTGACACAGTAATGTTTCACATGAAGGCAATAACGTGGTCACACATTGACACAGTAATGTTTCACATGAAGGCAATAACGTGGTCACACATTGACACAGTAATGTTTCACATGAAGGCAATAACGTGGTCACACATTGACACAGACATGTTTCACATGAAGGCAATAACGTGGTCATGATGATGATGATGTTCGTCCGTCGTTATCGGCGATGACCAAAAACTCAACCATAATAATAATAACAATAAATAATAAAAATAATAAATTTAATAGTGCGTTTTTAAATGACTAACAAGTACAATACGCGCACAAAATGTTCTTTTACAGAATTGACAACAATAGAAGGTATCTGTGTGAGGTTGAGATGTTTTTTTTATTTTCTATTTTCGTTTTTGTTTTATTTTGTTCCATGTTAACCTTTTATGCTCCTATTGTTCTATGTTCACTTGTTTGTCTTATATTTTTGTTCTATATTAATTTTTTCTTATTCTTGTTCTGTAACTTGTTAATTTTTTTCTATTTTTGGAGTCGTATGTTAACGTATTTTAGGTATAATTATATTATTATTACTGTGAATTTATATTATTCTCGTATCGTCTCAAGTTAGCAACATTTACAATTATAATTTTGTCATATGCTAAAAAGTTAAAATATTCTAATTTCGCCACATGTTAACAATGGCGTTTGTAATTTATGTTCTGTTTCATTGCCCAAGAATTACGAGCAATACAGTACGTGTATACTTTGTGCAGTGAGTATGGTTCTCCAGAGCTTGGTTATTTACCCATGACTCCGCCTTCTTAGCGATACGTTACTACTCAGAGAAAAGGAGACTGTACAGGGTTGATGATGGGAACACATTTGAGTCATAAAATGCCTTCATACAGTCAAGAATTCGAGCATCGCTGCACAAGATCAGAATAATAACCGCATTGGCATGCTGCATGCTGTCGAAATAATCCAGATATAGATACAGAGGAAGGCACGAAGAAGGTGGATTGAAGGAGTTACCAACATTCCGAGACGTCACAATATTGCTGTATAACACGCAACCAAGTGTACCATAGACCGCAGACCAATTGTTACTCAGTCCTGCGACGCTTTACAGCACACGAATATTAAATACAAAAATAATAAGATCCATAACCAGTTTGAGTCTTAGGGGTTCCACACAGAACAAAAAACTCTCCACACATCGATATCATCAGTCATTAGGAGGAGTGTACAACAATCCCGACCAGACCATTCTTTGATGTTATCAATTCAGGATTTTCTCTTATCCCACACTTTCTTCCCCCCTCGACTGTTCCTTACTAATTAATTTCAAAAAGTGTTTCGTGTCTCTTTGCATGTCTACATCAAACAAGTTTACACTATTTTACGACATCAAAACGTGGTTCTAGATAACCTGAAAGTTTGTTTACTTGTTGTTGTTCTAGATAACCTGAAAGATTGTTTACTTGTTGTTGTTCTAGATAACCTGAAAGTTTGTTTACTTGTTGTTGTTCTAGATAACCTGAAAGTTTGTTTACTTGCTGCCAGACAAATATATTTGTTTTGTGTTCTATATAACTAATTCTTAACATACTTCTGTAACACTTGATTTCACAAACTTCTGTAACACTTGATTTCACAAACTTCTGTAACACTTGATTTCACAAACTTCTGTAACACTTGATTTCACAAACTTCTGTAACACTTGATTTCACAAACTTCTGTAACACTTGATTTCACAAACTTCTGTAACACTTGATTTCACAAACTTCTGTAACACTTGATTTCACAAACTTCTGTAACACTTGATTTCACAAACTTCTGTAACACTTGATTTCACAAACTTCTGTAACACTTGATTTCACAAACTTCTGTAACACTTGATTTCACAAACTTCTGTAACACTTGATTTCACAAACTTCTGTAACACTTGATTTCACAAACTTCTGTAACACTTGATTTCACAAACTTCTGTAACACTTGATTTCACAAACTTCTGTAACACTTGATTTCACAAACTTCTGTAACACTTGATTTCAAAAGCTTGAACATTTCTTACCGTGTCTTCAATGAGTGGACAACTTTGACATTCGTACAGAAGTATATACCGAGAGTAAATACAATAGATAGATACAATTCAGACATACAGACACAGAATCCGAACTAATGTCTTAATTTTTGCGATTGGATGCCGTCGTGGTGATCTCAAGTGGAGTCACTCATCTTGACTTATCCGATCTATCCCTGCTATCTATTGGTTGCTGACATAAATCATTCTCAAAGTGACCAATCATTAGTCACATCAACTAATATGTCTGACGTAACTGTGATACAATCAACCAATATGTGTAACGCCACCGCGAGATAATCAACCAATATGTGTGACGCCACCGCGAGATAATCATTCAATATGTGTGACGCCACCGTGAGGTAATCAACCAATATGTGTGACGCCACCGTGAGGTAAGCACTCAAGACTAATGTATAATTGGACTTCATATATTTTAAGGGAAACCATAGCGAAATGTGTTGACAACCGACACTTATTGTGACGTCACAGCAAGTCCTTCTATATCTACTTACATTGTCGACATTCTATCTACTTACTTTATTAACATTTATTCTGTTATATTCTTCGTTCCGACATCACCATCATTATGTGCAAACATTTTATATGTTAAATTATCTGAGCTGTTTTAGATGCTGCTTGGATGAAGTTATGTGATCTGAGAGAGACGTGGAAGAACTGGTGTCAACGGGGTGAAGTTACGTGATCTGAGAGAGAGAGGGGGGGGACGCGAAAAGGACGGATATCAATGAGGTGATCTTATAAGACCGGGTGGAGTCGAAGAATGGCTGGCAGGGGTAGCCTCGATTGAACGTACAAGGGGAGAGTAGTGGAAGGACTGACGGAGATAGACTCAAGTAAACCTACTAGACCGGGTAGAGTCGAGGAAGGACTGGCAGAGGTAGCCTCGAATGGCGAGAATTGCATCTACCTTTCCTTCTTCTTCTCTCTCCGGATCATCTTCTACCTTCACCTTAAAACTGTTTCCTGGAGTCGCTAACAACAGTATCATCTACCCTTGGTACTTTTTGGAGTGAACTGGCTAGATAAAACATAAATATTGTATCTAATATTTACAGTATACCTCTTCATAAATGTATGTACCGTCATCTGTCTGCCCATCAAGCTGTCATCATCATCATCTTGTGCCATATCGCCATCAGTATTAGCCTCGAATGAACTCATCAACAGATTAGTCCGTTCCGTTACAGGTGTTACCCCCTCTATTACACAAATACTTTACCTGGTGTTAACCCTCTATTACACAAAAAATGTTTTTCAAAATAAAATATTACAGATTGCTTCAAGTGTACTGTGTTCAGATGTGGGGTCTCGACGGCAAAGCCTTCCGAGCACAAATCAAAACAATACTTCAAACGTTATGTTACATTATACCTGTGCGATTCGTCGGTCGTCGTTGGGGGGGGGGGTTATATATGTAAACAAATGGTAATATTATGTAACCAATTATACTTTTGATTTCTGATGTTAAATGTCTGTCGTATGATGTTAAATGTCTGTCGTCTGATGTTAAATGTCTGTCGTCTGATGCTTTTGTCATAGTGTCTTTATACTTAGTGCTTGTTCAGTTTGGTATTTTCTTAAAGCTTCATCGTTTCGTAACTTCACGTAACTTTTTGGAGAAAGCTATGTAGTTTGTTTCCGATTTCATCGTTGATTATTTCTGTTGGCTAGTGTATTTTTTACTTCTCATGTTTTGTACTTTCTTGTAAAACATCTTTGGTGCATTTTGGCTATCCCTGTTAAGCATTTCTCCATATTCTTGCCATTACTTAATTTTTGCAGATTTGATTATTTTCTTGGTGTTAATCTTTGCTGTCCTGTATGCTAAGTAATCTTCATGGATTTTGCTTGTTGCCCATGTCTTGTATTTTTGTTTTTTATCTTTCTTTGCGCTCTTTACCTCTTCTGTCCACCAAACTCTTATTTTTTGTTTCGTGCCTTTACAGTTTTTATATCCGCATATGTTTGCTGCTGTTTGTATGATGATCTTTTTGAAATATTTCCATTCTTCTTCTATGTGCTGGATGTTTTCTGGTAACTGCGAATTATTTGTTAACTTACTGCATATATTTTTCACGCATGTTTAGTTCTTCCAATTTCTGTATATTTAGTTGTCCTTGGTGATTTGTGCTTGTTATTGTTCGCTCTGTTTGTTTTGACTGTTATTATTCCTGCCTTATGGTTAGTGTCTGCACACATGTTAGGTATTACTCGCTCGTCTGTTATTTTTCATTTATTGTTTCTGTTTGTGAGTATAAGTCTATCTGGATCTTGCACTCCAGGCTGTTCCATTTATACCACGTGTACACTTGTGACTGCCTATGTTCCATTTATACCACGTGTACACTTGTGACTGACTATGTTCCATTTATACCACGTATACACTTGTGACTGCCTATGTTCCATTTATACCATGTATACACTTGTGACTGCCTATGTTCCATTTATACCATGTATACACTTGTGACTGCCTATGTTCCATTTATACCATGTATACACTTGTGACTGCCTATGTTCCATTTATACCATGTATACACTTGTCACTGTCTATGTTCCATTTATACCACGTATACACTTGTGACTGCCTATGTTTAAAGAAGGTGTTCGTTATAAAGAGGTTGTGCTGGATGCTTGTATCTATTAGTTTATAACTGTTGTCGTTAATTTTATTTCTTGTGTCGCCGAAATGTTCTGTATATTCCTCTATTCCTTCTCTATTTGCCCCAAGTTGGGCGTTACAATCTCCAAAATGTATAGGTCATCACCATTTACTGTTTTATTTATTAATGCTTATATCCTAAAAATATTCTTCTCTTTCATTTTCGTTGTTTGGTGTGTTACATGGGGTATAGGCCTGTAGAAATGTTGTGTTTACATGGTCTATTGTAATGGTAACCGACATTGATCGTTCATTCTGATGTGTGACCTGAACTATGTTCTTGGTCTTATCCTGTTTAACGGTTCTTTATGTGGATTTGTATCGATGTGTGTAGTTTATATCGTTGTATATTGCAAGCAGGAAGATGTGTATCCGTGTGTGTAGTTTATATCGTTGTATGTTGCTTGCGTGAAGACACTTCAAATCTGATATTTCAAGTCTGATATTTTAAGTCTGATATTCCAAGTCTTATATTTTAAGTCTGATATTTCAAGTCTGATATTTCAAGTCTAGTATTTCAAGTCTGATTTTTAAGTCTGATATTTCAAGTCTGATATTTCAAATTTGATATTTCAAGTTATATTTCAAGTCTGATATTTCAAGTCTGATATTTTAAGTCTGATAGTTAAATCTGATATTTCAAATCTGATATTTCAAGTCTGATATTTCAAGTCTGATATTTCAAGTCTGATATTTCAACTCTAATATTTCAAGTCTGATATTTCAAGTCTGACATCTCAAGTCTGATATTTTAAGTCTGATATTTCAAGTCTAAATTTCACAAATTGCGTCATTTTTAAATGTCACTGGCCATGACCTGTATGTATTTTTTATATTTATTGTTGTTTCTTGTTGTGTATTGTTGTTGTGTATTGTTTGTTTTATTGTTGTTTGTTTTTGTTGTTTATTGTTGTTGTGTGTTGTTTGTTGTTGCGTGTCAGTATGAAAATGTATTAATAGTTTGTAATTTCAACATTTTTATGACCATATTTTACTTAAATTGTGGCGCATGGCCAAGAGATTAGGATGTTAGTCTTATATTCGTAAGGTCCAGTGTTCAATTCCAGGTAAGGACTGGGTTTTTTCTGTTGGAGGATACATTTTTTTTTTTAAATCACACTGTGCATGAAGTGGCGACATCAAGAGCATGCGGCCTTAGCCACACAGCTAAATGTAATACCGCCATGCAACACACTAAAGGGGAAACATGCAATTATGACCAAATTCTTTGGTATTTTTCACAGAACTATAAATTAGACCAATATCAATTGCTACTATCTGGCAACTAAATAACTATAAATTAGACCCAATATCAATTGCTACTATCTGGCAACTAAATAACTATAAATTAGACCCAATATCACTTGCTACTATCTGGCAACTAAATAACTATAAATTAGACCCAATATCACTTGCTACTATCTGGCAACTAAATAACTATAAATTAGACCAATATCACTTGTCACTATCTGGCAACTAAATAACAATAAATTAGACCAATATCACTTGTCACTATCTGGCAACTAAATAACTATAAATTAGACCAATATCACTTGTCACTATCTGGCAACTAAATAACTCTACAATATTGGAATTATATTCTACTTATGATGTTTGAAGGAAGTGTAATGTGGTCATTATCACGGAGGTCGTGACAGCTGGATTACAGGAACTACGACCGGCACCATTTTCTTATGTTTAAAATCTCTGATATAACCAAATTGGACTACCGTCCGAGGTTGAATGAAGCGTACCTTACCATAAGAAATATATATTTACTTACCAATTAACCAAATATTTAGGATGTATTTTGGTTTTTGGTTATTTTCTAAGAAATATCTTAAGGTAACTATGTTATCATTGCTTTTAGAATTACCCGATTAAGTGTTACTTGAATTTGAACATAACACCATTTACCGGCCGAAGTGTGAACTTGGCACCATTTATTAAAAATAACAGACGCTGTTTTAATTATTCCGTGATGATTCTCGTATTCGTCACTTACTGCATACTATCCGTGATCAGCGAATGAACGTCACGATACAAGTGAATTAGTATTACTTTTGATAGTTGAATCTCAATGAGTCCACAGGACTGTATAATTTCATAGCGACTCGACTAGATCATTCTTAATGTACTCGACCACAATTGTTAAGTATAATTGGCTGGGATTGGACAAATCACAAATCTAATCTATATGTTTAATCTCTAAACGTTTTCTTTCTCTTACAGCTGAAGACTCAAGTACGACTTACTGAAGCTACGTCCCTATCGCTACGCCAGCAGCACAAAACATGAACGTAACGATGGACGAGATGACTGCTACCACTGCAGCCACTCATACAACAACACCCAAAGTTCCCCTCGTCGCTGTCGACACATCCAGCTCAAATGGCATAACCGAAACAGAGATTATTATTATAATCGTGATGTTGTCGATTCTTTCAGTGGTAGGAACCATTGGCAATGCACTAGCCATCTACGTTTTCGCTAGTCTCAAGCAGAAGGTAATATTCATAGAATTTCTTCCTTTTTCCCCATAACTAGAACAGACTTTCTCCTTAATGATAATAACAATAATAATAATCATAAAAATCATAATAAGTAAAGGTGGTAAAAGAATGCCCAATCGCAGCAACCTGTCGTCGGGGATGAAAATAACTCTTCATACTAAACCAAAGAAATTATTAGATGGGAGGCTACTTCCCTTCCTTGCTGTGTTTAACTTTCTCAACTCGTACGTCTGGTATCCATTTACAGCTGGGTCGACTGGAGAAGTGGTCGTGTCAGGTGAGAAATCACGACCTTGATTTTTTTGTTCCCGGGCGTGGTTTCGAACCTGGCACGCTGTCACGAGGTGATAGTAAGCTAGATCACTATCATCTAGGATACAGCGCTGCACTGTGATCTAGTCGAGTCCCTATCACATTATACAGTCCTGTGGATGCATCGGAATCATCTTTAACTAGTGCCGCTATTTGATATGTATCGTGTTGTTCATTGACTGGCCAGACAAAGTATCAACATAATGACGAATAATAATTCTTGATTCTTGATTAGAAACTGGCCTCACAGCACGTGGGGCATTCCCATAAGTGCTTCGCCTTCTGTTTCAGCAGCCATCCAACTCGATGGTGTTTTGAGTCTAATGCCGCTGAAACAGATGTCGACATCAGGGCACAACTCTGGCCCTTGCGACAGGTTTTTTTTGTTGTTCCGCACACCCTCGTCTAGTTCAAGCACAACGTCGGACTGTCAGAACAACATGGTAACTGTTGTCGAAGGTTACGACTACGGGATTGTATATTTATGACGTGCCATGAAGCTTCTATAAGAAGATAACCTCAATATAAAGGCATGTCATCTACTAAGGTTAACTGTTGCATGGTTGGTTTGTCTAGTTTGCCATTGGTGAGACCCACAGACGCAACTGCATGCACGACAAATAATAATAATAATAGCCAGTGTTTTTTTTTAGGTACACACCATATCGCCATTTGTCTAGATACACGTCATATCCCAACAATTTTCTAAGTACAAGCAAAATCCCCACATTTTTCTAGGTACACGCAATATCCCCACATTTTTCTAGGTACACGCCATATCTCCACATTTTTCTAGGTACACGCATAATACCTACATTTTTCTAAATACACGCATAATCCCTACATTTTTCTAGATACACGTCATATCCCAACATTTTTCTAGATACACGCATAATCCCTACATTTTTTAGGTACACGCAATATCCCCACATTTTTCTAGGTACACGCATAATACCTACATTTTTCTAGATACACGCATAATCCCTACATTTTTCTAGATACACGCATAATCCCTACATTTTTCTAGGTACACGCAATATCCCAACATTTTTCTAGGGATTACCAGGAACAAAAATATCTAGGGACAAAATATAGCAAGACAATATATATATATATATATATATATATATATATATATATATATATATATATATATATATATATATATATATATATATATATAGAGAGAGAGAGAGAGAGAGAGAGAGAGAGAGAGAGAGAGAGAGACTGAGAGAGAGACACAGATAGATAGACAGACAGAGAAACAAGACAAGACATGACAAGACAAGACAGATAGATAGATAAAATAGCAGTCCTCGTGTGTATGTATATGTCCTTAGATGGACAGGACCTACTGACCGCACTACTACTTAACTGACTCTAATATAGTGATTCAAAGTAAGTCCGTTAGACCTTGTTTGTCTCTATAGGTTCTTGGTCGGACTGGACCTACTGATCGTACTACCACCTAACTGACGCTAATCATCATCTTCAAGTGCCGTCTCAGCAATGAAGGTTGGCTGCACCAGACCTCTAACATCCCCTGTTTCTTGATTTGGTGATGCACTGTGCTAGACTGTAACCTATCCATCTGATGATATTACTCTCCCACTTCTATCTCTGTCTACCTCTTGCAAGTCCTTCTTCGCATTTGCCCTCAAGTAAGGTCTTTAACAAAGTGTCATGCCTTTAATGTGTCCAAAATATTGTATTTGCTTGATCTTTTCCTTTAATAAGCTTTTCTTCATATTTAATTTTGGTAGAACCTCTTTGTTTGTTTTCTTCTCTTTCCATGATGTTCTCCCTATTCTTCGATACATCCACATCTCAAAGACATCAATTCTGTCTTCTAATTGTTTGTTTAGTGTCCATGTTTCTGAGCCATACATTAATATAGTATAAAATAGCATTTTATAATTCTCATTTTTAACTTGTTTGTAATTTGTTTAGATGTTAATAATTTCCTCATGTCATTGAAAGTACTTTTAGCCATTCCTATTCTCCTTTTAACTTCTGTTTCACATCTGCCATCATTTGTGACTATGTGTCCAAGATATTGATACTGTTTTACTTGTAGTTTCTCCCCATGTATGTTTATGTTTAGCACTTTTTCTTCTGTAACTTTGCTGATTATCATGGTTTCGGGGAGGGGGGGTGGAGGGGTTAAAATTTGTCTCAAGTATATAATCTTTGCTTGATTTATTGACTTGATCTATTAGTCTTTATAGTTCATGTTCACTTTCTGCCAAACGAACAGTGTCATCTGCATATCTAAGGTTGTTTATTATGTTCCCATTGATCCTGAGTCCTGACATTTCTTCTATATTTTTAAAGATATTCTCTGTGTAGATATTAAATAGGCTTGGTGATAAAATGCATGCTTGTCTTACCCCTCTTCTTATTTCTATGTATAGCGAGTAGTTGTTTTCACACCTTATTGAAACGTCATTTTTTAAATTTTATTGCATTTTCTACTGCGACATCTGTTTTCAGGAATGCTGGTCCATTATTCTTGTGTATTGAAGATTGTTTTTTATTAAATATAATTTTTCCGCATTTATCTTTAATGCCGCCACCCCCGTTTATAGAATGTTTCTTATTTTCGATCTGTCTTATCTCCTTATGTATTTCTTTTGTCTGCTGTTGTACTGACATATCTTCTATTTCTCTTCATTTTGTTTCTATCCTTTTTTCGCTGTTCTGCACATGTTACGTAACTCTTGTCTATAAGTGAATGTTTTGGGGTATTTGTAGTTTTCTTTCTTTCTGACTTTTTCTCTATTATCTGTCATCCATGTTTGTTTGTTCTTGACTTTTCTATTCGTAAATTTTCATTTTCTGTTTGAACACTTTCCTTAGGCTGTCCCATTTATTGTCTATTTTCTCTTCTTGATTTTCCCTTCTGTATTGTTCCATGCACTCTATCATTAGATGTCCATATCTATTCCTGACATCTACAATGTATTTTTGTTGTATGTCTTGTTGTTTTAGTGCTGATGTGTCTTGATTTCTTCTATGTTATATCTTTATAAGTTTAACACATAATTTGAACAGCACTGGAATGTTATCAGAGTTGATATCTGCTCCTGAATATATTTTAGTGTTCTGAACACTATTTCTTAATCGTTTGTTGATGATAATATAATCTTTTTGGTTCCTTTTTCTGTCTTCAGGTTTTTTACATATATATAATCTTCCATTTTCATGTTCAAAAAATGTATTACACATAGTCATGTTGTTCTCACAGAACAGTATACGTCTTTCTACTATGTCATTTCTTGTTGCTAGTCCAAGCTGCCCTACAAAGTTCTTGTGTCTTACTTTATTTATTTCTGCATTCATGTCTCCTATTGCTATTAGAATGTCTGCAGATCTGACTGGCTTGAGTAGTTGTTGTAGATCGTCGTAATAATTTTCCATTTCTTCTTCAGTGTAGTCTGTAGTTGGTGCGTATGTTTGTATAATGGCCAGATCAAATGGTTTTGCTTTGATCTTTAGCATCATCATTCTGTCGTATATGTCCAGTACCCGCTGATATATTTTTCTATTTCTTTCTTGATCATTATTCATTACCCCCCCCCCCCCGTTCATCAGAGTTCGATCCCCGGTAAGGACTGGGTTTTTTTCTGTCGGAGGGTACATTAAAAAAACTCACCCTGTACATGACGTGGCGACAGCAAGAGCATGCGGCCTTTTTCACACAGCTATTCAATCCCCTCCCTGCAACGCCTGAATTGGTAAAATGCAGTATTGACAGAATATTGACAGTTCATCGTAATCTCCTCGTGAATGTATAAAATTAAAATTTTCTTTTCTTGTGTACCCAGCATCTGTCCATCTTGTCTCTGCTACTCCTAGAATATCTACATTGAATGTTTCTGCCTCTAATATAGTTTTCTAGCTTCCCTGACGGGTGTAGTAACCCTAATATAATTATTCAAAGTCTGTCAGTTAACCGTTGTTTGGGTATATATATGCGCTTGGACAGACATGACCTACTGATTGCACTATTACTACCTAACTGACGCTAATAGAATGATCTGCCTCTATTTCAGCTGACATCCACTATATTTATCCTGACGTTGGCTGGCACGGATTTCATCACGTGTTTGATCACTATCCCCTTCACTATCGCCATGGAGTCACTCAAGTTTGTGGTCAGTGTTGATCTCGTCTGCAAGGTCTATCACTTCTTGATCACGACGACGGTTCCATTTTCTTGTGTAGTCATTGTAGCCATTGCGGTTGATAGGTAAGTGTTTATATGTCATTGTAGCCATTGCGGTTGATAGGTAAGTGTTTATATGTCATTGTAGCCATTGCGGTTGATAGGTAAGTGTTTATATGTCATTGTAGCCATTGCGATTGATAGGTAAGTGTTTATATGTCATTGTAGCCATTGCGGTTGATAGGTAAGTGTTTATATGTCATTGTAGCCATTGCGGTTGATAGGTATGTGTGTATATGTCATTAGTGATTATGATTCAGTAATCATATGAGCATGTTGCTCTGGACATCCCATAGCCTTTCTGGCAATAATTTTGTTATCATGTAAGGCATGATCATGTTAATTGGGTTTACAGGTTTTCATGAGTTTATGATGGAGTTCCCGAATGGAGGCATTCCAGTGCAGCAGTATCCCAGGACATTCACAGAACAAATTTCACATATCCCAGGACATTCACAGAACAAATTTCACATATCCCAGGACATTCACAGAACAAATTTCACATATCCCAGGACATTCACAGAACAAATATCACATATCCCAGGACATTCACGGAACAAATTTCACATATCCCAGGACATTCACAGAACAAATTTCACATATCCCAGGACATTCACGGAACAAATTTCACATATCCCAGGACATTCACAGAACAAATTTCACATATCCCAGGACATTCGCGGAACAAATTTCACATATCCCAGGACATTCGCGGAACAAATTTCACATATCCCAGGACATTCACAGAACAAATTTCACATATCCCAGGACATTCACAGAACAAATTTCACATATCCCAGGACATTCGCGGAACAAATTTCACATATCCCTGGACATTCACAGAACAAATTTCACATATCCCTGGACATTCACGGAACAAATTTCACATATCCAAGGACATTCACAGAACAAATTTCACATATCCCTGGACATTCACGGAACAAATTTCACATATCCCAGGACATTCACGGAACAAATTTCACATATCCCTGGACATTCACGGAACAAATTTCACATATCCCAGGATATTCACGGAACACATTTCACATATCCCAGGACATTCACGGAACACATTTCACATATCCCAGGACATTCACAGAACAAATTTCACATATCCCTGGACATTCACGGAACAAATTTCACATATCCCAGGACATTCACAGAACAAATTTCACATATCCCAGGACATTCACGGAACAAATTTCACATATCCCAGGATATTCACGGAACACATTTCACATATCCCAGGACATTCACGGAACACATTTCACATATCCCAGGACATTCACAGAACAAATTTCACATATCCCTGGACATTCACGGAACAAATTTCACATATCCCAGGACATTCACAGAACAAATTTCACATATCCCAGGACATTCACGGAACAAATTTCACATATCCCAGGATATTCACGGAAAACATTTCACATATCCCAGGACATTCACGGAACACATTTCACATATCCCAGGACATTCACAGAACAAATTTCACATATCCCAGGACATTCACGGAACAAATTTCACATATCCCAGGATATTCACGGAACACATTTCACATATCCCTGAACATTCACAGAACAAATTTCACATATCCGAGGATATTCACGGAACAAATTTCACATATCCGAAAACATTCACGGAACAAATTTCACATATCCCAGGACATTCACGGAACAGATTTCACATATCCAAGGACATTCACGGAACTAAATTCACATGTCCCAGGACATTCACGGAACTAAATTCACATGTCCCAGGACATTCACGGAACAAATTTCACATATCCCAGGACATTCACAGAACAAATTTCACATATCCCAGGACATTCACAGAACAAATTTCACATATCCGAGGATATTCACGGAACAAATTTCACATATCCGAGGATATTCACGGAACAAATTTCACATATCCCAAAACATTCACGGAACAAATTTCACATATCCCAGGACATTCACGGAACAGATTTCACATATCCAAGGACATTCACGGAACTAAATTCACATGTCCCAGGACATTCACGGAACAAATTTCACAAATCCCAGGACATTCACAGAACAAATTTCACATATCCAAGGACATTCACGGAACTAAATTCACATGTCCCAGGACATTCGCAGAACAAATTTGACATATCCCAGGACATTCACGGAACAAATTTCACATATCCCAGGACATTCACAGAACAAATTTCACATATCCCAGGACATTCACAGAACAAATTTCACATATCCCAGGACATTCACAGAACAAATTTCACATATCCCAGGACATTCGCGGAACAAATTTCACATATCCCAGGACATTCACAGAACAAATTTCACATATCCCAGGACATTCACAGAACAAATTTCACATATCCCAGGACATTCGCGGAACAAATTTCACATATCCCAGGACATTCACAGAACAAATTTCACATATCCCAGGACATTCACAGAACAAATTTCACATATCCCAGGACATTCACAGAACAAATTTCACATATCCCAGGACATTCGCGGAACAAATTTCACATATCCCAGGACATTCACAGAACAAATTTCACATATCCCAGGACATTCACGGAAAAAAATGCACATATCCCAGGACATTCACGGAACAAATTTCATATATCCCAGGATATTCACAGAACAAATTTCATATATCCCAGGACATTCACGGAACAAATTTCACATATCCCAGGACATTCGCGGAACAAATTTCACATATCCCAGGACATTCACAGAACAAATTTCACATATCCCAGGACATTCACGGAAAAAAATGCACATATCCCAGGACATTCACGGAACAAATTTCATATATCCCAGGATATTCACAGAACAAATTTCATATATCCAAGGATATTCGCATAACAAATTTCACATATCCCAGGACATTCACAGAACAAATTTCATATATCCAAGGATATTCGCATAACAAATTTCACAAATCCCAGGACATTCACGGAACAAATTTCACATATCCAAGGACATTCACGGAACTAAATTCACATGTCCCAGGACATTCGCAGAACAAATTTCACATATCCCAGGACATTCACAGAACAAATTTCACAAATCCCAGGACATTCACGGAACAAATTTCACATATCCAAGGACATTCACGGAACTAAATTCACATATCCCAGGACATTCACGGAAAAAAATGCACATATCCCAGGACATTCGCGGAACAAATTTCACATATCCCAGGACATTCACGGAACAAATTTCACATATCCCAGGACATTCACGGAACAAATTTCACATATCCCAGGACATTCACGGAAAAAAATGCACATATCCCAGGACATTCGCGGAACAAATTTCACATATCCCAGGACATTCACGGAACAAATTTCACATACTCAAGGACCGTCTTGGAACAAATTTCACATATTCCAGGACCGTCTTAGAACAACTTTCAAATATCCCAGGACATTCACGGGACAAATTTCACATATTCCAGGACAGTCTTGGAACAAATTTCACATATTCCAGGACCGTCTTGCAACAAATATCACATATCGCAGGATGTGAGGCGTTGGTAAGAGCGTTACAATGTATTAGTTGTTGTTTTTATGTATGTTTGTGTGTTTTCTCGTTCTCTTGATGAAGTTTTCAATTAGACCTCTAAGTGAATAAATCTTTTCTTCCTTTCCTTTGTTATGCTTTTTTATTTACATAATTTTGCACTTAGAATGTTTAGTATTAATTATAGTTTGCGCTTCTCTAGTGCTGTCGTTGTCCATATTTGGAATTGGTAGCACAGCTTTCACATAATAATCATTTTGAATAGTGTTATTTTGGTGTTTAAATCTATATTTTTCTTTCTGAATATTTGTGCCATTTTCTCTAGAGTTTGGTATGCTTTATACATCTATTGTGTATTTCTTTGCTGCTCTTGCCGCCTGTTGTTACATTTCTTCCTAGATATGTGAATTCTGTCACTTGGTTAAGTCTGTTGTTTCCAATATATATATTGGTGTTTCTTTCTGTTCTTCCTATCTTCATTACTTCTGTCTTTTCTATATTTATCTTCATGTTAAAGGTTTGGCATGTTTGATGTAATCTGTCTATTTGTCTTTGTAGTTGTTCTTCTAATGATTTTACTAGTGCTTCGACGTCTGCAAATAGCAATTCGTTTGATTCGGTTATCCTTTAGATTTTTTTCTTCGTTATCTTTGCTACTTTGCTTGTTTGTAAAACTAAGTGTCCTTTATTTGAATTTTGCACCTTTTTGAGACGAATAAATGTCAGATTGTGAAATAATGTAACTGTACCTACTGTACAAGTATCATAAGCTTTGATCAAGACAAAACGGAGACTCATGTGATTATATAACTAACTAAATAACTAACTGACTAACTAACTATCTAACTAACTACTTAACTAACTACCTAACTGATTACCTAACTAAATACCTAACTAACTATCTAACTAACTACTTAACTAGTTGTCTAACTACCTAACTAACTACATAACTAAATACCTAACTAGTTGTCTAACTAACTACCATCCTGATTGCCTAAATAATTACCTAAATACCTAACTGGTTACCTAACTAACTACCTAACTAAATACCTAACTATTTGTCTAACTAACTACATAAATAAATACCTAACTATTTATCTAACTAACTAACTACCTAACTAAATACCTCACTAGTTGTCTAACTAACTACCTAACTAGTTGTCTAACTAGCAAACTAACTATATAAAAAATACCTAACTAGTTGTCTAACTAAGTAACTACCTAACAAGCTAACTGCCCAAATGATAATCTTTTGCATACAGCTCCACTGTTCACATGTCAACTTTTGCATACAGCTCCACTGTACACATGACACACATTGCTTACGTATTGTAAGTTTGTTACTGATATTACCAAAACTCTCACCTTATGTATTTGCAGGTACATGTGCATATGTCACCCGTTTCATCACTGGATGACCATTCAAAGGGTTCGGATCATCATTGGAGCTCTTGCCACAATCATCTTCACCTTCGCCGGCATTGTTTGCCTGCATTACCAAATCCACATTAAAGGAGACACTCATCCAAATGCAACAGCTTCACCGCCGCTTACCTTTCTCTCATTCAACTCCACTGTTGACGTCACGCTCGAGCGAGGAGGCTTATCCTTACCACCTGACCACTCCTACACTGCCTTTCCCTTCTCTCCTGGGCCTGGCTACACTCACGACATGAGTCAAAGTACTTACAATCGCACGGAACTTATCATATCCCTACCACCAGCTCTGAATGTATCCGCTAAGGTCAATACGGCAACAACATCGGGGACCTGCGAGATAAACCAAGACTTTATCGGAGCAAACTTTTTCTTCATCTTCAGATATCTCCATCCTGGCATTTTTCTAGTCAGCTGTATAATTGTTCTAGTTCTGTACAGTCTTATTTACAGGTAAAATGACATTGTTCTAGTCAGAATGTATAATTGTTCTAGTTCTGTACAGTCTTATTTACAGGTAAAATGACATTGTTCTAGTCAGCTGTATAATTGTCCTAGTTCTGTACAGTCTTATTTACAGGTAAAATGACATTGTTCTAGTCAGCTGTATAATTGTCCTAGTTCTGTAGTCTTATTTACAGGTAAAATGACATTGTTCTAGTCAGCTGTGTAGCTGTTCTAATTTATCAACAAAATGACATATTTATCACATTCTATAGAATGTTTTACTATTGTTTTATCCCTTGTCCTCTTCTTGTCAACAACGTTCTAGAATTTGAAAAACTCCATCCTCCAATTATGTCAACATATATGTACCCACCCCCTTTCCGGCCCGACCTCCCCCTCCCATGCCAAACAAGGGCAACGACAGCACAAGACAAAAATAAACTAGTGACAGCTGAAATGGCATGTTTAGCAGATTAGCAGAATCCTAGGAATATCGCTAAGAGACAGTGAGAAATGAGGACATTAGACAAAGAACCGAGACCGCCTCAATCTTGGAGTATATTAAGAGACAACGGATCAAATGGGCTGCACACATCAGCAGACTACCAGCAAGACAGCATACCACAGCAAGCTATGCTACACATATACAGTATGACAGACTTAAAGGCCGACCTTGAGAACGATGGACCATCAAAATAAAAGAGGCAACAAATTCCACTATATACTCAGCACACACGAGGGGCCATCTCCAGAGAACTCTTCTACCCCTGACTCTGAAAGGCAATAAAGGGTTTGGCGAATAGATAGATAGATAGACGACAACTACGTAAAATAAGATATAACTTATCCATAAGACTGACTATGCATTCAACTATGATTACTAGATGTAATGGGAGCCGCGTTAGCGCAGGGGTTAGCGCACTGACTTTGCACATGAGTGGTCCTGGGTTAATTCCCCATTTGAGGCGGAAATGTTTTCAAATCGCAACTGCTCCCATGTCGATCCAGCCTTAAATGGGTATCGGATTAATCCGGGAAGTAAACACTGCGAGGGATAGGAGATGGCTACCGCCCTCATTTGCAGAGCATGCGAGATCGCTAACATCTCACACCCATACGGCGTTAATAAATTCTATGGGTTACTTTACTTTTTTTACTAGATGTAATGTTTGTGACATTGTACTATACCTTGTACTATACCTTGTACTATACCTTGTACTATACCTTGTACTATACCTTGTACTATACCTTGTACTCTAGACATAACTACTATATTTATTAATTCTAGTTTTGTCTAACACTCAGGTCAGTTATTGCCCAGCGTCGAAAGAAACTTCGCATAAAGTCAGCCCAGTGCTGTCTACTCTGGAATGCGACAAGCATGGACACTCCACAAGAAGCGACAGAAATGACTCAAGATTTTGAACTAAGTCAAGTCAACGGAGCCAATAACCGTTGCACGGTCAGACAAAACTCAGCAACGGAGGAAACAGAACAGCAGAACAACGGTGCTGTTCGCAAATGTTCATTGTCCAAAGCCCGGATTGAGAGAATGCGAGTTGCTAACATTAAAACAGCTTTTACTCTTTTCATCGTTACTCTCATCTTCATAATGGCATTTCTACCAGCTTGGCTCATGGCCTTGAAGGTCGTCAATATGAACGTTGTTGTTTTCTATACCCACTACGTGTACAATGTCGTCAACCCATTAATATATGCTTTTCTTAATCAGAATTTTAAAACGGAACTTCGTCGAATTTTTCGATGTGAGAAGCGCTAACTGCGTAACTGAAACAATTACCCTCTGAGATATCTGAACAATAAGTATCAAATACCATAAATTGTCTTCTGACTGGAATAATAAAAAACTTCTCAAGATTCGTGCAAGTATAACGGAAGAAAATGTATCTATTGCGGTGCGCAGATCGAAACACTATACATCGTGTTATTAAGTGCCACTAATGCCATAACATGTCCTGTTCAATCAACAATCAGACAATGCTAATATTGGACTGTAAGTACTGTAACTCCCTGTTGAGCACAGCAGCTCTCTTGCAGTCGTGATAAACTGATGGTACATCAATTTTATTACTGTGACTTATCATCTTTCGTTTTACTTATCATTATGGGGGTGAATTATCATCAGTACTGTTACGTATCATCATTGGTGTGACTCATTATCATTGGTGTGACATATCATTATTAGTGTGACGTATCATCATTAGCGTTACGTATCATTATTTCTGTGACTTATAGTTATTGGTCTGACGTGTCATCAGTGGTGTTACTTATATAATTGTTAGTGTGACTTATCACTAATGGTGTGACTTATCATTCTTAGTGTGCGTTATCATCATTGGTGTGACTTATGATCATCGGTGTGACTTATGATCTTCGGTGTGACTTATGATCATTGGTGTGACTTCTGATCATTGTGACACTTATCACTGGTGTGACTTATAATTATTTAGTATGACGTGTCATCAGTGGTTTGACTTCTATCATTGTTAGTGTTAAATCATTATTAATGTGATTATTCATCATTGGTGTGACTTATTATCATTGGTGTGACGTATTATCATTGGAGTGACTTAGCATTATTGGTATGGTTTGTCACCATTGTTGTGAATTTTCATTGGTGTTACTTGCCATTTTTGATGTGTCTTATTGTCATTGGTGTGACGTATCATCATTAGTGTGACTTATTATCATTGGTGTGACTTAACATTATTGGTCTAACTTGTCACCATTGGCGTGACTTATCATCATTAATGTCACTTATCATTCATATGAACAAATTACATAAATACCTCTATTCGATGTTTCTTTTTGTCGTCACACCAGTCACTTTGTCATCACATCAGTCACTTTGTCGTCACATCAGTCACTTTGAGACGACAGAAGATAGACATTGTCAGTCTACATCATTATATCTAGCTTTGTAACCAACTTTTACCAGATGTTACATTGTATCAGGTGTAACATTGTATTATATGTAACACGGTATGATATGTAACAAGGTATGAGATGTAACATTGTACCAGATGTAACATTGTACCAGATGTAACATTGTACCAGATGTAACATTGTACCAGGTGTAACATTGTATTATATGTAACACGGTATGATATGTAACAAGGTATGAGATGTAACATTGTACCAGATGTAACATTGTACCAGATGTAACATTGTACCAGATGTAACATTGTACCAGGTGTAACATTGTACCAGATGTAACATTGTACCAGATGTAACATTGTACCAGGTGTAACATTGTACCAGATGTAACATTGTACCAGATGTAACATTGTACCAGATGTAACATTGTACCAGGTGTAACATTGTACCAGATGTAACATTGTACCAGGTGTAACATTGTATTATATGTAACACGGTATGATATGTAACAAGGTATGAGATGTAACATTGTACCAGATGTAACATTGTACCAGATGTAACATTGTACCAGATGTAACATTGTACCAGATGTAACATTGTACCAGATGTAACATTGTACCAGATGTAACATTGTACCAGGTGTAACATTGTACCAGATGTAACATTGTACCAGGTGTAACATTGTACCAGATGTAACATTGTACCAGATGTAACATTGTACCAGATGTAACATTGTACCAGGTGTAACATTGTATTATATGTAACACGGTATGATATGTAACAAGGTATGAGATGTAACATTGTACCAGATGTAACATTGTACCAGATGTAACATTGTACCAGATGTAACATTGTACCAGGTGTAACATTGTACCAGATGTAACATTGTACCAGATGTAACATTGTACCAGGTGTAACATTGTACCAGATGTAACATTGTACCAGATGTAACATTGTACCAGATGTAACATTGTACCAGGTGTAACATTGTACCAGATGTAACATTGTACCAGGTGTAACATTGTATTATATGTAACACGGTATGATATGTAACAAGGTATGAGATGTAACATTGTACCAGATGTAACATTGTACCAGATGTAACATTGTACCAGATGTAACATTGTACCAGATGTAACATTGTACCAGATGTAACATTGTACCAGGTGTAACATTGTACCAGGTGTAACATTGTACCAGATGTAACATTGTACCAGATGTAACATTGTACCAGATGTAACATTGTACCAGGTGTAACATTGTACCAGATGTAACATTGTACCAGATGTAACATTGTACCAGATGTAACATTGTACCAGATGTAACATTGTACCAGGTGTAACATTGTACCAGATGTAACATTGTACCAGGTGTAACATTGTACCAGATGTAACATTGTACCAGGTGTAACATTGTATTATATGTAACACGGTATGATATGTAACAAGGTATGAGATGTAACATTGTACCAGATGTAACATTGTACCAGATGTAACATTGTACCAGATGTAACATTGTACCAGATGTAACATTGTACCAGGTGTAACATTGTACCAGATGTAACATTGTACCAGGTGTAACATTGTACCAGATGTAACATTGTACCAGATGTAACATTGTACCAGATGTAACATTGTACCAGGTGTAACATTGTACCAGGTGTAACATTGTACCAGATGTAACATTGTACCAGGTGTAACATTGTACCAGATGTAACATTATTTTCCCACTATGATAAAGTTATTCAAGACAAGCAATGAGATATAGAAGAGAATCGTGGACAATAAGTCAATAAATAGTCAAAATCTTGGAAACTACAAAGATTTGGATTCTCACATGTCAAAGATCTAGGTCTCACAAAAGTTCCACCACAACAGTAAATATTTAATAGGTGGAAACTAACTGAAATTTTACCTGATGAAGAATTTTCAGTCGAAACATCATCTACTTTTTGTGAAGTTATTTATGTGTTACGTCTTGGGATATTTGCAATACTCCTTACATATTTCTGTTTTTCCCTATTATCCTGTGTTGCCCCAGCCCTCAAATCTTTTGCACTGTGGGTTGTTCACAGACACTGAAGATTTATCATGCTGGTGGGCCACAGAAATAGCTGAGCGGGCAGTAATTTGTTCCTATGTGTCTCCCTATAATAGTGGTGAAGCTGAAGCTGTTCGCCTTGTGGACAGGACGGCACAGGTTTGAATATAGCTTGTGTTGTTCGCAGTGTGCTAGATAGTCGCAGTGTGCCTTTTACGACATGCGTGGAAGGTAAATAGTGTTGCTATTCTTTGCTCCCCTTTCGGGTCCCGGAAACACACGGGAATTTAATAGTACAGTTTTGTGGTCGGTGTTTGTACACATAAATGTTATTGTTCTTGAATCTCTATTATTATTTTTTTTATGCTAATACAAAATCTCAACAGAATAAACCAAGTTCTTATGTAGACACCTGAGGGTAAAATCAAACGAGGAAGGCCTAAAGCAACCCTAAAGACACCATACTTAAATAAGGGGAAATAACAGGCTGCAAGACCATACAAGAACTAAAACTGCAGCAGCGGACCGCAACACATGGAGAATCGAAAACCTCTGTCCTATGTGTCGCCTTCGGTACGAAATGAACTAACTAATACAAAGTCTATTTTTTTTTGTTGCAATATAGTTAATTCCATTTGTACCACGTATGTGTCTGGGGTTCTTTGTGTTTCCAGAAGGTGTTTGATATGAATAGGTTGAATAATTGGCCGCATTTTTCTATCAGTCTGTGCCCATTGTCCATTGTTCGTCCTATCACCAAATGGGTCCTAGATCTTCTACTCCCAATATGTCCTCTCCTAAGTGGGCACTGAAATTTCCCATGACAAAACAATTTTCTTCTCTGTTTATGGTGTTCGTAATGTCATTTAAATTGTCCATTCGTATTCACCTTTATTGTTTCCAGCCGCACAAGGTGTGTACACTTGAATATAGGTTGTACTTGCACCGCTTCCAGCCTCACATGGTGTGTACACTTGAATATAGGTTGTACTTGCACCGCTTCCAGCCTCACATGGTGTGTACACTTGAATATAGGTTGTACTTGCACCGCTTCCAGCCTCACATGATGTGTACAATTGAATATAGGTTGTAATTGCACCGTTTACTGTCACAACAACTCCTCTTATGCTGTCTGACACGTACTTAGTATCCTATATTCACTTAGTATCCTATATTCACTTAGTATCCTATATTCACTTAGTATCCTATATTCACTTAGTATCCTATATTCACTTAGTATCCTATATTCACTTAGTATCCTATATTCACTTAGTATCCTATATTCACTTAGTATCCTATATTCACTTAGAAGTCACTGGATCAGTTATAAATCCGACTCCATGTTTAGCACGTGTATTTGGATCCACTTCTGCATAGAGCAATGTGCAGTTTCGGTGTAGTTGTTTACATCTAGTGCCTATAATTCTGGTATCTAACAGGCCTAAAATTGCAATTTTTTTTTCTTCATTCTCGTTATAAGATCTGCTTTGTTTGTTTCTGAATCCAGAAATATTTTTTGTTCCAAACTTGACGGTTTCTTTACGTTTGATAATGAATTTAGCATAGAAATACACAATAGATGTAGTAAAGCATACCAAGCACTAGGGCAAATGACACCAGTCCTCAGAAACAAAAAATGTAGATTTAAACGCCAAAATAACATTATTCAAAACGATAATTATACCAACGCTGTTTTAGCAAAGCCAAACATTGACAACGACAACACAAAATAAACGTAAAGTTGTGACAGCTGAAATAGCTCGCTTGCGCAGAATCCTAGGAATATCGCTAAGAGACACAGTGACAAATGAGGACATTAGACACAGAACCTGTGCCATTGATATCTTGGAATGTATTAAGAGACAACAGATCAAATGGTTTGCACAGATCAGCAGACTACCACCAGACAGCATACCACAGCAAGCCATGCTACACAGATACAGTGAAGGCAGACATAGAGGCCAACCACGAAAACGATGGCCTACCGAAATAAAAGGGCGGCAAACTCCACAATATACTCAGAACATACGAGTATTTGACGCCTTCTACCCCTGACGCTGACAGACAACAAATGCTTTAGCGAATAGATAGATTGATAGATAATACATGTTGTCTTCTGAAAAGTCTCCATGTTTCCTACGAGAGTTTTAGTTTGACACTGCCATTTTTCTAGACCAGCCACAGTGTTGTTTCCGAGTCTCTGAATGGTTAACCCGTGTTCTAATCTATCAGATTCGGAAAACAAATTACATATTCCATTTAGAAAGCCAGGAAACTCTGAACTTTACTTCTTTTTGGGTAACCAGGGATAACAACCGCCATCCTGCGCCATTAACCGGATGCACAAATAATGACGTCGTAATATGGCACTTTCAACGAATAATATAATTAATATAGGAACTAGGTACATAACCCACTCTCCCCCATACAGCGCAGAAGATTTTTTGTTGTATGTATGTTGATGGTACCTGTGACTCGTTGGTTACACACGTCATTTTCCTCAAAGATGTTCAGTGTAGCAATAATAATAATCTAAAACCAGTAACTATTCAGGGTCGTAGGGGTGTCACATTGTAAGGGTCGTAGGGGTGTCACACTGAGACATTTGGTGCAGAAAGATCTCCAGTCCCTCTATCTACCATCCTGATGAGTTTCTAAACTGCATACCCTGTCTAGCCCTTGATGTTTTCCAGCCATGTCTTCTTCTTTCCACTCGCCTTGTTCTACCCTGCACAGTACCTTGAAAAACATCTTTTGTCTTCAAGGAATGTCTTATTGCGTGCCTGTATCACCGGAGTTTGCTAAGCTTCACGAATACTAACAGCGGTTCTTGTTGAACTGCTAATACACTAAATAAAATGTTCTAATAATACGCAACAAACATAGGCACACACACAAATCAACGTTTCGACCAAAAGGCCTTTATCAAGTATCACAAACACATATAAATATATATAAATAAGGGGAAGATAGTGGTAAGTAAGTTGGGGAAAGTACATTAATGGTAACACGCATACCTATTTGTGTACATTTAGTTACATGATTCATCTGTTGTAGTGTACATTTAGTTACATGATTCATCTGTTGTAGTGTACATTTAGTTACATGATTCATCTGTTGTAGTGTACATTTAGTTACATGATTCATCTGTTGTAGTATACAAATCTAACAGGCGTACGAAAAGCAAATTGTCCCAATTATTCATTCTCAATTCACCAACTGTCACCAGCTGTCACCAACTGTCACCAACTATAGGCACATTTGACGCAAGCCAGTGTACTCTCTTATTTCCGACAACGACGGTGTATTCAGGACAATAGATTCACATACCTAGGTAGTAGGTTATCACAAAATACCAACGTTGATGATGAAGCGTATACAAGGATCGCCAAGGAAAGCGGTACTTTCGGCAGATTGTACGCAAATGTTTGGCGCATAAATGGAGTTAACCAACAGACTAAGCTGAAATTTTACAGAGCAGTGGTACTTCCAGTGCTGTTATACGCTAGTGAAACATGGACTGTGTATAGACGTCATGTGAAAAAACTCAATCACTTTCACAAAACTTGTCTCAGAAACGTTATGAACATCAGATGGCAAGACAATATTCCAGATACCACTGTCCTTGATAGAACTGGTATCCCCAGTATTGACACTATCCTGATGCAGACACAGATTCGTTGGGATAGTCATTTGGTGTGTATGCCAGACCATCGTTTGCCAAAGATACTTCTCTATGGTGAGATAGAGAAAGGTACACGATCTCAAGGTGGCCAAAAGAAGCGCTACAA
Organism: Meghimatium bilineatum; assembly: GCA_034231615.1. Lineage (NCBI taxonomy): Eukaryota > Metazoa > Mollusca > Gastropoda > Stylommatophora > Philomycidae > Meghimatium > Meghimatium bilineatum. The sequence continues at coordinate 2,666,172 of CM067300.1, read as the reverse complement.
AGACTCGTTAAAGAACTCACTGAAAGCCTTTGAAATAGACAAAGATACATGGGAAGAACTTGCACAAAATAGATCGGCATGGCGTTCTAAAATAAAAAAGAGCACATCAGCTTGTGAAAAGAGGAGAAATGCAGCAGCTCAACAGCGGAGAGCAGCTAGAAAGTTACGGATAGACCAAGAGCCGTCTACAGTCATCATTCCATGCCCGAACTGTCCAAGGACATTTACAGCTCGAATAGGGCTCATTAGCCAGCTACGAACTCATAATCAAGGATATAACTAAAATTGAATTTTCAATAGTGGATGTAACAAATGGTCATCATCATCATGTGATGGAGGAACAACATCCTGGGCAGTACATCCATGATTAGTGTTTGAAATAAGTTATAGTTTAGTTTAGTTATTTTAGTTTAGTTTAGTTTAGTTTAGTTTTGTTTTGTTTTGTTTTAATTGTTTGAATCGACGAAGATCCACTCTGATAAAACTCCTAGATACCCGATCCCACCCGGCACATGACGAAGATTATATCAGAAATAGGTACCCAATCCCACCCGGTACATGACGAAGATTATATCAGAAATAGGTACCCAATCCAACCCGGTACATGACGAAGATTATATCAGAAATAGGTACCCAATCCCACCCGGTACATGACGAAGATTATATCAGAAATAGGTACCCAATCCAACCCGGTACATGACGAAGATTATATCAGAAATAGGTACTCTATAGTTCCGGTACATAACGAAGATTATATCAGAAATAGGTACTCGATCGCTTCCGGTACAAGACGAAGATTATATCAGAAATAGGTACTCGATTGCTTCCTGTACATGACGAAGATTATATCAGAAATAGGTACTCGATCGCTTCCGGTACATGACGAAGATTATATCAGAAATAGGTACTCGATCGCTTCCTGTACATGACGAAGATTATATCAGAAATAGGTACTCTATAGTTCCGGTACATGACGAAGATTATATCAGAAATAGGTACTCTATAGTTCCGGTACATAACGAAGATTATATCAGAAATAGGTACTCGATCGCTTCCTGTACATGACGAAGATTATATCAGAAATAGGTACTCTATAGTTCCGGTACATAACGAAGATTATATCAGAAATAGGTACTCGATCGCTTCCTGTACATGACGAAGATTATATCAGAAATAGGTACTCGATCGCTTCCTGTACATGACGAAGATTATATCAGAAATAGGTACTCGATCGCTTCCGGTACATGACGAAAATTATGTCGGAAATACCCAGAAAATAGACGCTAACGTGGATCAGTTTTCAAACACAGTACTAGAAGTGTATTTATTTTATGTGAAAACTTATTCATAAAAATGAAATCCCATCTATTCTTATTATCAACCGCCTCTTTCTATGACTCCAGCTAGATTTCCATGTAATGGAAGTCTTATCATGAACATAAGTAAATATGTTTCCTCGCTATAGTTGTTATTGCCAAGGCCATGTGTGACGCCTAAGTCGTGATCAGTCCGTGTTTGAAAACAATATTTTATAATATCGTTTCTCGATTTAATCTCATGTCAGGATTATTGATTCTTCACGAGCCTAGCAATGTTGATTTAAGTTATTATATTTTGTTTTTACGCTCAAAAGCATGTATTTTCTCTGGAGCGAATTAGATTGTTAAAACGAATAAATAAGCTGGTGTTTACATCAATATTAAGAAGAGATTATATGTCGTATGTGATGCCCTTGCTTGCCTGTGTCACCCTGTGTCACCAGTTTAATCTCTGTTTAGTGCAGTAATAGCTGTCCATTGCAGGCAATGATGACAACAGTTTCAGACTTATGTTGTTGCATCTCTCTGGTGTAAGTTGTTGCATCTCTCTGATGTGTGCGGAGATGTGTGTGTAAAAAGTCCAATCCTGTCATAGTATCCTCTGCCACAAATGGGATACGTATGAATTGAACGTTCTGTCATTTCGGGCAGCATGTTTTCTGTGTGCCACTGAGATATTAATGCATCTCGGCGATGTTGCCACCTGTGCTAATGCTACTACCACACACTGAGCACCTCTTTGTGACAGACTCCCAGAATATGACGTCGATGTTGGAACTCTGTATAAACTGACAACAAAATTAGTTAGCAATTATGTGCACGTGTTTGCCCCCCCCCTTCCGTCCCTTTGAGAACGATTATCATGTTGGTGTTGTTTATCCATATCAAATAAAGACATGGACAGACAACATCAAGGAATGGACAGACAACATCAAGGAATGGACAGACAACATCAAGGAATGGACAGACAACATCAAGGAATGGACAGACAACATCAAGGAATGGACAGACAACATCAAGGAATGGACAGACAACATCAAGGAATGGAC